>JAZKJV010006021.1:0-355084 GCA_037367405.1 Ottelia alismoides
GTGTCTTGTAATAGTCACATAGAGAAGCTTCCCAACAAGCTCTGTGTATCTCCTCTTGTCCATCTCATTTGTACCATCATCATAGAGCTTAATGCTGGAATCCATAGGAGTAGTGGCAAGGCTGCAATCTGCAATCCTAATCTCTAGAATGAGATCTGTAACATACTTCCTCTCACTCAACACAAGACTTCTTTGATTCCGGGAGACTTCTTTGATTCCGGGAAAATTTAAGGCCAAGTATCGTAGTTCATTAAGGTCCTTGGTGATAAGCCGATGTCCAAGGAACTCCTTAGCCTCGTTGATTTCCTGTAATTCATCTCCAGTGATAATGATGCCATTTACATAGATCGGAATGATAACAATACCATCTGGTGCCCTATATACAAAGAACGAGTGAATCACAATTGGTTTCTTGAAGCCTAGATGATCAATCAGGTTCAAGACAATATCCTTAAGAAGTATGCATATCTTCTGACACTCCCCCCTTAACAGCGAACCCAGATGGTTGCTACATATAGACTTCCTCATGCAAATTGCCATATAAGAAAGTATTCTTGACATCAAGTTAGTGAGTGATCAATCTCGTACCACAACAACAGAGAGGGGGATTCGAAGATAGAATGACGTGCTACGGAAGACAAAAGTATCATGATAGCCCACACTATATGCATGAGTTAATTCACGTGCCACAAGTTTAGTCTTGTAGCGATCAACATTGTCATATATTATTTGTTTCACTTTAAAGACCCACTTGCAACCTACGACATAAGCCCTTGATGGGCAGTAACCAGTTCCACGTGCAACATGACTAGAGTGCAGCCATGTCCTCCATATCAAGACGACATTGATTATCTCATGTAGCCTCTTGATATGTGTGTGGGAACGCAAAAAATGGCAATCCCACCTTAAACTTCTTCAAATTCTAGGATAAATGCCTGACAAAAACATGGGTTGCGAGATGATACGTAGCACATGTACATCTCCTCTTCTGAGGTGCAATAGGTTAGTCAAGATCCTCTAAATGATCTTGTTGAGAAGAGGAACAAATAAGGGTGTCTATTCCATAGAGCTAGGGTCTCTTATATAGAGAGAAAATCCAAGAGAGTACAAGGTTTACAGAACCCGAAGGGTCACGGAGGGTTACGGAACCCAAAGGGTTACAAACATAAATGTAAATATAATAACTCTAACACTCCCCCTCAAGATGGAGCTGAGAAAGTTGCAGCTTGTAACAAAAAGAAAAAGTATACACTACATCTTCACATGATGCATCATAAGAACATATATCCGTTGCTAGTAGAAGACCTCGCTCAAGGATGGGTCTGCTGCTTTCAGGTGACCGGAATGTATCTCTATCATGTTTGTAGAGTCGTTGCGATATCAGGTCACCGAAACATATCTCTATCGTGTCTGCAGGTCACCGGAATATATATCTCTCATGCCTGGAGAAGAATCGATGTAGAAGAAGTCCAACGCATAGTAGTAGTCTGGTCGTAAAATAAGAAGTATACCCCCTAAAAAAGAGTCGATGCTCGGTGAAGATGAATGATCTGAGTAGTAAACTAGAGTGTCGGTTTTTCAGTCCTGGTAGGGCAGCAGATGTCCTGAAAAATCATCTCTGACTCCCCCTTTCTCCCATACTTGATAGAATAAAGAGTGTAAGACATCAACTTGGGAGAAACAAACGTGGTGAAGCAGGGGTTGTTGGAGAGGGAGGGGGGGTTCAGGCGGTGCCGACGACGCAAAAGATGCGGTTGGAGTTGTTGGAGCCTCGAACGGTGCTTTAGGTGGCACCTTTACTCTAGCCCCTCTCCATAGCGTAAAGGCTTTCTGAGAAGGAAGCAAGGTGGGGAGATGTGTCAGAGGCATATAGACATTGTAGCGGAGATTTTTTAGGACTCGGACTACCTTGCGTGCGATCCCTTCTCTCATCAAGGGGTCTCGCGCAAGGAGAGAGGGCTTGTGGTGGCGGCGGGTTTTTGGTATTAGGTTCCAGTCTAGGACCGTCGTTCTGATACCATGTTGAGAAGAGGAACGAATAAGGTATTTATTCCATAGAGCTAGGGTCTCTTATATAGAGAGAAAACCCAAGAGAGTACAAGGGTTACAGAACCCGAAGGGTCACAAGAGTTTACAGAACTCGAAGGGTCACAGAGGGTTACAGAACCCTAAGGGTGCGTTTGGTATGCGAGTTACCCCAGGGTAAACTGGTAGGGGGTAACTCGTTTTTGTGTTTTGGTGTTTGGATATAGGGTTAAACTGGGGGTGGGTTTGTTGTGGGTTTGTTGTGATGTGATTGTATTGAAGTTTGGAAAAGTGAGTAGTTATTGTGATGTGATTGTATTGGAGTTTGAAAAGGTAGGTAGAAATTGAGTAGTTTATATTTTTTATATGATATGATGGTATAATATATTATTTTTTTGGAATAGATAAAATAGAAATGATTTATTTAATGTATTAAAAAAGAGAGGAAAAGTGGGCCCCGAGAGAGAAAAAGAGAGGTTTGTGTTTAACCCCCAAGCCGAACATGACCTAAGGGTCACGGGGGTTACAGAACCCAAAGGGTTACAAATATAAATGTAGATATAATAACTCTAACATATCTGTTACATGCACAACCTCACTCTCCTAAGTTGTTGCAATCGCATCCCCTACATACCAATAGTGCCATCAGTTAACTGTGGAGAGGAAAATGTGAATTGATTATGAAGGGGGCCATAGGGCTCCCCTACATAGAGAGGAGAAATACTAGAAGGCAAATTACATAAAAGAAAAGAAAGAAATAGAAAATGCATAAAAGATAAGTAAAGATAAATATCTCACAACACTCCCCTTAAAATGAAGCATAGATGTCAATCATACTCATCTTGGAACAATATCTTTGTAATGGCCATACGACTAAAGCATTGGTGAAAAGATATGTTGTTTTTTCCTCTGAGTTGACATGGAAAGTAGAGATAATATCCTTATGAATCATGTCACATGTATAATGACAATTTACCTCAATGTACTTCATCATCTCATGGAAGGCAAGGTTGTTGGCAATGAAAATAGCATCCTGGTTATCACATTACAATTGCATAAGAAGATGTGCATCAACAGCTAAGTCTGTCGAAACATATCTGAGCCACATCATCTTAGTGCTCCCCTACGTCATGTCTCTGTACTCTGACTCGACATTAGATCTAGCAACTACGATCTGCTTCTTACTCTTCCATGACCCTAAAGGGCTCCTTATGAATACTGCAAAATTAGAAAGTAGAGGGCATCATGCATAGTCTACATTAGTACATGTCGTGATGGAAAGGGGGGTTCCTTTGCTAAAAATAATTATGTATCTGAAGAAGACTTCATATACCTCAGGATCATGTGAATCACATCCATATGGGCATGTCTCAGCTATTCCATAAACTGGCTAGCTTTGCTCACAACAAACGAGATATCTGGCATGGTAGTAGTCACATCGATGAGCTCCCCAACAAGCTCTCTATATATCTTCTTGTCCACCTCCTCTATATAATCATCATATAGATAAATGATGGCATCCACGAAAGTAGTGGCAAGTCTGCAATCTGTCATGCATGTCTCTAAAAGGACATATGTAACATACCTCCTCTAGTCATCACAAGACCCTAATGGTTCCTGACGAACTCAAACTGTTGTCCAACGAACTCCTTAGTCACACTAATATCATGTGTATCATTGTCTGTAACAATGACATCATCAACATAAACAAAAATTATGACACCTCTATGAGTCCTTTGAATAAACAGTGAATGATCCGCAATCGATCTCGTAAATCCATGCTGCTCTATCAAGTCCAAGAGCATATGGAACTATACTCCGAGACTTTGCTTACGGCCAGAGATAGCCTTATAAAGTCTGCATACCTTCTAATACTCCTCAGCAGCACACCCAGGTGATTGTTGCATATATACCTTCTCTTGGAGATCGCCATATAGAAAAGCATTCTTCACATCTAGCTAAGATAGGGACCGATCTCATACCATTGCAATCGAGAGGAAGATCTAAAGGGTAGAATGACATGCTACTGGAGAAAACATGTCCTGATAGTCTACCCCATAAGTTTGGGTGAACCCACGACCCACAAACTTAGCTTTCTAGCCATCAACACCAGTGTTTGTAAAAGTTGCACGACTGACACGACTAGTAGGTCCGACTAGTCTAGTCAGCGTGGTGTCCGACTGAGTATCGACTAATTCTGACTAGGTATACTAATCGACCAATTTTTGCTAGAAGATACCATATTTTTTAATGGTTTACTTTTTTTATAAGCAAACTTATTATAATATGCTTAATGTTTTATTTAAATTCCAATTATTTCTTTTATTTTATTATGGTAGTATAAAAATATACAAAATCTATGTAAATATATGTATAAAAATGAGTTATATATTTAAAATAATAATATTCAAAGCCGATTAAAGTCCGACTAAATCCGATTAATCGCCCGACTGCCGATTAATCCTTAGTCAGTGACCCAACCTACCGATTACCGATTTTTGCAACCTTGATCAACACTGCTATCTGCATGGTGCTTCATTGTAAATACTGTCGAGAAAAAAATGAAAAGTTGTTTATTCCATGAACCTTAGGCTCTCTTATATAGGGGAGAGACCTATAGGTAAAATTACATAAGATAGACATAAGAAAAGAAAATAGAGAAACTGTACAGAAACACAAATATATCTCTACACTCTCCCTCAAGATGGAGCATAGATGTCAATCATGCTCAGCTTGGATGAATACTTCCGAAACGGTCCTCTGAGCAAAGCCTTGGTGAAGATATCCACCATTTGATCTCCAGAGCTGACATGAGAGGTAGAGATAAAACCTTTCTGAATCATATCCCTTATATAATGGCGATCCACTTCAATATGCTTAGTTCTCTCATGAAATGCATGATTGTTTGCAATGAATAGGGCGGCATGGTTATCACATTGTAACTGCATAGGAAGAGGTACATCTATATGTAAATCTGCTAGTATTGCTTGAACCCACATCTTCTCCGTGCTAACTTGAGCCACAGCTCTATACTCAGATTCAACGTTTGACCTAGCAACAACACTTTGCTTCTTACTCTTCCAAGAAACGAGAGAACCGCCAACAAACACAACAAATCCCGAAGTGGACTTCCTGTCCTTTGGATATCCTGCATAGTATGCATCTGCATATGGAGAAATAGTGAGTGTTGCCCCTTTTCTGAATAATAATCCTACACATGGAGAAGACTTTAGATACCAAAATATCATATATATATATATATACAACATCCATGTATATCTATTGGGGTTGCTCCATGAATTGACACACCCGACAAACTACAAATGAGATATCTGACCAAGTTATAGTGACATAGAGAAGTTTTTCCATTATTTCTCTGTACCTTCTCCTGCCCACCTCCTATGTATCATCATCATATAACTTCATACTCGGATCCATAAGAGTGGTAGCGGGTCGACATCCAATCATGCCCGTCTCAACTAGCATGTTTGTCGCATACTTCCTTTGGGTCATCCCAAGACCCTACTGATTCCTGGAAAATTCTAATCCAAAAAATACCGTAGGATGCCAAGATCCTTGGTAACAAACTATCAGCCCAGAAATTCCTTTTTCCCTTTTTATTCCCATGCACATCATCACCTGTAACCACTATGTCATCAACATAGACCATAATAGCAGCCGTACTTCTAGGAGTTCTCTGTACAAACAAGGAATGGTCCGCATTTGACCTCTAGAATCACTTATTCTCAATTAAATCCAAGAGCTTTTAAAATCATGCTCTTGGACTCTGTTTAAGGTCATACATTACCTTATGAAGTCTGCAAACTTGCGGATACTCCCCCTCAGCAGCAAACCCCGGAGGTTGCTGCATGTAAACCTCTTCATGTAGGCCACCATACAGAAAGCTATTTTTAATATCAAGCTGAAAGAGAGGCCGATCACATACCACAACAACGGAAAGAAGAATATGTAGAGTAGAGTGGCTAGCAACATGTGAGAATGTGTTCAGATAATCCACTCCATAGGTCTCAATAAAGTCACGCACAACCAATATGGCTTTGTACCGATCTAGGCTCCCATCTGCATGGTGATTAACAGTAAACATCCATTTGCAACTGACAACAGATGCTCTATTGGGGGCAGGAACCAAGCTCCATGTACCACGCAAATGTAAGGCGGCCATCTCTTCTTCCATAGCTAGGCACCACCGACTGTCGTTCAAGGCCTCCTGATAATTCCATGGAATTTCCATGGCAGCCAGTGCAACTATAATTTTCATGAATTCCCTAGTCAAGCGATCAAAAGAGACCTGAGATGCAAGAGGATATGGTGCACATGTATGCTTATGCTTCCGAAGTGCAATAGGTATGCCCGAATCATGGGGAATCTCCTCAACCTGTATGTTTGTCCCTTGTAAAGATCCCTACTCAGACATATCACTAGAACCATCGTTAAGAATAATGTATTCAGAACATACTTGAGTCGTGCTGGATGATGAGCGATGACCATGAGCAGGAGCAGGCCGGCGAGTATAGTAATGTGGCAATGGTGGGACATGGATAATGGGAGGTGGTGGTGTAGGAGGAGGTGATGGAGGTGGCACGAGTGAAGGTGGTGACGGATCTGTTGGAGGTAGTGGTGGAGGCGGTGGAATGTAGATTTCATCATCGGAGTCTGATGAAGTCAACCCATCACCTATAGGAGAAAAATACATCACCGACTCGAAAAATGTGGCATCACCATTAACATAATATTTCCTGCAAAGTGGATCATAGCATCTATACCCTTTTTGAGTCCTGGAGTACCTAACAAAGACGCATTTGACAACTCTAGGAGAAAGCTTGTTAAGACCTGGGGATAACTAGTGAACAAAAGCAATCGGGCCAAAAACACGACGAGTAAGTGAGAATAATTCTTTCTCTGGGAATGCAAGAGAAAAAGGAACTTTCTCACCCAAGATAGACGAGGGCATGTGATTCACAAGATAGCATGTCGTAAGAACTACATCACCCCAAAAAGAATGAGGGGCATGATTCTGAATGAGGAGAGTTCTGGTACATCAAGTAAATGGTGATGCTTCCTCTCTGCAACACCATTTTGCTGGGAAGTATAGGCACACGATGTTTGATGAATAATATCCTGATTTGAAAAAAATGTGGAGAGAGCACGAGTACAAAATTCCAAAGCATTATCATTTATCAGTTTTCACTAATTTTACAGAAGAAGAAAACACATTCTGTACTTCATTGATAAAAGTTTTGAGAGCAACTCCTACTTCCGACTTATCTTTAATAAAAGGATCCATGATAGAGGAGAAAATTAATCCACACCAACCAGATAAAACATATGTCCCTAGTGATCGGGAACACGACTTGGACCCCAAATATCAATATGAAATAACTCAAAAATGAAGCTACTGCTCCAACTCTGACGACTAGGGAAAGCAAACCAATGATGCTTTCCCAACTGATACGTCTCGCACTAGAAGGATGAGCGAGGTAAAATCTAAGGTAGAACACGACATATTTTCTGGTGCGGAAAGTGACCAAAGCGCAAATGCCACGTAAAGGAGGAGATTGGACCATCATAATGAGAGGAAAGAGTTATATAAGGGGTCCAGACCAATCGATAGAGACTGCCCTGCTCATGGCTACAACCAATCACCCTGCTCGTAAGGATGTCCTGAAATACAAGAGACGATGGGTTAAAAATGGCTCGACAATGTAGATCCTTCGTAATCAGACTAGTAGATAATAAATTTATAGAACAATCAAGTGCATGCAACACATTTTGCAGATGCATAGAATGCGTCAAACTGATCTCCCCTTGGCCTGTGATCGGGAAACGAGTCTCGTCTGCTATAACCACGATTCTCCTTGGAGGAATCTGTCTGCAGTCTGTAAACTGATCTTTGTCTCCACACAACTGATGTATAGTCCTGAAATCCATAATCCATTCTGTAACATCCGATCCACTGAAGCTAGTAAGTGCATAGGTAATACATGAGGTACTGGAAGATGCAGTAGCTGCAACATCTAAGTGACCTCCCGAGGTAGATGAAGAAGCAGTAGGACTGGAAAGAGGCATAATACCCCTCAATCATGCTACAAGATCATCAAACCTCTAATCCTAAGAGGGAGCGGCCAGGGACTCAACCAGCTCAGCTACTCGGGCCGACGCAGGAAAACCATGCTTAGAATAGCATGTATCCTTTATATTACCAGGACGATGACAGTAAGTGCAGGGCTGACGAATACAACCTCCTCTACCACAAGGTCCACATCCACGAAATTGAGAGGAGCCTCCTCTACCTCGAGAGGCTTCCATCGCCGAAGAAGTATAACTAGAGGCAGTAGATAGGACGGTGATTCTTTTGAGGCGGCGGAAAGCTTCCTCCATGGGAGGAATAGTAGCATCCTCCAAAATATGTGAACGAACAACCTCATACTCAGGATCAAGTGCTGCAAGGAATACACCAATTATGGTGACATTCCTATATGTCTTCTGTTTCTTGGGAGTAGACGTGAGGGGGCATGAAGCTGTGGAGCTTCTCAAACATATCCCATGCAAAGAAGTATATAAAGAATGAAAGGGTTGTCTATTCTGTTTAATGGTAAAGATATCGTACAGAACTTGCAGAATCTGTCTCATTCCTCGTCTGAGAATAAGTGGCTGCGAGGATATCCCACATCGCCTTAGCGGTGGGCTGATGTAACACATCATTGGCGATCTCTATCACCAATGTACCAGAAAGCCAAACCTTGGCATACGCATCATCTGCCTCCCACAAGGCATTGACCGCAGTTTTCTCAATCAGCTCTTTCTCGCTAAGAATATGTTTCTTACCTGTAGACTTCATAATGCTCGTGAACTGCATGACCCAAAGCACATAGTTCATCCCATCCATCTTGACAATTGATGATGGACCTTAGAAAGTGCATGTAGCGGGTATATCAATCTTTCTATCTGACATATTACTGGATGAAGAAAGCTAGGGTTTTGTAGACCAACATACAAGCGTCTACACAGACATGAGGATTTGATTGCACATGTAGACTTGTGCAATCAAATCCATCAACACGAGTGGACCTCGATATGAGCAAGGAAGGTCGTAGAGAGATCTGTCGGTGAGGGCAAGGATCGATGGTAGTGGTGCCTATGCCCAAGAAGGAGAGAGGGCAGCGGCGGGAGGATGGCGGTGCCCGGATGAGGGGGCGGCGGTGCCCGAATGAGGGGCTGGAGAAGGCTGTGTGGCTGCGGCGGTGGTAACCTGGGAGAGGGAGGGCAGTGGCAGCGTTGAGAAGAGAGGGGGCGACATGTGTGGTTAGGGTTAGGGTATGAGATCTCCAGCCTATGATCGTCGCTTTGATACCATGTTGGGAAAAGAATGAAAAGTAGTTTATTATATAATTCTAGGCTCTCTTATATAGGTGAGAGACCTATGGGTAAATTACACAAGATAGAGATAAGAAAAGAAAATAGAGAAACAATACAGAAACACAAATATATCTCTACAAATACTAATGTTGTAAAGTCAGCTGGCTAGTCCGACTATCCGTCCGACCAGTCAAGTAGGTGGGGTGGTCGACTGACTATTGACTAATCGGTTAGTAGTAGGACAGCCAACTACTCAGCCTAATTAGTCAGGTGATTTTTGCATGGAGATTCTTTTTATTTTTTACTTTTTTCAAAAGCAAACTCGTTCTAATATACTTAATCATTTATTTAAGTTCAATTACTTCTTTTATTTCATTATAATATTGATCTATGTAAATATATAAGATATACATATAAAAATGATTTATATATTTAAAATGATTAAATAAATTCAAACGCAACTAAAAGTCGACTATATATGATTATTATAATATTGATCTATGTAGATATATAAGAATATACATATAAAAATGATTTATATATTTAAAATGATTAAATAAATTCAAACCCAACTAAAAGTCGACTATATCTGATTAGTTGTCAGACTGTCGATTAATCCTTAATCAGTGACATGGCCGACCGAGTACCGACTATTGATTTTTGCAACCTTGGTGTATACCCATTTGCAACCAACCATGGATTCCCTTATAGGGGTAGTAACCGAGCTCCATGTGCCACGACCCACAGAACTAGAGCATTGTCATCTCCTCCTCCATAGCAAGACGCCATTGATTGTCTTGCATAGCCTCCTGACATTTTTGCGGGATCTAAATAGCTGAGAACCCCATGACAAACCTTGTGAAATCCATTGAAAAATGCCCCAAAGAAACATGGGTAGCTATAGGATACGTAGCACGCATATGCCTCCACTTCTAAAGAGCATGGGTTGATCCAAATCCATTGACTGGTCTCTAATATGAGGTACTATCTACTCAACCTATTAAGTGTCATGTGGTACAGACAAATCACCAGTGTCATCAATAGAAAAAAGAGTGCTCATAATTTACATGTGGCATGTTGGATGGTGGGGAAGACACATGAGAAGGGGGCAGTCGGTGGCTTGTGAATGTAAAAGTATGGCAAATAACGAGCCACATGAATAGGTGTAGTCGTGTAGGCACTACGGAGGAGGTAGAGGTGGCAGTGGCATCGTAGGAGGAACTAAGTGTGGGCGCGGTACATGACTGCCTCAACACTTACGTAGTACTTTTGTCTAACCGGATCAAAGCACGGGTAATCCTTCGGGGTCCGAGAGCATGGAATATATGCCTCAACCTTGTTCTGTGAGGCAAGCAACTCAAACCCAAAAAAGGCCTTGAGGCGGTTGCCACTCGTGGTGTTTGATGAGGTAATCTGGGATTAAGTGTGTCATGTGCATCGCATGTGACCCACTTTAGTAACCTCCTTCTCAATGCTCAATCTAGACCCTTTGCATCGCCTATAGCTCTGATGTGTCCGAACAACCCTAAAAAGGAACCCTAACCATGAGTTCTCCCCTCCTCTTCCTGATGTTATCGACACCTTCTGTAGTGGTTGCAACCTCCTCCTGACGTCAGTGTTGAGTTCTCAAAGCTCGCAACCTCCTTTAGTCGTTGCCACCTCCTCCCTTTGCATCTTGCACCACCGCCTCCTCTTGAGGTAATGCTTTGTTGTCCAAGCTATTAAGTGTGTTAAATGTTTGTTAAGCTTGCAACTCTTAGACATATTAACTTGGGATTATGGCACTTACAGATGTGGGATTAACTATTATCCAAATAAGGTTAAGTATATATTTGATTCGGATGTTGTGCTATTAACTCCCCCTTCTAAGAGCCTAATTTAGAATAATGAAAATCACATGGAACTTTTTATATGATAATGTTAGCTATTGTTCATGCATTGTTCAGATGGAATATGCATGTTGTTGTTAATAGTTATGAACTTATGATACAAGAAAGCAAATACATTGTGTCAGCTACTATCCAAATATGTGTGTTGTTGTTAACAGGTATGATACAAGAAAGCAAATACATTGCATCAACTACGATCTGATAATTGGTCCCTTAGAGAAGGAGAAAGTAGATCTACAAATAGATGCTTTCTAGAGTGCATGAGGCTTGTTTCGATATTCTCATGTTGTGCAGACACGCAAGAAGAGGAGTCCCAATATGTATTCCTTGTGGTGTATTATTTTTTGTTTTTCAATATTCAATCTAAACCATAAATTATGACCATCATCAGTTGCGCTAAGTGGTAGAGGCCTGTTGGAGAAGATACTTCTGAGTTGACAAAGTTTGCCATAAAAATTTTGAATTTAACATGTAGCGTGTCTGGATGTGAACGCAATTGGAATTCCTTTATCCAGGTCGTATTTTGAGTATATCATAAATATACTTTCTAATTACATATACTAGGATGCATTCACGCGCTTCACGGCGTGAATAATTCTTCTTAATAAAGTTTGGAGGAAAGTGTTAAAATTTAAAGAATATATTTGGAGCATAATATGAGGAAATAAAATGGTAAAAAAACCGGTACACAATTGAGAATTAGGAAATTTAGTCTTAAAAACTGTATATGAATGTTCTCGTAGTTAATGTTGGTGTTCATCAAACATTTCCTACTGCAAGAAAGCTTTTGTTCTTTTAGAAAAATGTTATGTTAGATAAGATGAAAGAAGAAATATTGATAATCGTGAAGAAGTTGCATGAATAAATATATTGAGCTAACGTTTATATAATATAATATTGGAAGTAGAATTGATATAGGAAAGACAAATGAATAGAAGATCAGATGCAAAACTGAAGATGCAAATTTAGTCAAAAAGTGTGCATTTGGTCTTTTAGTTAATGTTGGTTCTACGTAGTTGTCATTCTTCCATTTTTTTAATGATGCAAGCTAGTCTATGTTTCAAAAATGAAAAAAGAAAATTATGTTACATAAGAGGCAAAAAGAAATAATGATAGACACAAATAAAACTTAGCAATTAAAATAATAAAAGGTCATATATTGAACGGAGGACATAGGAAATTTAGTTGTAAAAGATGACCACGCTCTTTTACCCACGGGTGGTTCTATTGTAGCAGAGAAGAAATAAAATTTAAAAATGAGTAAATAAAAGCTAGAAGATTAGATACAGAAGGCATGGAAGAGAATTTAGTTGAAAAAAGTACTTGTTCTTTAACCCATTGGTGATTCGACTATAATAGATGTTCATTAAATTTATGATGATGTGACATAGTTTCTTTGCTTATAAACATCTATCATGCTAGATAAGGTAAAAAATAATTAATATTACAAAAAACTTGTAAAAAATCATAAGTATTTAAGAAAAATAAAAGAGACTCAGAATTTGATCATGCATGTTCTTTCTTAAGAAAGACTGATATAGCTGCAAGATGGTTTTTGTTGAAGCCAAATTACCTCGCTAATTCAAGTTACAAAAAAATTTGGGTGCTGCATTTAGCACAACTTCTAGAAGTCACTGTTAACAACAATAACTGTTGGGAAAAACGAATGACTTGTTTATTCCATGAACCCTAGGCTCTCTTATATAGGAGAGTAGCCTATGGGTAAATTACATGAAGCATACTATGGAGAAAAACAAAATAGAGAAAAGTACAGATACTACTATTATTGTATGCGTTAACACTCCCCCTCAAGATGGAGCATAGATATCAATCATGCTCAGCTTGGAAGCACACTTCTGAAATGGACCTCGTAGCAATGCCTTAATGAATATGTCTGCAGTCTGATTTTCTGAGGTAACATGAGATGGAGCAATGAATCCTTTCTGAATCATATCACGTATGAAGTGACAATCCACCTCAATATGCTTGGCCCGCTCATGGAATGCAGGGTTGTTCGCAATAAACAGGGCAGCCTGATTATCACATTCCAAGTTCATAAGAAGTGGTACATCTAAACATAGGTCTGTAAGCACAGCTTTCACCCACATCATCTCTGTAGTAGCCTGGGCCATAGCCCTATATTCGGATTCAGCACTAGATCTAGCTACCACAGTTTGTTTCTTACTCCTCCATGAGACTAGGGCATCTCCAACATAGACAGCATACCCTGAGGTGGACTTCCTATCCTTGGGACATCCTGCATAGTCTGCATCTGCACATGCTGAGATAGAGATCCCCTTTCCTTTCTTGAATAGCAGACCTGCACCTGGAGAAGATTTGAGATATCTAAGAATCATATGTATTGCATCCATATGCACCTGGCGTGGTTGCTCCATGAACTGGCTCACACAGCTCACTGCAAATAATATATCTGGTCTAGTGATCGTGACATACAACAGTTTGCCTACCAGTTCTCTATATCTTCTCCTGTCCACCTCCTCTGTGTTATCTTCATAAAGCTTCATGCTGGGGTCCATTGGTGTCGTAGCAGGTCGACACTCAAGCATACATGTTTCACTCAACAGATCTGTAACATATTTCCTTTGTGACATGACTAGCCCATAAGAATTTCTAGCAAATTCAAGCCCCAGAAAGTATCTAAGGACCCCAAGATCCTTAGTGACAAACTCACTACCCAGCATTTCTTTCGCCTGCCTTATGCCCTGCTCATCATCTCCTGTAATCAAGATGTCATCAACATAAACCATAATGACAATGATACCTCTCGCGGCTTTCTGTACAAACAAGGAATGATCAGCATTGAAGCGTTTGTATCCTTGTTTCTCGAAGAGATCCGAGAGCTTCTGAAACCATGCTCTGGGGCTCTGCTTAAGACCATAGATAGCCTTATGCAACCGGCATACCTTGGAGCACTCCCCCTCAACAGCAAAACCAGGTGGCTGTTGCATATACACCTCTTCCTGTAAATCTCCATATAGAAATGCATTCTTCGCGTCCAACTGATGGAGCGGCCAGTCTCGAGCAACTGCAACTGACAACAAGATCCTTAGAGTGGAATGATGTGCCACAGGCGAGAATGTGTCAAGATAATCCACCCCGTATGTTTGTGTGAAGCCACGTGCCACTAGACGCGCCTTGTACCTGTCAATAGAGCCATCTGCATTTTGCTTCACTGTGAACACCCACTTGCAGCTCACTGGGTTCACATCTGGAGGTATAGAAACCAAAGTCCAAGTTCCTCTGGACTGAAGTGCGGCCATTTCTTCTTCCATTGCTAGCCGCCATCTACTATCCTGCAAAGCCTCATGATGATTCCGTGGAATATCTATAGCTGAGAGTGCCATAGCAAACGACCTGAAATCTCCAGATAGCCGCTCAAAAGATACAGAGGCTGATAATGGATATTTGGCACAACTCCTCGTCGACTTCCGTAAAGCAATGGGAATATCCAAATCAGTTGTAGGCTCATCTGGCTCCTGCAACACATCCTGCTCAGAAATGTCGTTAGATCCATCAACATTAATATTCTCATTACATACCATAGGCGAGCTAGTAGACGAGTCATGATCATGAGCTAGTGGAGGAAGCCTGCGGGTATAATGGAACGGGAACGGTGAGATAGGCTGCTGTGGTGGTGTTGGATGGCATCTGAGGTGGTTGTGGTGTCATGTATATGACATCAGGTGGTATAGGTGGAATCTGCTTGTCTCCAGATGCTGAAAAATACATAACAGATTCAAAAAATGTAACATCTGCACTGATCATATACCGCCGACGCAGAGGATCAAAGCACTTGTACCCCTTTTGAGTTCTGGAGTACCCAACAAAAACACACTTGACAACCCTAGGAGAGAGCTTGTCAGTACCCGGCGACAACTGATGGACAAACGCAACCGACCCAAACACACGAGGAGTGAGAGTGAACAGATCCTTGTCAGGATAAATAAGTGAGAACGGAATCTGTTCATTCAAGACAGACGAAGGCATACGGTTGATTAGGTAACATGCAGTAAGTACTGCATCTCCCCAGTAGGAATATGGAACATGACTCTGTATAAGTAGTGATCTAGTGACATCAAGAAGGTGACGGTGTTTTCTTTCAGCAATCCCATTCTGTTGAGATGTATGAGCACAAGATGTTTGGTGAATGATTCCTTTTGATGAGTAGTAATTGGCAAGAAAATTAGTACACAACTCTAAAGCATTGTCACTTCTCACAATTTTCACAGATGTAGAAAACACATTTTGTATTTCATTCAGAAAATAGATAATGATATTTCCTGCTTCAGATTTATTTTTCATCAGAAATACCCATGATACTCTAGAAAAATCATCCACAAAAACTATATAAAATCTGTGTCCCTGATGATCGGGAACACGACTCGGACCCCAGATATCAATATGAAACAACTCAAACTTGGAGGTACTACTCCGACCTGGACGACTGGGAAAGGACGACCTGTGATGCTTTCCCAACTGACATGCCTCACACTGAATAGGTGTGTGAGGGAGACCATAAGGTAAAACTTGACGCAATTTCTGAAGCGGTAAATGACCAAAACGCAGATGCCATAAAAAGTTGATACTTGTCCAGAAGAGGATGAGGATCCAGCAAAAGGAGTCTGATTCAGGTGATATAGGCCTCCTTGCTCATAGCCATGACCAATCACATTGCCCGTATGGATGTCCTGAAAAATCAAAGAAGATGGATCAAAAATCGCCCGACAATGTAGATCCTTTGTAATTTGGCTAATTGACAATAAATTCATGGAGAAATCAGGTGCATGTAGCACATTCTTAAGCTGCATAGAAGATGTCAACCTAGCCTCCCCCTGACCAGTGATGGGGGAATGAGTGCCATTGGCAATCACGACTGTCCGACCTGGAGGGATCTGAGTGTATCCTGAAAGCAAACTCTGGTCGCCACATAGATGATGTGTAGCGCCAGAGTCCATAATCCATGGTAGAGTATCTGATCTACTACTGTGGAATGCAAGTATACTACCTGGAGCACTAGTAGAAGCAGAGGCAGAAGCGGCAGCATCAGAATGACTCTCTGTAGTCGGTGCTGGAGTGGATGGTGGAATAATACCCCTCAGACGGGCAACTAGATCCTCGAATCGGTGATCCAGAGTAGCAGCAGACGGGGGCTCTATCTGCTCAGCAGCTCGTGCAGATGCAGGAAATCCGTGCTTCGAGTAGCAGGTATCTTCATTGTGTCCAACTCGGTGACAATATGTGCATATTGGCCTAGTGCGGCCACCCCTTCCACGAGGTCCACGTCCACAGCCTTGATGATGAAATCCGCGACCTCTGTTTGCTGCCATGGCTGAGGAATTCTGACTCACAGCTGTTGAGGGAACTGTCATCCAACTCAATCTATGAAAAGCTTCCTCCATGGGAGGAATAGTCGAGTCTGCCAAAATCTGGGATCGTGCCGCCTCATTCTGGATCAAGTGCAGCCAGGAACACACCCACCATGGTCGCATTCCTGTATGTCTTCTGTTGTTCTGACGTAGCAGTAAGAGGCATGAAGCTATAGAGCTTCTCGAACATTCCTCTTAGTGATGTATAGAGGGAATGTAGGGGGCGACCATTCTGCTTGATGGTGAAAATATCATGCTGGAGTTGCAGAATCTTTGTCTCGTTCTTCGCCTGAGAATAAGTAGCCGCCAGAATGTCCCACATGTCCTTCGCTGTGGGTTGATGGAGGATGTCGTTGGCAATCTCAATTGCCAACGTGCCAGATAGCCAAACTTTGGCGTATGCGTCATCAGCCTCCCAAGAGGCATTGATTCCAGTCTTCTCAGCAGGCTCCGGTTCGGTAAGAATGTGCTTCTTATCCGTAGACTTCATCATGCTCATGAACTGCATTGCCCACAGTTCATAGTTAGTACCATCCATCTTTACAATAGGCGTTGGACCACGGAATGCGCCAATCGATGGGATATCTGCCTTGCTTTCTGACATATTGGATACTGAAGACTGGAACGTCTGACAAAATATGTGATTTGTCTACAATGACATGGATGGGATTAGTTGCATGTGTAGACCTCAAGCAACTAACCCCATGTAGATCAAGATGTGTGTGCCCTAGGGCTTAGGGCTTAGCACACGTACACGCGTGCAAGAGGCACGCGCGCACGCAACTGGAGATGCACAGGGCTGGCTTGCGCACTGGCATAGGAAGGCGCAGAGGCGCCGCTAGGTGCTGTGGCGCACGGTCGCGCAGAGGAGCAGCACCGGCAGGAAGGCTACCGCGTGCAGGCGCACAGCGCTATCGCACAGTAGCGCACAGCGCACAGCAAGCAGAGGCGCTCAGCGATCGCGCAGAGGAATCGCGCACAGCGCACCGGTGCTCCAGCAAGCACGAGCACACTCTCGCGCACAGCGCGCAGAGGCGGAAGAGCAGCGGCGCTGGAGAGAGGCGATCCCCTTCGGCGCCGATGAGATGGAGAGAGAAGAAGGAGAGGCCGACGGGTGGGGTGGGCTAGGGTTAGGGTTTCGAGAATTCCGGTCTAGGACCGTCGCTCTGATACCATGTTGGGAAAAACGAATGACTTGTTTATTCCATGAACCCTAGGCTCTCTTATATAGGAGAGTAGCCTATGGGTAAATTACATGAAGCATACTATGGAGAAAAACAAAATAGAGAAAAGTACAGATACTACTATTATTGTATACGTTAACAATAACCAATCACCAAGATGGAATCAAAGGGCTTCGATGCACGTCCTGCAGTTGATCACTGAGATGGGAATAATATAGAGGGCATCCACGCACTTATTGCAAATGATGACAGAGATGAAATAACAAAGCGGGTGTTGGTGTGGTTCTATTGTTTAGCTTAAAATTGCATGTAAGATATACAAATTTCACATGATATTTTTCACTAACAAAAATAACACATATAAAGTTATAACCATATATTCCAATATTTAAAATGGAATAAATATATTTACCTAGATGTTAAATGTGTAATGATATTTTGACGGTATGGTGTCTCTACATTGAGAAATAATTGATTGTTAATTAATCGAAAGCTTATGAAATTTTACAATCTCTATTGCATGCACCTAATCTCAAAAACATGCTTGTTAAAATTAATTTTTCAAAATTACGTAATTAATTAATATAAGAAAAGAGACTTGGATTTATAAATAAGCTCATAAGTCTCCTCTAAATCTCTCATAGTAAGTTCTCTTAAATAGAAATACACATAAAATTAAAATAACCAACTATATTGCATAACCTTGTACCTTTTGTATTACTACCTAACTCTTTTTTATACGTACATGTTAGAAAAGTGCACACATCCATTTTTTCGATGCATGAATTGATAATATTTAGGCACGAGCTTGACTGCAACTGGTAGTGAATATCGACATCTTTATATGCACATATTCTGAAGTGATCAGGATAAGATGTTTTGTACGTTATGTTGAAATCTTTGATGGAACTTTTAACTGAAGGATTACAAAGGTGCCCCAAAGATAATATCATAGGTCAAAGGAATTCAAAAAAAGTTATTTAACCCTATCGTATACTCTGGTAGAATAAAACTAACCCTTCTAAATTTCATCAATCAAACATAAAAATCTGGGAAAAAATCGAACATATGTAAAAAAGTTGCAGTAAATGAAGATTAGATACAAATGAGGCAAAGGGACTCACCATAACTGGCAACAGCGGTTGTTTGAAGACCGAAAGCAGAGGTGTCGCTTTAGAGGAGAAGGCATCGCCGGCGAGTGAGCAGTTGCATAGAGAAAGCAGAGCAGAGAGGAGGTCACTGAAACCGCATGCTTATTATTTATAGGTAAATGCGTAGGGATATCCGATAAATCATAGCAGAACAATTTAGGGTACTTTTAGGCACATTTCTTTAGCGGATACATATTTTTTTATTCTTCATTGATTGGTTTCTTGGCACCATTATTTTGTCACCTTTTGCATGACTTACAGAAATCCACTAAATCATTTACATGGTATATATTAACAATATCTATAAATATTATAAAGAAGAAGAAGCAAATTGTAAGAAGGAGCTCAATTATAAATATCATTTACATGGTAAATATTACTTACGGAAAGAGGTAGCTCAAGATGTTAGGGAGTAGACTTTTCTTTTCGCCATCAAGTGTTTCCTCTAGCAGATGGAGGGGCACTAAAACCGCATGGGCTTCTTTCAAGATCCAGATGATAGATCTGATCTCCATGCAAGGCTTCTTCTGCCTCCAAGATTCTCGAGTTCCAAGCTTTACTGTCACCAATGTCATAGAGGCGAGAGCAACATTTGCATATGAACCGTCAAAGAGAAGGGAAACTCAATTTCGTCGAAGGAATCCAATAATAGCAATCGATGGATGACACACGGAGAAGCCAAACGCCTTAAACCTTGCAACATTTGATAGATGGAGATAGATTTAGAGGGAGAATAACAACTGTTAGAAGGATTAGAGAACAACTATCATGTTTGGGCCCTCAACAAATAAAAAAACACTTTCCACTGACTTGAGGACAAAGAAAATCCAAGAGAAAAAGCTTTGTTCGAGTGGGAAGTAAGCCCAAAAAGCCTGATCAGAGACACTATCCACGTATCCATTAACTGGGAAAAAACTCAGCTTTATAATATGTAATAGATGCTAAGATTGACCATGTGTATTGGGTAGATATATGCGAAGAGAAGGGATCGACTACGTAAGCAAAACTCAATGATTTGGTTTACGTAAAGTTCAAATTGAAGCTAAAGCAGAGGGAGGTCAAGGAAAAGTCTGTAGACGATCCTCTATGCTTGGATGATGTGGATTCGTGTCAGACTTGTGTGAATATGACGCATATCAAGAGCTCGATGTGAATACTTCTTTGAAGGAGGAAGTTGAGGAAGCATAAGACGATTCTCATAGGAAGAAGAGAAAGAAAGGTAAATGTGATGTTAAACTTATTTCGTTAAATTAAAAACATGATATAGTTAACTAGTTAAATTAAAAACATGATATAGTTAACTATGGTACGGTATAATATAAGTAAAGATGTGAATGATGTTGATGAGGAGAGGTTCATTTTGGCGACGAAATTAGTGATGAAGATGGAGATGAAGCAAATTAAACTACATGGAGATTCATTGGATGATTCACCGAGCAGTAATCGATCGAAGGATGATAGTCACATTCTTAATGCAAATCTTAGAGTTCAGGGCAATGATTAGAAGATCTTTAGGGGTCTGTTTGGATATCGGGATACCCCGGGATAACCCGGTGTACCCCACTGCATACCTAAGTTGGAAATCCCTCACAAATCAAGGTGACATCACATTCCTTATTCCAACTCTCTCCCAAACCTCATAACCATCCAAACAGCTACTATTCACAGGAGGATACCCCAACCCAACCCATCTCAATAACCGAACATGTCCTAGGGATCTAGAATACGGCATGGCATTCTACATTTTCATTTTTTTGGAGTGGAATTAGAATATGAAACCCAAAACTTGTTATGTTTTGTATTCATTACTTAGTCTTGTGTATAATTCTAGCACCGATAGTAACATTTGCTATGGTGCAAGCCTACGACAATGATGAATTGCACTAAAAATCATTTACTTGCTTTACATGCTTCTAGATTTGTGATATTGTATAGTTTTCTTGATATTTATATATTATATTAGGTTAAATTATATTTTTTTGGAAAAAATCGAAGCTTACGGCTCGACCACCTCGAGGCTACGCCTCGCCTCGATTCCAATGAAATTATCTCGTTCCACGTTTCATTCCTTCAAAGATTGGGTATCAAAGTGGCAATCCATGACTAGAGATCTAGTATCTTCTTGATACCCAAACCCTAACCCATCGGCCTCTCTCTCCACCTCGATCTCTATACACGCCCACTATAGCCACCACAATGTAAGAACAGGTCTGCGCGCCACCATGAAACCTACTTGCAGCATCTTAACATTGCTGAGTCACCACAATTGGTGCCTTAGCATTGTCGCAGCATTACCAACAGTGCCTCGGCACTACTGCAGCACCACTAGCGGTGCTCCAATACCGCCACAGCACCCCACCAGTGTTTCAGTGCCACCATGCACATACCTCATGAACTGCAAGCGTGCTTGGGTTCCCTAGCACCTCCGTGCATTAATTTTGGGTACCCAGCTATGCTCTAGCAACTTTGTGCGTTGATTTTGGGGCGGTTCAGATCGTTTTCTGCCATCTAAATCCATTTCACCTACCCTAGAGTGCCAACTCGGATAATGGTTCAGGTTGTATTCTGAGTCTACATAAACAACTTGTTCCCAACATGATTCGCGTAGACAAAAATTAGAACATTCTATCACCCGGTCATGTCTTCATTTTCGTTCATTTGTCGTGGAAGAAGACTGGATTAATATGCATTCATCTCCAAATCTGAGGCATTCAACGGTCCCACTTTGATCATCAAGATGAATAAGACCAACCACAAACTGTGGACAACGCCATTCATGGGTATTATGGAGAACAACAATGAAAAGTACATCTTGATGCAATCCGATCCAACCAATAAGATTGGAACAAATGCTTCATAGAAGCAAGACAACACACGAGCACGTATTAGGCTCTCTGGCACTTTCACAACAGAGATGGCAAACAATATTCTACATCATGCCACTATCAAAATACAAAAAAACACAAAAAAACCAAAAATCCAAAAGTAATACACAATAAATATAGCTATATATATCACCCATATTTACATATACGCACACACACACTAGAACAAATACTTAGGTACAACTCGCATATGCACTAGTAATACACTTGTATTACCTTGTCTAATGTAAATTCATGCATACACATACATTGCGCTCATATACACATGTAGTAGCATGCATTTATGTAAAAAATTCTTCCTAAATTTCCCTGATTTTGCCACCGTTTCACTAATATTTCTTCCTATTTCTCCTATGCTACATTATTTCTTAAAAAGATTTGCTATATTATCTCTTTGCTCATTCCTCTTCCTCTTATAAAAAACATGTTCCACGATTTGAATATGCTTAGATTACAGGCGACTGTTGCAATCCAGTTGCAGCAATAATGGCTATGAATGCACTTGCAACGTTGAAAGAAAGACAATGCAATGATCAGAGTGTGGATCATAAACAATTGCATTCAACGTAACGCAAATGACAATGTGTACTACTACAAGACTGCTAAGTACATGTAGGATACTTTATGACAATTGCAAAGTATAAAAACTATGATTAGATCATATACATATACATTGATATGTCTTAGAAAAAGCAGAATAGCCAACCTCCCGTCCAATATTATTCTGCTATGAATTCCAAGTTGGAGGTTGAACTCAAGCATGCATGTATGTAATTATGAGACTCAAGTTTTTTCAGATCTTAACTAACGGTTGGACTATTTCTTAAAGGTTTGGAAACTTGATATAAGGCCACTCAAGTATGGATAGTTATCGTGTCCGAGAATCCTCCCATGAGATAGCATACAACAGGTCGAGCAGACTCTCCATCTCCATGCATGTCGATAAGCAAATTGAGACCACCTCTCCCATGGCTGCATCTCTCGGAAGGGGACGCACTGCCTTATTCCGAGGTTGTATTCTTGGTCCTAACACAACCGAGAGGCATCCAATCCCAATGCATTATCTGTGGATATACTGGTCACACTAAGGACCGTTGTTGGGGGAAACCACTGTAAAACTCTAACTACTCATCGGGCAATTTCTGCATTGTATGATGACACCACATCCACCATCTCTAGAGCAGAGAATATGACGATGTAATTTAGAGGCTAAATCGACATCGATTGATGTTTTAGTAGGCCTCCTCCACTTCAAGCATATCTCAACAGAGCCAAACACTACATCCTTTGTTGATCCCTTAGGTATACCTACAGAGTGTTTTGCATGCAGTGATTTATTGAATTCATTCGAATGGCATTTTGTTGGGAGAAAACAAACTTCATACCATAGAAGAGGCCCTAGGGCTCTCTTATATAGGAGAAAAGCCATGGGTTAATTACAGAGAAGTACATAAAAGAAATATAAATGAGAAAAACATATCTGGAGATATAATTATCTCAACACTCCCCCTCAAGATGGAGCATATATATCAATCATGCTCAACTTGGTGCAACATCTCTGAATGGACCTCTAGCGAGTGCCTTGGTGAAGATATCTGCAGTCTGATCTTTAATAGAGACATGTGATGTAGATATGAGACCTTTTGAATCATGTCTCTAGTGTAATGACAATCTACCTCTATGTGTTTGGTTCGTTCATGAAATGCAGGATCGTTGGCAATAAATATAGCCGCTTGATTGTCACATAGAAGCTGCATGGGAAGAGAGACCTCAACAGTAAGATCAATTAACACAGATCTTACCCACATCATCTCAGCACTTCCCTGTGCCATGGCTTGGTACTCAGATTCTCCACTAGATCTGGCCACCACTTTCTGCTTCTTGCTTCTACATGAAGCAAGAGAGCCGCCAACAAAAACTGCAAAGCCAGACATAGACTTCCTATCTCTGGGACACCCTGCATAGTCTGCACCTGCACAAGCTGTCACCTCAAGGGATGTTCCCCTGTTAAATATAAGACCAGAGCTCGGTGAAGTCTTCAAATATCTCAAGATCATATACATCGCATTCATATGCACCTTCCTGGGTTGCTCCATGAATTGGTTAACTTTGCTCACTGCAAAAGATATATATGATCTGGTAATAGGGACGTATAGGAGCTTCCCAACAAGCAATCTATATCTCCTCCTGTCTACCTCCTCAGTGTCATCATCATATAACCTCATACTGGATCCATAGGGGTAGTAGCAAGCTTGCACCATGTCATTCCTGACTCAGAAAGAAGACCCATCACAAATTTCCTCTGGGTCATCACGAGACCACGCTGGTTCCTGGCGAACTCTAACCCAAGGAAGTATCGAAGTGTGCCAAGGTCCTTAGTCACAAACTGTTGACTTAAGAATTCCTTGGCAACCAGAATGCTCCGCTCATCATCTCATGTGACAATGATATCATCAGCATAGACAAGAATAGCAACATTACCTCTCCGTGTCCTCTGAACAAACAATGAGTGATCTATTGTACACCTCACGAAATCATGTTCCTTAATCAACTCCGATAGCTTCTGGTACTAAGCTCTCGGATTCTGCTTCAGGCTGTAAATTATTTTATATAGCTTGCACATCTTCTGGAACTCCCCCTCAGTAGCAAACCCTAGTGGTTGCTGCATATATACATCCTCTTGTAGATCACCATATAAAAATGCATTCTTTACATCAAGCTGGTAAAGAGGTCAGTCTCATGAAACAACTAATAAAAGTGTGCGAAGTGTCGAGATAGTCCACCCCATAGGTTTGGGTGAACCCACGTGCCACAAGCCTAGCTCTGTAGTGATCCACACTGCCATTTATCCTTTGCTTTACTGTGAATATCCACTTGCAACCCACAACAGATGCTCCTGGAGGAGCAGAAACAATGCTCCATGTGACACGTGACTGCAACATTGTCATCTCTTCCTCCATTGCAATACGCCACCTACTATCCTGTATGGCCTCCTGATATGTTCGTGGGATAGAAATAGCAGAGAATCCCACAACAAACTTCTTGTATTCCTTTGAAAGATGGCCTAATGAAACATGCGCAGCAAGAGGATAAGTTGTACATTTACGTGAGGCTTTCGCAAGTCTATAGGAATGTCCAGATCATCATCCTCTATGTTATTTTGTATCAACTCATCATGTGTACCATTCAAGATACCAGTGCCATCAGATGAAACAATGTGCTCATTACATACCTGAGGCGTGCTGGATGATGTGGAGGGCACATGAGCAGAGGGGCGAGTAGAAGGCATGCGCGTGTAAGCCTATGGAAGGAACTGAGTCTGAGGAAAGGGAGACGGAGATGGTGGAGGTGGTGGAGATGGTAATGGCGACCGAGGTGGTGAAGGCTGAGACTCATCATTGGGTGTAGAAGGTGCACAAGATGGAGGCGGCAGCAGGAAGGGTTTAGGGTGGAATACAGGAATCCCGGTCTAGGAGTTGCCCCGATACCATGTTGGGAGAAAACAAACTTTATACCATAGAAGAGACCCTAGGGCTCTCTTATATAGGAGAAAAGCCCTGGGTTAATTACAGAGAAATACATAAAAGAAATATAAATGAGAAAAACATATCTGGAGATATAATTATCTCAACACCTTTGAATTCCGATGCATTAAGATACATTTTTGGTAACAAACACCTGTTGTCTTCCCTATGTAATATTCTACCCAGATGCATTGGAGGCAGATGGGAGATTGTCCCTGATTACTATTAAAAGAAATATCCAAGTTGTTCTACATATTTATCTGACGAATTTCTTGAAGACTCCTAGATTTTCTGAGTTGACTCTTTGGTTCAAGAATTACTTAGGAGCTTAATTGTCGAGCAATTTTTTTATCCAATGTCTTATTTTTCATGATAATTTGACAAAAGGGTCATGAAGAAGGAGGTGTATACCACTTGAATCAATCTCTCTTTGTCGGTCATGTGTCCATTATTACAAGGGGATCATTTGTGTATATATGCCATCTTCATCTTGGTTACTTCCACTACCAAAAGTGTGATGGATTCTACCATAAATTTTTACGTCTACATCATTTCAATGTAAAGCTTGTCAACTTGGAAAAAACATCATAGGAGATCGTTTCTAAGTCAACTCGGTCGTGTTGCTAAGTCTTAGTTTGAACTACCGCATTTTAATGTTTAGGGATCAAATCATGACTAGGATCCCCTCTAGGCATATATTTTATTATGTGGTTGTAGATGACTTTACCCATGTTTCTTAAAAAAATCTTATGAAATCAAAGGCCAAAGTCGGAAATATTATGAAAAAACCCTTAATGGACATAGAAAATGACGAGTTTTCATGTCAAATGTGTTCATATGATTTCCACAATAATTCATTGCACTCCATCTTCAGTATGCATGGGATCATCCACCAATCATCATGTCCTTGCACCTCCTAACATGACATCATGGCTACGCAAAAACATCGTCATATGCTTGATGTTGGCAGAATATTGCTTGTCCAGAGTGCTACCCTTTGACCAGAGTGCTAACCTGCCAACCAATTTGGAAGAGTAGATTCCATACTCTCTGCTCTTCCCTGGCAAGAATTTGTTCCATGTCTAACAAAAAAATTTAGATGCACTCTCCTTTATTCAATTCATTCTACTGGTCGGGACAAAAAAATGCCATTACAATTCTAGCCACCATGACTTGGTTTTTGTGATAACGTTACTATTATATTAATACAATTGTGGGGACGACACCACCGTAGGTGGATCAGGTATATCACGGCCAATTCCTCAGAAAAAAATTGTGGGTGATTCTTTCACTGTAACATCCGGATTCTAACAAATCCAAACCCAACCCGATTTGGGTCCGGCTAACTCAATAAAGTTGTTGGTCGGTATTAAACAACCTAAAACGATAAAATGATCGTGAATCAAAAGTCGTTCGGGCAAAATCGACCCAAAATCGGTCGCATCGTAATGCGTGCTCGAGATCACATTACTACCAGACACTCAGCCGATCTCGATGGCTCCTTACCATATGGCACCAGCTGAGTTGTGGAAGCTGAAGGTGCAGCTACAGGAGTTATTTGATTTGGGATTCGTGAGGCCGAGCACTTCACCTTGGGGTGCTCCGGTCCTTTTTGTTAAGAAGAAGGATGGATCCATGAGATTGTGCGTCGATTACATGCAGCTGAACAAGAGAACGGTGAAGAACTGTTATCCCTTGCCGCGCATTGATGATTTATTCGACCAGCTCCAGGGATCTTCGGTGTTCTCGAAGATTGATCTTCGCTCAGGCTACCATCATCTGAGGATTCGCGAGTCGGATATTCCGAAGACAGCCTTCAGGACGCGCTATGTACACTACGAGTTTGTGGTGATGCCGTTTGGGCTCACCAATGCACCTGCAGCATTTATGGATATGATGAACCGGATCTTCCGTCCATACTTGGACAATTTTGTAGTGGTGTTCATCGATGATGTGCTCATCTATTCACGGAATGAATGGGATCATGCAAATGATCTACGGATTGTCTTGGACACATTGCGGGAGCACAAGCTATATGCGAAGTTAAGCAAGTGTGAGTTCTGGTTGTCCCAAGTCTCATTCCTGGGACATGTTATTTCAGGAGCAGGTATCGCAGTTGATCCTGCGAAGATTGAAGCAGTTATGTCTTGGGAGCAGCCCAAGACAGTTACACAGATTAGGAGCTTCCTCGGACTAGCGGGCTATTACAGACGCTTTGTCAATGGATTTTCACGCATCGTCTGTCCATTGACATGATTGACGCAGAAGGGAGTTCCATTCATTTGGGACAATTCTTGTGAGCAGGCCTTCAGTACACTGAAGAAGAGATTGACTACAGCACCTATTCTTGCTCTTCCTTCAGGCACTCAGGACTATGCAATCTACACAGATGCATCTGGAGAAGGTCTAGGAGCAGTGTTGATGCAGAGGGGACAGGTGATTGCTTACGCATCACGGCAGTTGAGACCGCACTAGCGGAACTACCCCACACATGATTTGGAGTTGGCGGCAGTTGTATTCGCCTTGAAGATATGGCGCCACTATCTTTATGGGGTGAATTTTGAGATTTTTACGGATCACAAGAGCCTAAAGTATATCTTTGATCAGAAAGAGCTGAATATGAGACAGCGCGGATGGCTCGAGCTATTGAAGGATTATGATTGCACGATCTCTTACCATCCCGGTAAGGGAAACGTGGTAGCCGATGCACTTAGCAGGAGAGCACATGAAGAGGGTACGGCGAACTGGCTATATACATGGGATATGCTCGCAGCTTTGACTGATTGGCATCCATAAGAGAGTGCATCCATTTCCACAGTCGTACCTCCACGATTCAGCAGTTTGTGGGATCGTATCGTCGACGGCCAGAAGACAGATCCTTGGATTCGAGAAAGATACATGCACGCCGTCAAGGACGAGGTTGATGATTTTGTTGTGGCAGAGTCTATTTTATGGAAGGCGGGTCGAGTCGTTGTGCCCAACGACGAGCAGTTACGCAGAGACATACTTGATGAGGCACACAGTTCACGGTTATCTATCCATCCAGGTAGCATGAAGATGTACCGTGATCTGCGCCGACATTTCTGGTGGGATGGAATGAAGCGCGATGTGGCGCTACATGTCAGCAGATGCATGACCTGTCAGATGGTCAAGGCCGAGCACATGAGACCACCAGAATTATTACAGTCTCTCCCCATTCCCGAATGGAAGTGGGAGAGCATCTCTATGGATTTTGTTACGGGATTGCCGAAGACACCAGGTGGCCATAATTCCATTTGGGTCATTGTTGATAGGTTGACCAAGTCAGCCCATTTCATACCCGTCAACACGAGTTACACTCCATCCAGATTGGCCAAGCTGTATGTGCAGAACATCATTAGGCTACATGGTATATCGTCGATATATCGATATCGACATGATATCGAAACGATATCGATATCGATATGTCCTTCCATGGGTGATGTCTGACAGGGATTCGAGATTTACATCGTACTATTGACATCAGTTCATGTCAGCACTACAGACAGAACTGAAGATGAGTTCTGCATATCATCCGCAGACAGATGAGCAGAGTGAGCGCACCATACAGACACTCGAGGATTTACTTCGCGCATGCACTTTGGAGTGGAAGGGGTCTTGGAAGGACCATTTGCCTTGGTTGAATTCACGTACAACAACAGATATCATTCCAGTATTGGCATGGCACCATTCGAAGCCCTATACGGGAGGAGATGCCTCACACCTCTCAGTTGGCGTGAGGTAGGTGATCATGCTCTTTACTCCGTGAATCTCTTAGAGGAGACTGCGAGAGCTGTTGATCTTGTGAGACGGAGACTTCTGACGGCACAAAGCTGCCAGAAGCAAGGCCTTAAATGTCGGATGTCGGTTTCGTTTCGGTGACTGACCGAAACGAAATTTCGGTCGAATTTCGGTCGAAATTCGACCGAAATTTCGGTCATTTCGGTCGGTTTTTGAACTAGGGCACCCAAATATCGGCCGGTATAGGCCATTTCGGTCGAATTTTGGTCACCCACCGAAACCGAAATTCAACCGAAATTCGGCCGAATTTCGGCGAAATTTGATCCCATGGCCAGAAGAGCTATGCAGACCGTCGGAGAAGAGACTTGGAGTTTCAGGCAATCCAATTCTTTCCTTTTCATCCATTCAATTATGACATATATATATTTGTTCAACTTAATCTCATACTAACGACATTCCTATAAATTATAGGTTGGAGATTGGGTATTTCTCCGTGTATCTCCCAAGAAGGGAGTGCAGAGATTCGGTGTTTGTGGCAAGTTGGCGCCGCGATATGTTGGACCTTTTGAGATTCTGGCTAGAGTGGGGAAGGTTGCATACCGAGTAGCCCTTCCTCCACATCTTTCAGCTATCCATGATGTCTTCCACGTATCCAACTTGAGGAAATATGTGCATGATCTACGACACATCATCAGTTACGAGAATCTCGACGTAGAGCCAGATTTGACTTACGAGGAGAAGCCGGTACAGATCATTGATAGTGCTGTAAAGAAGCTTCGCAGCAAAGAGATTCCATTGGTCAAGGTGTTGTGGCACCGACATGGCGTCGAGGAAGTAACATGGGAGACCGAAGCCGACATGCGAGCACGATACCGTAGCTTTTCTGAAGTAATCATCAAAACAAGCTTTTGTAATTAGATACATGATAAATACATGGCTTGTTTTCTCTTTGAGGTTTTTATGAGTTAAAAATAGTTTGAGGTTTTTATGGCCATATGAGATTCAAACAAGACACATAATGACCTCAACTCGAGTCTCGAGGACGAGACTCCCTTTGAGGTTTTTATATCCACAATGGAATCTTATAAGTGAAATTTCGAGTAAGTGTTTACAGAATCTTTTTCTGTCCGAAGAAATGATTCATCGAAATAACGAGTCACCCCTTCCGTTGATATGGACACGTCTGAGATCAGCAAATGCTTGGGAGTTCCTCTACTCAATCCTTTTCTTTCTTCTTGTTGCTGGATATTTCGTTTGTATACATCTTCTCCTTGTTTCCCGAGCCTCAAGTGAATTACAGACAGAGTTAGAAAAGATCAAATCTTTGATGATTCCATCATACATGTTCGACTAAAAAAATAACAATACAACTCTAGCCACCTGTCAAGGTATCTCCCCCTCATAGTTTTCCCCTTCCCTTACAAAAGGATTTTTCATATAAATCATTGTGTTGGATTGCATGATTTTGACTTTTGTATACACAATGGACCTACCATTGTGCATGCATGTCATTGACATAAAAAAATGTAGTTATGAGGTTTGTGTCAAGCAAGCTAATCTAACGTAGTCAGAAGGTTTGTGCCACGCAAGCTAATCTAGGACTGTACGAGGGTTGACAGATTCCAAATGCCTAAGTGGTTCAACCATCTTGTCTTGTTAGATTCAAAACATTGCAAAGAGCGGTTGAAATCAATAAACAACTAAATCCAAATAAAGAACCCACTTAAAGAGTTTTTAATATTTATATCTGAATAATATGTCGTATACCTCAGTACTACTGAAGTCGACTAAAGTTTACTCTCATCTCGTATTTTCTATCTTCTCAATGCACAAACCCATTCCTTCCCCTTTTCATCCAAAATATAGTCCTTAGAGTTTGGTAGTTTTTAGTTTGCTCTCTCATTTGGCTGAGATTGTACGAGCATTTGGATCACAATATCTACAAGATGAATCAGGTATTTCATCACATTAGATCCGTCCATCTCATTAGATCCTCCAGTAGCATGAGCACAAGAGATCACATCTCCAAATCAACATCCTTCGATTGATCTTATTGTTTCTAGATATTTACTTGGGCACAAGGGTTTAAATATTGATATCGGACTTTATATCGGTACCATGTCGATACGAAATTTCGGCCATACATCGGTGATATATCGCCGAAATATCACCCATATCGACGACCATTTGTGAAAGAAAGACTCAGGGGCATATATGACCATATTGCTCGATATATCGGTCCCATGTCAATACCGGTATATCGGCTATATATCGCCGATATATCGCGATATCTCGGACCGTGCTTAGGCATCTTCACCTCAGCCATCTCCCAACCCCTCTTCTTTGCATGGATAAAGCTCCTAAAGAATTTCACCAGGGACCACCCCCTACGGATAACTCAACAAGGTGATTAACAGGACCTACACCAACATAACAACTTCCACACCTCTCTATGTGATCAATCCTACCACCACATATCTCAGGAGTTTCTCCATTGCCTTGTCATTTGCTCCTATGATTTGTTCAATGACTGAGAGTCAGAACTCAGAAGTATGTGGATCTTTTTCCTTTTTCGAAAACCATATCTTTTTTATTTGGAAAAAAACAGATTTTTTCATGTTAACATAGTTTAAACTTTGAACAAATAGTGTAGCTGATTACTATCCAAGAATTCCATTAATATTACACTCATGTCAGGATAGCGGATATAGGTCAACTAACTGACTTTGAAATTTAATCAATTTATAGTTTGTGTTAACTATAGCCGTTTATTTGGTCGTGTGCATCAATATCTTGCGACAATGTGTTGGAATGCACACAGACATCTTTTATACATCAGCACCCCACATTTGAGTAATACATGTTCTAATAAATATTTGCATGGCACTTGAACAAAATTATCGCAGGCCCTGATCTTACAATATAGATAACTTGCAACATAAAAGACACTGGTACATCCACGGCATGGAAATTGAAGACGAAAGGGAAAAAAAACAAATGCACCTCTCCCCAGGTCATCTGGATCTGCATGGACAACAACTACAACAACAACAAAGCCTTTTCCCACAATTAAGTAGGGTCGGCTACATGGATTCTTCGCCTCCATTCAGATCTATCTTGGGTCAATCCCGGGCTTATATCCACAAAACTAAGATCCCTCGGTATGGTCTCTTTTCAATACTTCTTGAGCCATCCTCGCCCTCTCTTAGCCGGCTCAACATCCCAACACTCGCATCTCCTGACTGATGCATCAGCTGATCTTCTTTGCAAATGTCCAAACCATCTTAAGCGGTTTTCTCGCATCTTATCCTCAATCGGAGCTACACCAACTTTCTTTCTGATTGCATCATTTCGAATCCGATCTTTACGTATATATCCACACATCCACATTAGCATTTTCATTTTTGCTACATTCATTCTCCGCACATGTCTATGGTCCACAGGCCAACATTCAGATCCATAAAGCATAGAAGGTTTCACGGCTGCTTTGTAAAACTTTCCTTTAATTTTTAAAGGAATTTTCTTATCACAGAGAACAACAGAGGTTCATCTCCACTTTAGCCAGCATGCATTTATTCTATTAGTAACATCTCCATCAATTTCCCCATCATGTTGCAGAATAGATCCCAAATATCTAAAGGAATCTCTCTTCTGACTGTTATCGTCACCAATCTTCACCTCGATTCCTTCACCATTGCTTCCATCAAAGGTGCACTCCATATATTCCGTCTTAGCCCTACTTATACGAAATCCTTTAGTTTCCAACTCATGTATCCAGACCTCAAGCTTCTCATTTACTCCATCTCTAGTCTCGTCAATTAACACAATATCATCAGCAAATAACAAACACCAAGGTAACTCGTCCTGAATGTGACTTGTCAACTCGTCCATAATCAAAGTAAAAGAAATGGACTCAAAGCAGAACCTTGATGTAAGCCAATGTATATGTCAAATATCCAGTCTTCCCAGACAGGGTCCTTATACAAGATAAAGCCCTATCATACATGTCCTTTGTGAGGTTAATGTATAGGACAGGTACTTGTCTCTTCTCCAAAACTCTCCACAATATCTCTCGTGGGACAGAATCATAAGCCTTCTCCAAATCAATAAAGATCATATGGAGGTTCTTCCTTTTAGCTCTATAAATCTCCATTGTCCTCCTCAGCAAATGGATGGCTTCAATCGTTAAGCGACCTGGCATGAATCCGAATTGGTTTTCTTTTACGTTGGAAACTTACCTCAACCTTCTTTCGATCACACGTTCCCAAATTTTTATAGTGTGACTCATTAACTTGATACCTCTATAATTTGAACAATTTTGAATGTCTCTTTTATTCTTATAAAGAGGCACCACGATACTCCTCCTCCAATCTTCAGGCATTTTCTTGTTTCGCCAAATAACATTGAATAGATTCGTAAGGCAAGTCAAACCACGCTCACCTAAAACTCTCCATACTTCTACAGGGATGTCATCCGATCATACACCTTTCCCGGGTCTCATAACCTTCAAAGCCTCCTCTACTTCCTTTCTTTGTATCCGTCTATAGTTTGCACGATTCAAGTAACTTTCACTATTAGCTAGATCACCCAAAGTGATCTCTCTATTTCCTTCCCCAATGAAAAGTTTATGGAAGTACTGCTCCCATCTAGTTTTTATATCCTTCTGAGTAACAAGCACATGACCTTCCTCATCCTTAATGCATCTCACTTAAGAAAGGTCTTTGGTCTTTCTTTCTCTTGCTTTGGCCAACCTGAATATATCATTCTGTCCCTCCTTAGAGTCGAGATTTTTATACAAAACTTCATAAGTTTTTGACTTAGCTTCGCTTACAGCATTCTTTGCTTCCTTCTTCGCTATTTTGTAGTTTGTGACAGTTTCCTCTGTTCTATCCTTAGACATAGCTTTAAAGCAAGCTCTTTTTATTTTTAGTTTCTCTTGTACCCCTTCACTCCACCACCAAGCCTCTTTTTGATCTAGAGCTCCTCCCTTTGACTCGCCTAGTATTTCTTTAGCTACCTTTCGGATACAAGATGCTACTGCCTCCCACATCTCGTTTGCATTACCGCTACAATCCTAAGATAAGTCTTTTAAAACCTTCTCCCTGAAGCTCGCTTGCTTCAGTGGAAGATTCCACCATCTAGTTCTAGTTATCTTAGAAACCCTCCCTTTCTTTACCAGCCCTTTCATTTGTACATCCAAGACTAACAAGCGATGTTGGGTTGTCAAACTCTCTCCGGGGATTACTTAACAGTCTTTACAACACAACCGATCTCTTCTCCTCAACACAAAGTAATCTATCTGTATTCTAGTTGGCCTACTCTTATAAGTAATTAAATGTTCATCCCTCTTCTTGAAGAGAGTGTTTGCTATGAAAATGTCATATGCTATTACAAAATCCAGGATGGCTTTTCCCTCTTCATTTTTATCCCCAAAACCATGTAATCCATGAACACTAACATACCCTGAAGCATCTTTTCCCACATGTCCATTAAGATCTCCACCGATGCAAATCAACTCTTTTTGTGGGATTCCTTGTAGACTCTTATCCAAATCCTCCCAAAAACCTTGTTTACTCATTTCATCTAAACCAATTTGCGGTGCATAAACTGATATTATATTCAGAATTTCTTCTTCAAGCATCAATTTTAGCAAAATAATTCGATCCCCAAATCTTTTCACCTCAACCACACAATCCTTCAAATCCTTATGAACAACCACTTCAACGTCGTTTCTACCCGTATCTTTACCTGAATACCAAAGTTTAAAGCACTTCTTCTCAATCTCCCTTGCTTTCTCTCCAACCCATTTAGTCTCTTGAAGATATAGTATATGAATCTTCCTTCTATCCATCATATCCACTATCTCCATCAACTTTCCAGTTAAAGTTCTAATATTCCAACTACTAATTCGCAACTTCTGTTGCAATCTCTTTTGGACTAACTTCTTTACTCGCATGCGTCCATTATGCGAGAACCCTTACAAATTTTGGATCGTATCCGGGCGGTGATACAGCGGGACTAGCTTAATTACCCGCATGTGTTCCACATGCGAGAACCCTTGCAAATTTTGAACTACATCCAGGCTGCGATGTAGCGGCCCTTGCCAATTTTTCATTGCATTCGGGTGATGCAACGCGCCGCAAGTACGGAACGCCCCAACGAAATCTGTATGTTTGCTTAAATCCATGTTGAAAAGATCCAACTGTCATGGGAAACTTCTTAAATATTATTTTTTTAGAAAAAAAGTACTATTTAGGAAGTTGTCTCTGACTATTTTACGCTAGTTGTCGGCTACCTAACGCAACCCTCCTCATTTACCCGAACTTGGGATCGGCCATGGACAACAACTGCTCTTCCAAAAATGGAATCAGGACAACTCAAGTGTATCTAGCAATAAAACTAGCAATATGTCAAAAAAGAATAAAAAGCATCAAGAATTTAAATAAATAACTATTAAACTTGGCATATAATCAATTAATACAAATCTTCACCTGTAAATCTTTTATGGATATTTCAGCAACACCTGGTACAAGGAAAACCAACGGAAGATTATTGACTTCATTCAAAAATTATTGAATAATAAATATATAACATTCCTAACTATACAGCATCCAAATGAGAATGTACACACCATCTTGGCCAGCAACTATGTTTCTGAGGTCACCTGCGTGTCTTTCTGTAACAGCCCTAATTTCTAAAGGCCAACTAAATCCTAAATGATGAATGATTATGGATGAAAGTTGATGGGATTTGGAAAGTCATTATGTGACTAAGTGGTGGTTATGGACAAGATGTGATTAAGTGGTTGAGTGTGATTAGTGAAGGATTACTATTCATGGGTGGGCCTTGTTTGCAATATTAGAAAGTTGAGTGGGTTTTTGTTGCAAAATGGCCAAGACCTATATAATTCCACTAAACCCCAATCTAAGCCACACTTAAGCTTAATTCCTTCTTCTTCCTCTTGAGACTTGGAGCTCTCTCTTCTCCATGGTCGAAACCTTCTTGGACCTCTACCTTCTTCCTTATTTTTCTACTTCATCTCTCCACCAAATTTGAGTTTCTTGGGCTCAAATTAAAGCTGGGAAGGAGAGGAACAAAGATCAAGTGTTGCATATAAGATCCAAGACCAATCTTGGATCGAAATTGGAGTTGGAGGGCTGGAGCTGCTACTGTTCTTGAGCAGTTCTTGAGCACTGTTTAAGGTACAAATTATACCCCTCTTTGTTGCCATTAAGATAGAATTTTCTCCACTCTATGAACCTTGTGTTGAGCTGCTATACCAAGGTTTTGATTGTGATTCTTGTTGGACTTTGATTTTGATTTTGGAGAGGCTTTTAATGATCAGTTTTGGGAATTTCCAGATCTGTGTATGCTTGATAAAACCAAGTTTTTGGCATGGTTTGGGGGAAATTCTTGAGCTCTTTTGTTGGCATTTGATTGTTGTTAGATCCTCCATCATGTTGGCTTAAGATCCATGTGCAAAATTCGAATTTTTATGATGATTTTGGGGGATTATGGCTGCTGTTCATACGGACCTGCAGCTGATATTCAGATCTGTGTTCTTGTGTTTTGCATGCGTTGATGCATGATTTTTGTATGATATAAGGGCTACTTTCGAGCATCCTTGATTGTTAATCTTGTCTCCATTCTATTGGCCATTAATCCATGACTTAGATGTGGATTTGAAGATGATTTTGGGAGTGTTTTGACTGCTGTTATATTGCAGTTCAAAGTTTCAGATTCTGTAATCTTATCCTTTGAATGCATTTTTATGCATGATGATGGGATGATTCAAGGGGAAACTCTTGTGACTTGATTACTGGATGAATGGTGAATATAATATCATTCAATACATGTTTTTGATTCGAGTTTGGAAGTTTTTTTGAGGATTAATTGATTGTTGAATTATGAACTGTTGTATGCAAAATTCAGTCAGCCTCTGTGCATGTTTGATTCTCTAACATACTTTCCTGGTATTTTTTTAGGCCCCATATCCTTGAGTTCTCATCATATTGATCATGGGTGATCACGTGGTGACTTGATCCCATAGAGGAGATGACCATTGAGTCATTTAATTGGATGGTTTGGACTGACAGTTCACAGAGAACATTCAGTTTTACATGCATGTTGTTCTTGCTAAATGTTGGGATTTTGGGTATGTTTTAGCCACGAGATTGCTGTCACTTAAACATGGATTAATGATGGCTGATGTTGTGATTTGAAGCCCTAAAAAAATGTATGAGGAATTGAGGGGATTTGGGCCTTGAACTGTGAAGTGTTTTCTGTTATACTATACACTATGCACACGATTTAGTTACTGAATGTTTTATATTTTGAGACATGTAAAGACCCTTAAAATGCTGAACTTTAAAAGTATTATGATGCTTTAATCATGGATAGTGAACCCATAAGATTGTGTGAGAAACTTGAGAATTTATAGGTGCTTGAACTGCTGAGCATATAGCTGTGCACACATGCAAATTCTAATGTTGTCATGAGAATGAATTTGATTATGTAGAAACCCTCTTCAGACCATATATGAGTTGTATCTCAGTCTTATTTGATGACTACAAATATGGACTAGAATCCCTTGATATTAAATGTTAGAACTTAGAACACGCTGAGGATAAGCTTTACCCATTTGGTTGTGCATTCACATGACATTGTGGCTGAATTGTATGTTGAACTTGGGAGTGTAATCACCCTTATAACAACCTTGAGTTGTTCCTTACTTAAGTCCATGATAAACACTTTAAGCCCCCTTACATTGATAAATATTAAGAGCTTTAGTGTGATGTTTGTATGAACTATGGATTGTGATATAAATAGGAAATTTCACATATGAAAATAAGACTGTATATGGGATTTGTCATTTGACCCTAAGTCAGCTAAAGAGTCTAACTCCTCCAAACTGTTAATTGACTCCTGGTACCTTAAAACCTTGAAATCTCTAAGTAGTCAGATCGTGTATGTGTTGTGAATCTTGAAGAACATGGGAAAGAAAGATGTCACAAATCTGGTAGTGAATAATCCTAGAATAAAGGGCTCATCAATGTCTACCAACCACTACCCCCATCACCAGGCCGCAACCTGGCGGAAAGGTAATAATGAAATCATCAATGTCTACTAATGGAACTACAACTTAACTGGGCAATTGGTGAACTGTCACAAGTATATTAATCACTACCCCATCACCAGGTCACAAGCCTGGCGGAAAGGTAATTAATTTCTGCGGTGAGGAAACCCGAAGGGATTCGTCTGTCTCGCCAATCCCAGTGAAAGAGTGGTCCAAGGGAAAGGCAGCGGTAGTACGACTACTACGCCATTAGAGGCAGGAAAGAGAAGAGGTAAGCATGCCGGACCCGACTTCCTCTCTCGTTGCTCAACTCCCGGAGGAGAAGAGTTAAGTAAAAACCAGACGAGCTTGTAACTAACTGCGGAGAACCCCCAACCTAGGCTCTCCAAGAAAAATCAACGGGTTAGCGAAATGGTCTAGACAACTCGTGGATCCCAAAGAAGCGTAAAAATCGAGTCGGCTCGAGAAAAAATGTGAAAAAGACTGGGATCCTAGATACATGCTCTCAGTGTCCGCTACCCAAGCCTGAGCGATCTCATCTCTTCCTCAGGTGAGGGTCACCGCGCCCTCGCACAGTCGGAGTATAAATCTCCATGACTGACCATATGTGACATCACCAATTTCTTTTATTTTCATGTTTCACCCTAAGTGTCTAAGGTTTCTTTGATTTATTTCCCATCAACAAGTTGTTAGTTCCAGACCCGAACTTGTTCTATAAGAACCTCAATTGATCCTAGGTCAGGGATACAAACTTGTTACGATAGTCTCTCTCTCATCTCTCACTGATGAACATCTTATTCTAGGATTATTGACTACCATATTTGTGACATCTTTCTTTCCCATGTTCTCCAAGATTCACAACACATACAAGATCTGACTACTTAGAGATTTCAAGGTTTTAAGGTATCAGGAGTCAATTAACAGTTTGGAGGAGTTAGACTCTTTAGCTGACTTAGGGTCAGATGACAAATCCCATATACAATCTTATTTTCATATGTGAAATTTCCTATTTATATCACAATCCATAGTACATACAAACATCACACTAAAGCTCTAAATATTTATCAATGTAAGGGGGGTTTAAAGTGTTTATCATGAACTTAAGTAAGGAACAACTCAAGGTTGTTATAAGGGTGATTACACTCCCAAGTTCAACATACAATTCAGCCACAATGTCATGTGAGTGCACAACCAAATGGGTAAAGCTTACCCTCAGTGTGTTCTAAGTTCTAACATTTAATATCAAGGTATTCTAGTCCATATTTGTAGTCATTAAACAAGACTGGGATACAACTCATATATGGTCTGAAGAGGGTTTCTACATAATCAAATTCATTCTCATGACAACATTAGAATTTGCATGTGTGCACAGCTATATGCTCAGCAGTTCAAGCACCTATAAATTCTCAAGTTTCTCACACAATCTTATGGGTTCACTATCCATGATTAAAGAATCATAATACTTTTAAAGTTCAGCATTTTAAGGGTCTTTACATGTCTCAAAACATACAACATTCAGCAACTAAATCGTGTGCATAGTTTATAGTATAACAGAAAACACTTCACAGTTTAAGGCTCAAATCCCATCAATTCCTCATATATTTTTTAGGGCTTCAAATCACAACATCAACCATCATTAATCCATGTTTAAGTGACAGCAATCTCGTGGCTAAAACATACCCAAAATCCCAACATTTAACAAGAACAACATGCATGTAAAACTGAATGTTCTCTGTGAACTGTCAGTCCAAACCATCCAATTAAATGACTCAATGGTCATCTCCTCTATGGGATCAAGTCACCACGTGATCACCCGTGGTCAATATGATGAGAATTCAAGGATGTGGGGCCTAAAAAAACACCAGGAAAGCATGTTAAAGAATCAAACATGCACAGAGGCTGACTGAATTTTGCATACAGCAGTCCATAATTCACCAACCAATTCATCCTCAAAAACACCTCCAAACTCGAATTAAAAGCATGGATTGAATGATATTATATTCACCATTCATCCAGTAATCAAGTCACAAAAGTTTCCCCTTGGATCATCCCATCATCATGCATAAAAATGCATTCAATGATAAGATCACAGAATCTGAAACTTGTTGAACTGCAATATAACAGCAGTTAAAACACTCCAAAAATCATCTTCAAATCCACATCTAAGCCATGGATTAAAGGCCAATAGAATGGAAACAAGATCAACAATCAAGGATGCTCGAAAGTGGCCCTTATATCATATAAAAATTATGTATCAACGCATGCAAAACACAAGAACACAGATATGAATATCAGTTGCAGGTCCGTATGAACAGCAGCCATAATCCCCCAAAATCATCATCAAAATTCGAATTTTACTCATGGATCTAAAGCCAACATGATGGAGGATCTAACAGCAATCAAATGCCAACAAAAGAGCTCAAGAATTTCCCCCAAACCATGCCAAAAACTCGGTTTTATCAAGCATACACAGATCTGGAAATTCCTAAAACCGATCATCGAAAGCTACTCCAAAATCAAAATCAAAGTCCAACAAGAATCACAATCAAAACCTTGATATAGCAGCTCGACACAAGGTTCATAGGGTGGAGAAAATTCTATCTTAATGGCAGCAAAGAGGGGTATAATTTGTACCTTAAACAGTGCTCAAGAACTGCTCAAGAACAGTAGCAGCTACAGCCCTCCAACTCTAATTTCGATCCAAGATTGGTCTTGGATCTTACATGCAACACTTGATCTTTATTCCTCTCCTTCGCAGCTTTAATTTGAGCACAAGAAACTCAAATTTGGTGGAGAGATGAGGTAGAAAACTAAGGAAGAAGGTGGAGGTCCAAGAAGGTTTCGGCCATGGAGAAGAGAGAGCTCCAAGTCTCAAGAGGAAGAAGAAGGAATTAAGCTTAAGTGTGGCTTAGATAGGAGGCGTAATGGAATTATATAGGCCTTGGCCATTTTGCAACAAAAACCCACTCAACTTTCTAATATTGCAAACAAGGCCCGCCCATGAATAGTGGTCCTTCACTAATCACACTCAACCACTTAATCACATCTTGGCCACAAACCACCACTTAGTCACTTAATGACTTTCCAAATCCCATCAACTTTCATCCGTAATCATTCACCATCTAGGATTTAGTTGGCCTTTAGAAATTAGGGCTGTTACACTTTCTCCATCACTAGGAGCCCCATGATGTTCGCCCGGAGGATTGAAATGAGGACCTAGAATTTGCTCAATAGGATGAAAATCAAACAACCATGTTTTGTCATGGAGAACTAAAATCAGAAAGCACACAGCTGCAGAACTATACTGTGTGACCAATAAAGCAAGTTCTGATCTTATAGTTCGTTTAACTTTGCATAAATAATATTATCTGCAAAAAAATACTCACACCCTCACCCCATATATAACCTGCATTTTCAGGATATGTAAGCGTGACCACAATATCACTAACAACAGGCTGATATAAACATTTGACAACTTTATACTACAACATTTTCAGCATGCACGTGCACACCACATAGGCACACATTTTCAGGATATGCAACATATTAAAGGGATCATATGCACATCCAAAGAGGTAATCGTGTGCATATTGCAAAACATGGCTGTGTATTTTGCATTTTTCTTTCGTTTATGTCATTCTCATGGAGTCATATAATGAAACCAATTACAGAATGAGACGTAAACTTTCCTCCAAGATTCGAGTATATGCATGAGGGTAAGCCGAGAATAGTGCTTCGTGTGTCGAAAATAAATGCGGATCAAACAAGCACGACACAACTACGACACAAGTTGTGCAAGGTCCACCTTTAACTATGCTATTCCTTGATAGTGCTGGCGGATCTAATAAGTAATCCTTCAGGAGTTTATACAACCCCCCATACATAGGAATCCTCCTAATAGGCAGATCCACAAATCCGAATATAAAATTGAGCAACAACTGAATGTTATTTCAAAGGCAATACACCCTCCCCCTCCCCCCAAGTTCCCACATGGTAGGTAGGCATGCTTGCTCCCCACTAGACCCCCCTTCCTCCCTCCACAAACCTCTAGGCTGACTAGACAATGAGATCCTCGTTTTGGGATGGTGAGGTTTGCTCGCTAATGATGTGAGGAAGCTACGCAATGGGCTCTGGAATGTGTCAAGTTGAAAAAACCGGTTATGGTTCAAGACGTCTCAACAACTAGTCTTGTTAATGAGAATATCCTTTTTTGAACATGCCAAGTTACTTGTCAATTGCATTGCTTTTGCTAGCAAAGAAATTAAGGAATAAAAAGAAAAAGTGTGTTGTCAAAAAGAAGAAAAAGTTGCCCCATAAAATGGGGAAATGAAACGAAAAAAAGTGAACCAAGAGAAAAATGGAAGATGAAGAAAGAAAAACGTAGAACAAAATGGAGTTTTCTTAATCCTTAATCCCATATAGAGGAACCCCTTTATGTGAGGTCCTCATATACGAGAGATCAATTGTAGATGATCCCCATGTGAGAGGCATCCACTCTCTTTGAGGTTTCCAAAGTAGAAAAACCAGTTCCTTTAAGGTTCATATAAGGAAGAGGAAATAATACACTAACAACACTCCATATATTTCCGTGTGATCATCAATTGATTCTGCAAGACTTAATCACTGGTTCATATCACTGACAATGCAATTTCCTCCAATGATATCTATCTAAACAGACCATCAGTTCATTTGTTGATGCCACAAAAAATGCAATTATCCTTCACGAAAGAAACTAAACAAAGATGACGAAGCATTCTCCCGCTATTAAGTAGGGTCAAAAAAGTTGTCAGTATTTAATTTAGCCTGTTATTAGAGATATTGTGGACACAGTTATGTGTTGCATATCCTGAAATTGCAGGTTATATATGGGGACACGAAAGAAATTAAACAACGATACTCACAAAAAATAAAAATAAAAACCAAGAACGTCGTCACCGAATGCTAGTAAAATTACACACCTACCAACCCCCTTTCTCTACTACAAAATCTCAAGTCGTTAGTTTCTGAACTGTCAATACCAGATTTTAAGATAATCACCCTTATAAGATTTACCATGGCATAAACAGTGATAATCATTTCTCTCGTGCATATAAACATGCTCATGGTCAGTACATCAGACCAACTTCTGACTCATATTTCAAAGCTACCATCTTACTTCACGAATCTGATTCAAATATTTTAGTCAAAACACCCACAATAATCGAATTTTTTTACCAAAAAAAGTCACTAGTGAGAAAGTGCGGAGTTATAATCACTACGGTACCTCCCCGTATGGACATTAGAATTATTAGACTCACTTACCAGAAAAGAGCTCGTCCACCGAGCACGTTACGACAATAAATAATTCTAATTGTCCTCGCATGCTCAATAAGACCACTCTAACTACATTATCCAATAAGCAATTCCCATGCATCTTTCCTTTGCAAGTCAATCTAAACTAAAACACCCACAAATTTTCCATTCGGAAAAAGAAAGAAAACTCAAGTATTTTTACAGGCGATTACCGGTGGAACTGCAGCCATTAGTGGTGTCCCCAAAGGCATGGAGGTGGAAGCCATGAAGGCCGGGAGTGAGCCCATTGATCCTCCCACTGACATGGGTGTACCCTGGGATGAGACCAACATGAGCAAGAGCCATGCGCCACCACCAGAAGAAGCAGAGGCGGATGAGAGGAAAGACCGGTGGTGTAGTCCTCTATGAACTGGACAGAACCACGGACGTTGCTGTTGGCAGCACCGCCGGAGATCGAGAGCTACGCCTTTGAGCGCTCCCTTCGGCGCCATTTGGTGGCTCCTCGCCTTGTCTTGTGGCTCGTGCGTTCCGCGCATCGGAGGAGAGGGCCTCTTTTGTTATTTGGGTATTTTGCAGTACAAATCCCTCATTATTTGAACGGTTCGGTTGGATTCAATTCATTCACAAACTTACTAAGGCCCAGTTCGTTTGGGGTATAAGGAGGAATGGAATAAGGAGAATAAACTCCCAACACGCTTCCCCGTGGTACGATTATTCCCCATTATTTCATCTTATTTCACTCTTATTCCTATCTTTATCTCACCTTACCTACCTTTATTTCACCTTATTCTCCTTATTCTTATCATCCAGCCGAACGGAGAATAGACCCTTATTCCCCTTATTCCCCATCCTTATTCCTGCTTATTCTCCTACCGAACGGGCCCTAAGAGAACCTCTTCATTTTTTTTCTAAAGTTTTTTTATCAGTTGTGCCTGTCTGAGCATGAGGTATTACAATTTCAGTTATGCCCCTCTTTTTTAGAAATATCAGTTGTGCCCCTAACTTCTTTCTCCATTATCACATGTGCCTTTCCGTCTGATTGACCGTTAAAGAATTAAAATAATCATGGTTTATTCAAATCATGGTATGACTAAGAGGGGCATTTTGGTCAGAGAGAAATCCTGAAACCTCACATTAATCCTTCAGATTCATCTATCCTCATCCTCTGTGTTTGATTCCTTGATTCTTGTCCATGAATATTTAACTGGCCTAGCTTTAATATGGAACTTGTTTTTTATCAATCTGATCTGAATCGAGGGAGGTAGACAGGATATGAGCACAACAGTATTGCGCTCCTTCATCATCTTCATTGTCGCATGGAGGATAAAGAGTACCTCTAGCATGTCAGGGAGGATGGGGCGGAAGGAGGGGCTGTAGGGGGCAAGCCAAAGGCAGAGGGGGTGGAGGAGGAGGTACGAGGTGGGCTGGGGAGGGGGATGGGCAGAGGGGGAGGTCTGGGGTGGTGGAAAGAGCAGGGAGTGAAGGTGAGGGGGAGGGGGAGGAGCTCGAGGAGGGCTAGGGAGGAGTTGGGGCAAAGGGGGCAGCGTAGGGGCAAAGGTAGGGCAGAAGAGGAGGTGTGAAGTTGAGGGAGCTGCATGGGACTGGGGTGATGGGGAGGAGCTCAGGGCGGGCTAGGGAGGAGCTAGGGCGGAGGGGGAGGCACAGGGGCAGAGGGGGAGGTGCGGGGTGGTGAGAAGAGCAGGGAGTGGGGGTGAGGAGATGAATCTAGGTGGATGGCCCCTCTACTGTCGCAAGTTCCTTTGCTTCAGATGTAAATTGGAATTTGATGGTGTTACACGGTTCTTCGAAACTCTATCTTCACTGGGGTTCCGCCTCAAGAGGTGGACAAGGACGTATCTCAAGTAGGTGCATGCAATGATCAACTACCATTTGATCCGCAAGGGCTGGAGACCTAGGGAGAGATTGATTGCTCCACTGCTCTGCTGCAATATGTAGTGCCTGACATTGCAACAGAGAATTTCTTAGCCAATGGTGAAATAGCTGAAGAAAGGGATCCGCGATTGTTCATGGTCGATGAAGAGACGCGCTCTACTCGTCCAATCGGGGCTAAACATGCATGTAAAGGAATAACTCGAGCGTTAAAGAGCTCAGAAGTGGAGGTTATCACAGAAGAAAGGGTGTGGGCTCCCGTGTTAACGACAGACCTCGAAGCTTAGTGCTGCAAAAATAGGCGAAGCAGGAGGGGCACATGAGAGGAGGGGAGGTGCGGTGGCAGAGGGCGGAGGGTAGGTGCTAGGGGCAGAGAGGATAAGGGGAGGAAGAGTAATAAGAATGGGGACAATGAACAAGAGGATGGGATGACATTCCATTCCTCTTTTTTTATTTAATTCTGCTTGTGTCCTCGAAGTTAATGTCTATTTGCGTTAACGATGGACGATCACTAACCCGAGAGATACAAGTGATAGAATGTCAAAAAGTCAAGGATACAACTAATTATTTTCAAAAAGAGAGGGACATAACTGAAATTGCAAAAAAGGGGCAAAAGTTATAAAAACCCTTTTTCTAAATCATGCAATAAAGATGGCTTTCAATTTTTACATAAGAATCGAAGAAAACATAGTAATGTGCCATGTCACATTGCATCTTATGATGGTTGTACAAGGGTTTGGTGAACAAACAGTTGCCGACGAGCAGAACAAGAAGATTAAGATGTGTTGATTCTTAAGAGTATGGATCGAACTTGAGGAAATAAATCTTGATTGCTTTAATCATAGTAATCTCAAATGAGAACCCCTTTAATGGTCTTGTGGTAGGAGCAATGGCTCCCACTTTAAAGGAGTAGGGTTCGAATCCTCCTATTAGTAAAAAAAAGTGCAAAAATAGTAATCTCAAATGAACATGGAGTTACTAGCACTTTTAATCACAAGATAAATATTCAAATCATAAGGATACAAAAATTTAATATGAAAACCCTCTCGGGTATATGTAACGTCCTGGGTTAGGTCATTAGTCCGTTTTCGAGGAAAACTAGACTTGCCAACTTGTTGGGTTCGAGCCCAAATGGATCCGTTTACAACCACCCAAAATGCTTAAACACAACCTGTCAAGTAGTAATCCTCAACACTTATAACCTACTCTCAAACTTTCTGAGTTTTAGATGTGGGATTATATTTGATGGTATGGATGTTAGAACCTCCCCCACTTATATTCGTAACGTCCTCGTTGTGACATGATCCATCCCTTATTCCCATTGACAGTGACAATTGCATGCTCCCAACTTAGATCTCTTCGAGTAGCCCTTTTCACTATCAGAGGGAATCCTCTTTGATACCATTTATAACGCCCAAGCTTAGGTCCATGATCCGTTATCGAGGAAAACTAACCCTACCAACTTGTTGAGTTTGGATGCAAATGGATCCGTTAACAATCACCTAAAATGCTTAAGCGTAAGTTATCTAGTACTAATCCCCACCACTTATAACACACTCTCACACTTTCTGAATTTTAGATGTGGGAGTCTATTTGAGGGTATGAGTTTTACACTCCCAACTCAAGCTTTCAACAAGACCCAAATAGGTCTTGCCTAGCGATTAAAGTGAATACCAATATATATTTATTCGTTTGAATATACATTCGTCTAATAGAGGATATGGATGCTATTTTCTTATATCCGACGAATACAAATGCAAATACAAATAAAAAATCAACATTTAGTGAAAACGGATATGAATTTTGGTATTCTTAATTTTGACAAGTATGAATATGAATATTCAAAATTTAGGGGATACGAATATGAAAATTCAAGGTATATGAATATGGATACAAATATAAATACGAACGTTCAAATTTCAGATGATACAAATACTAATATGATATATATATATATACATAAAAAAAGTGTGGTAAGTTTTCTTTTATTATTAGCTGCTTTTTAAGCTTTCTTTTATTAGTTAATATTTTTTAGATCCACATTCATTATTAAGATATCTAATGTACTTTTTATATATTGTATATTATTGTAAATTTAAAATGATTATACCTTATAAGTTTGGACATATCTAATATTCATAAATTAATTTGCATCCATTCGTCAAATACATGTATACACATTGTCAATATATATTTTACATCCGTATTTGCATTTTAAGGATATGATCCTCCATTTTACACATTCATTTGATATTTGTATTCATATCTAAAAGGATATGAATATGACAATACCTAAATTTGTATTTGTATCCAATCATTTTCATCCCTAATCTTACCACTAAACTAGATTGCTTACGTGGGCAAACTCAATAATATTAGAGCAAGCTATTTACACATACATAGGATATTGAATTTTACATCAGAAAAATCAAATACATATACCAAAGAAAGATGAAAGAAGTTGATAACGCAAACAGAGCACAAAACATTACTGAAACTTCTGCAAAAAAAACAAGGAAATAGTTCAAGGCAAAGCCCTCTTGGTCGGTTAACGAAGCAGCTGACGACATACTCAGCCTTTCTATTACTTGAATGAATGCATATGATAACATCCCTCTAATAAAAAATGTAGAATTTTTTCCCGTCCAACAATCAGCTGAAACAGAAAAAATATCCCGGTGATGGGGTGAAACTTATTACAAAAATCCTCCTCAATCTAGGCAATCAAAGACTTCTGGTATAAACTGAACCTAAAGGCTGTTTGAATAGCAAAACAGGCCTAAATCCCTAAAGTAATGTTGCAGAACGGACGAATAATGTTATTGAAGGTTTTCAGCCCAGGTCATTCATAATGAGAGGTAGGCTCCTACAATCCAATCTTCTTCTCAAACTTTTGGATCTGGTTCAGGAATATCCACGTCATCTGCAAGGAGGCATGCCATGCATGATGAGCTATCAAACTTACAAAAAAACCTTAAACAAAACAAAGTACTTGGTAAACAAAGATGGATATCAAATCATCACCATGACATGGGGTGCTATCCTGACACAGTAGACAGGAAAGCCGGTGTATAGCTTGAAAGGGCCCCCGCTTTTAACCGTCTTCACAAAGCAGTCTAGGGATCCTGTGTAGGGGTATTTGCCGCTGGCATCAGGCTGCATCTTCTGTATCTGGGTCTTGACGTAATCAAATGGTAAACTACAAGCAGATGCAAAGAATCCAGAAACAGCACTTGCTCCTGCAATTAGAAGGCAAGACAGTTGAGAAAGCAGTTGCACAACTAGCCCTTGCAATATCTAGTAAAATCACAGAACATTAGTAATCAAAGGTTTTATGTCTACTGTCACTCGTGGTTGTAGCTACAACTATTCCAGTTCTAGCAGAATTATTCACATACAAATAAATATAATGAGCAGAAGTTAATATGAAGACGTCAAAAGCTATATGTAACGACTATGGAGCAACCATGCTGGCGAGGTAAGACCAACAAATAATCATATGTAACAAAAAACTGAGTATTTAATTTTCAATTGATATCACAAAAGCAATGTTCCAAAGAACCAGCAAGCAAAACGTAAGGCCGCCAACGTAGAGGGTTGAATGGCATCAATTGCTTAAACCAAAAAGAATACTACTTCCAACATAAGTTCACAAAGCAAACCACTGCGAGGAAACAAGTCTGCCATCTTACCAACAACAGTGCTGTATTCACCCAAGCCTAGTGAATCCCTAAAGAACTCAATACTTTGGTCGTAGGAAGCAAGCATGCCCATATTCAACGACATTGCTCTCACCACGGTAGGACCTGCACCTTTCCAAAGAGCCAGTACTCCTTCATCGGCAACAATTCGATATAGTGCATGGAATGCATTCTTGTAATGTCGTCGTTGCGCTAAAGGAAGGGTTGCATCAGCCTGCATGCGAATTAGGGCCAAATCAGCCGGACTACCAACACATGCTCCTATAGCACCAGCAGTTAACCCAATGACGGCCTTCTGAAGAAGTGGTAAAGGTTTTCCATCATTTGCTTCTACAGCCTTGTTGGTCAACACCCTAAAATCATAAACTCAATAATGGTTAGAAGTTCAAATTACCAAGTCAGAGCAAAAATATATCCACGTAACATCAATTTAAATGCAAGGCGATGGATAGGGATAAATTTTACAGGTATATATTTCTTTCTCAATAGTGAATAAAGAACAGCAACAATACAAAAAGTGCTGAAAAATAACAATTGAAGGAATCACTTATCTTCGACAAATATAGGCAACAGCGGCATTTTTCAACAAGATAGATTGCACAAAATATTTCAAAAGCTCATGCATGCATGCTGACTTCTAAATAAAATGAACATGCCCTTTAAGTTTTGCCCGACATATGTTAGTCATAATTAGAATTGTAAATATCCTCCAAATTAACTTCATCAAGAAACTCATTTCAAAGGATGCTCTTAGTGTGAGAGTTAAGGGCTTCTGCTGAAGGCTAATTGTGAATGATAATTGGTGGTTGACAAGCATAATGGAAAGAAAAAAAGTATAAAGAAAAGAAAATAAGTAGAATCTTTTAAGGAAAAAGGGTGACAGCGCCGAGAAAATGCCTACTCAAAAACTTTATATTCACAAATTTTCAGATAACAATTCCATAGATCAGAAACCCCTTAGAATCCTAGGATGCTCTATGGCATTCCCTGCATACAATCTTTCACCATGAAAGATCACCCCCATCCCTATACAATCACATGGCCCCAAAAAATGGATGCAACCCACGACCTGAGTCAAGTCTATCCCAGCACATTGCCGATCCATGGAACATCAAAAAGCAGTGGCACAACTTGATGAACCATTTCCGGGTCGCATCCTCCCACACCTCCCTAGATGTGCCTCACAAAAAACAGTAATCAATGTCCGCAAGCATCTCCATGCACAATTGGCAAGATATGTCCGTCACCTGAAAGAGTCGACCCTACAAGTCCCCAACATTAGATGGTCCTGACGCATCATCCACAAGAACATCTTGCCCCTGCACAGGAACTTTCTATCTCCAGATGTGACTGACCGCAGTGGAGAAAATACCTAGGCTAAGGATTGTGATCACATACAGAGCTTTGTATGCCTTCAGAACCTAGAAATCACCATCTACCCAAATCCTTCTGGTCTAGAAGCAGGGCATCCCGACCAGAAGCATCAGAAACTCAGCAACCCTCTGGTCCGACAACTTCGAAAGAAACAAGAGGAAATAACCGCCCCCATTCTAAATATCACCAACAAATATATCCATATCCGTCGTCAGAGCTAGGAGACGATGGAAATGATCGCATAGCAGACCACACTCAGTCCAATATCAAGCCAAATGAGGATTCCTTTATATCATCCAAGGTCAACCTAAAAAGACGTGCAATCACAGACACAGCCGAGCAAATATCTCTCCAAAAATTCGACAAAGCATGCGGTTTTTAAAAGAAATGTGAGACGGTTCGAGGAAGTTTTCCATCCTTGAGGCAAGGTAAGAGCTGGAGCAGGAGATGACCAAAGTGTAGGTGCCACATAAAGGGTGAGACGAGTCCAGCAGAAAGAGAGGAAATTCCGGCAAGGGGGTTCGAACTAAGCGATAGAAAATGCCCTGCTTACACGTAAGGATGTCCTGAAATACAAGAGAAGATGGGTCAAAATGGCTCGACAATGTAGATCCTTCGTAATCTGACTAATAGATAACAAGTTCATAGAAAAGGCAAGTGCATGCAACACATTCTGTAGATGCATAGAGGGTGTCAAGCTAAACTTCCACTGTCTAGTGATTAGGGAATGAGTCACATCTACAATAACCACAGTTCGTCCTGGAGGAACCTGTTTGTATGCTGTAAGTTGACCTCTGTCTCTACACAAGTGATGTGTGGCACCGGAGTCCATAATCCATTCTATAACATCAGATCCACTATTGCTAGTAAGTGCATAAGTACTACTTGAGGTACTGGAGGAGGTTGAAGCAGCCACATCTGAATTACACTCGGAGGCCAATGAAGAGGTAACGAGACTGGCATGAGGTATAATGCCCCTCAATCGTGCTACAAGGTCATCAAATCGTTGATCCAAAGAAAGTCGTGGGCTCAATCTGCTCAGTCACTCGAGCAGAGGCAGAAAATCCATGCTTGGAGTAGCACGTATCCTCTGCATGCCCAGGACGATGGCAAAAAGTACAGGGCTGATGAACACGACCTCCTCTGCCACAAGGTGTGCGTCCACGAAACTGAGAAGATCCTCCTCGACCTCGGGATGCCGTTATTGCTGAATAAGTCCGATTGTCAGTAATAGATGGGACAATGACTCGGCTGAGCCTGCAGAAGGCTTCCTCCATGGGAGGAATAGTAGCATCAGCCAAAATCTGGGAACAAGCCGTCTCATACTCAAGATCAAGGGTTGTCAGGAATACACCAACTACGGTGGCATTCCTACAAGTCTTCTGCTGCTCAGGAGTAGATGTGAGAGACATGAAGCTATAGAGCTTCTCGAATATCCCACACAAGGATGTATATAGCGAATGCAGAGGCTGTCCATTCTACTTGATAGTAAAGATATCATGCTGGAGTTGAGGATCTTTGTCTCATTCTTTGCCTGTGAATAAGTGGCAGCAAGAATATCCCGCATCGCCTTGGTTGGGGGCTGATGGATTATATCATTGGCAATCTCTATTGTCAATATCCCTGAAAGCCAAACCTTGACATATGCATCATCCACCTCCCATGAGGTGTTAACCCCAATCTTCTTAGTCAGCTCTTCCTCGGTAAGAATGTGTTTCTTACCTGTAGACTTCATCATGCTCATGAACTGCATAGCTCACAGTTCAAAGTTTGACCCATCCATCTTTACTATAGACGCATGACCTCTAAATGCATCTGTGGAGGGAATATCTGCCCTTCTTTCTGACATGACGGTTAGAGAAGACTTAGAGTTGAAGACTAGACAAGTGTTTGTCTACACTAAGAGAGATTTGGTTACATGTATAGACTTATGCAACCAATCTCATCAAGAGAGAGGACTCGACAGTGGTGGTAGCTTTTAAAAAAGGGAGGTACAGCAGCACCTCTTGTAGAAAGGAGGTGCAGGGACCGAGTGATAGGGGTGCGCGGGGTGATGGGGACGACAGTGCAGCAGGGCCCGTGATAGTCGGACGGCGGCGGGAACCGCAGTTGTCGGGCTGGAGCCGCAGGGGTCGGGCAGAAGCTCTAGGTAGGAGTCGCGGGGACGGCGATGGAAGGTGCTAGTGCTGCAGCGACAGACTGGGGAACCCTAGGCGGCAATGGGCACCCGTGTGCGACGGGCCAGGGGCGACAGCATGCTGTGGTTAGCGGCACCTAAGGCAACGCGCATGCGAGAGGCTTGGGACGGGGTTTAGGGTTAGGGTTTCGGTACAAGAGCTCCGATCTAAGACCGTTGCTTTAATACCATGTTGGGAAAATAGAAAGAGTTGTTTATTACTTGAGCCCTAGGATCTCTTATATAGGGAGAGGCATATGGGCAAATTATATAAAACAGATAGAAAAAAGGAAAATATATAAATGATACATAAAATGATATATATCTTTACAACTACTAATCGATATATATACATAAATCAAAATAAATAAATAAAATAAAAAAATCTAAAGCTCTTCGGATAAGATTTGAAATTAATTCTTAAATCTTGTGTCAAATTGATTAGGTTTGGATATATATCTAAAATTTAAACGCTAACCAAAGAAACCTCTTCCAACAATGTAAAGCACTCTACCAACGTAACACATTGGCAAATAAGTGAAAATTCATTAATATATACAAATTTCGAGGGTAGATTCCCTTATTTTTGTTGTTTCACCAAAACGACATGCAGATTCAATAAAGTTCCATTGACATTTCACAAATATTTCGTTGAAATCCTAGAAAAAGAAATAAGGTAGCGTTTCGATTTCGGTAACCTGGAGAAATAGAAATTTCCGAAAAATTGTATGGAATTTGTTGAAATTTGAGGCCACGTTTTTAGGTAACCATGGTTTGACATGGGTTACAAATTTACTCAATGTTATTTGGCGAAGCAAGAAAATGCGTGAAGATTGAAGGGGAATCATCATGGTGCCTCTTTATAAGAACAAAGGAGACATTCAAAATTGTTCAAATTACAGAGGTATCAAGCTGATAAGTCACACTATGAAAATTTGGGAACATGTGATCGAAAGAAGAAAGTTAAGGCAAGTTTCCAAAGTAAAAGAAAACCAATTCCGATTCATGCTAGGTCGCTCAACTATTGAGGCCATCCATTTGTTGAGGGGAACGATGGATATTTATAGAGTTAAAAGGAAGAGTCTCTGTATGATTTTTATTGATTTGGAGAAGGCTTATGATGATGTCTCATGTGAGATATTGCAGAGAGTTTTGGAGAAGGGACAAATACATGTCATATACATTAACATCATAAAAGATATGTATGATAAAGCTTCATCTTGTGTAAGGATACGGTTTAAGAAGAGTGATTATTTTGACATCAACATTGGCCTGCATCAAGTTAACAAGTCACACTTAGGATGAGATACCCTGGTATATGTTATTCGATGATGATATTGTGTTGATTGATGAGACTAGAGATGGTGTACATGTGAAGCTTGAGGTTTGGAGACATACATTTGAGATCAAAGGATTTCGTATAAGTAGGGCTAAGACTGAATATATGGAGAGTACTTTTAATGAAAACAATGATGAAGGAATCAAGGTGACAATTTGTGATGATAACATTCAGAAGAGAGATTCTTTTAGATATTGGGATCTATTTTGTAACATGATGGGGAAATTGACGGAGATGTTACTAATAGAATAAATACAGGTTAACTAAAGTGGAGATGAGCCTCTATTGTTCTCTGTGATAAGAAAATTGCTTTGAAAATCGAAGGAAAGTTTTATAAAGCAATCGTTAGACCTACAATGCTCTATGTATCTAAATATAGGCATATGAATCATAGACATGTGCAGAGAATGGCAGTAGCAAACATGGTTTTAAAAAATAATAGGTGGATTGAGACAGTTTTCCCTTGACGATGCAAGGCGTAAGCCTCAATTTATATAGGAAAATATACATAAATACAATTAAGCATAATTGTATATTTATTTATTTATTTATTTATAAAATTATAAATTTATATGCTCCCCAACATATTCACCATATATGTTATTGTTGGGAAACGTGAATGAGATGATCTATTCCATAGCCCTAGGCCCTCTTATATAGGAGAGTAGCCTATGGGTAAATTACATAAAGAGAATAACAAGAAAATAAAATGACAAAGAGATACAAATAGCTCATATGCGTCAACACTCCCCCTCAAGATGGAGCATAGATATCAATCATGCTCAGCTTGGACGCACACTTCTGGAATGGGCCTCTAAGTAATGCCTTGGTGAAAATATTAGCAGTCTGATTCTCTGATGTGACGTGAGATGTAGCAATGAACCCCTTCTGAATCATGTCACGTATGTAGTGACAGTCGACCTCAATATGCTTGGTCCTCTCATGAAAAGCTGGGTTATTTGCAATGAACAAGGCGGCCTGATTGTCACATTCCAACTTCATAGGAAGAGGTATATCAAGACATAGATCTGCAAGTAAGGATTTCACCCACATCATTTCCGTGCTAGCCTGGGCCATAGCCCTATATTCTGATTCAGCACTGGATCTAGCTACTACTGTCTGCTTCTTGCTCTTCCACGAAACTATAGCATCTCCAACATAGACTGCAAACCCTGATGTTGACTTCCTGTCCTTGGGGCATCCTGCATAGTCTGCATCCGCACATGCTGTAACAGAAATCTCCTTTCTTTTCTTAAATAGCAAGCCTGCACCTGGAGATGATTTTAAATATCTCAGAATCATGTGTATTGCATCCATATGGGCCTGACGTGGTTGCTCCATGAACTGGCTCACACGACTCACTGCAAACTGTATATCAGGTCTAGTGATCGTGACATACAGTAATTTTCCTACCAGTTCTCTGTACCTTCTCTTATCCACTTCTTCTGTGTCATCATCATACAGCTTCATGCTAGGATCCATTGGCGTCGTAGCAGGTCGACACCCTAGCATACCTGTCTCACTCAGGAGATCTGTGACATACTTCCTCTGTGTCATGACAAATCCATATGGATTTCTAGCAAATTCCAGCCCCAGAAAATATCTAAGGACTCCCAAGTCCTTGGTGACAAACTCGGTCCCCAGCCTTTCCTTTGCCTGCTTAATGCCTTGGTCATCATCACCTGTAATCAAGATATCATCAACATAAACCATGATTACAATGATACCTCTCGCCGTCTTCTGCACGAACAAGGAATGATCAGCATTGGAGCGTTTATATCCTTGTTTCTCAAAGAGGTCTGAAAGCTTCTGAAACCATGCTCGGGGGCTCTGCTTAAGGCCATAAATGGCCTTATGTAATCTGCAAACCTTGGAACACTCCCCCTCAACAGCAAAACCAGGCGGCTGTTGCATATAGACTTCCTCCTGCAAGTCTCCATACAGAAATGCATTCTTCACGTCCAGTTGATAGAGTGGCCAGTCTTTAGCAACCGCAACTGATAACAGGATCCGTAGAGTGGAATGACGTGCCACAGGAGAGAACGTGTCAAGGTAATCAACCCCATATGTCTGTGTGAAGCCTCTTGCAACTAGGTGGGCCTTGTACCTGTCAATTGAACCATCTGCATTGTGCTTAACTATAAACACCCACTTGCAACTCACCGGGCTAACACCTGGAGGTATAGGAACCAAACTCCAGGTTCCTCTAGACTGAAGCGCCGCCATCTCTTCTTCCATTACTAGCCGCCATCTAGCATCCTGCAAAGCATCATGGTGGTTCCGTGGAATGTCTATAGATGAAAGTGCCAATGCAAACGTCCTGAAGTCTCCAGATAGCCTCTCAAAAGACACAGCTGCTGATAATGGATATTTGGCACAGCTCCTCTTCGGCTTGCGTAGAGCGATTGGAACATCCAGATCATCTATGTTATCACCATACTCCTGTAATGTATCCTGCTGAGAAATGTCGTCAGATCCATCAACATTAATATTTTCATTACATACCATAGGCGAGCTAGTTGACGGGTCAGGACCATGAGCTGGAGGAAGCCTGCGGGTGTAATGGAATGGTAGCGGGGATACTATTGATGATGGTGGTGGTGGTGGTGGTGGTGGTGGTGACGGTGGTGTTGTTTGTGGCACTGGTGATGGTGGTTCCATGAATACAGCATCAGGAAGTGTAGGTAGTGGTTGCATGTTTCCGGAGTCAGAAAAATACATCACAGATTCAAAAAATGTAACATCTGCACTGATCATATACCGCCGACGCACAGGATCAAAACACTTGTACCCCTTTTGAGTTCTGGAGTACCCCACAAAGACGCACTTGACAGCCCTAGGAGAGAGCTTGTCAGTACCAGGCGACAACTGATGGACAAATGCGACTGACCCAAACACACGAGGAGTAAGAATAAACAAATCCTTGTCAGGGTAAATGAGTGAAAAAGGAATTTGTTCATTCAAGACAGACGAGGGCATACGGTTGATAAGGTAACATGCAGTAAGGATTGCATCACCCCAGTAGGAGTACGGAACATGACTCTGAATAAGAAGTGACCTTGTGACATCAAGAAGGTGACGGTGTTTTCTTTCAGCAACCCCATTCTGTTGAGACGTATAAGCACAAGATGTTTGGTGAATAATCCCTTTTGAGGAGTAGTAATTGGCTAGAATGTTGGTACACAATTCTAAGGCATTGTCACTTCTCACAATCTTGACAGATGTAGAAAAAATGTTTTGAATTTCATTTAGAAAATGGATAATGATATTTCCAGCTTCAGATTTATTTTTCATTAGAAAGACCCATGATGCTCTAGAGAAATCATCAACAAATACAATATAAAACATGTGTCCCTGATGATCGGGAACACGACTTGGACCCCAGACATCGACATGAAACAACTCAAACTTGGAGTTACTACTCCGACCTTGACCACTGGGAAAAGACGACCTGTGATGTTTTCCCAACTGACATGCCTCACACTGAATAGATGTGTGAGGGAGACTATAGGGTAGGACTAGACGCAACTTCTGAAGCGGTAAATGACCAAAACGCAGATGCCACAGAAGAGGAGATACTTGTCCAGCAGGAGAAGATGTGATTCCGGCAAATGGGGTCTGGTTCAGACGATAAAGGCCTCCTTGCTCATAGCCATGACCAATCACGTTGCCCGTACGGATGTCCTGAAAAATCAAAGAAGATGGATCAAAAATCGCTCGACATTGGAGATCCTTCGTAATCTGACTAATTGACAATAGATTCATAGAGAAGTGCGGTGCATGTAAAACATTCTTGAGCTGCATAGAGGATGTCAATCTAATCTCCCCCTGACCCGTGATAGGGGAGTGTGTGCCATTGGCAATCACTACTGTCCGTCCTGGAGGAATCTGAGTATATCCTGAAAGTAGACTCTGGTCGCCACATAGATGATGTGTAGCGCCTGAGTCCATGATCCATGGCAATGTATCCGATCTACTACTGTGGAGTGCAAGTGTACTACCTGAAGTACTCGTAGAGGCAGAAGCAGAAGCAGCAGCATCAGTATGACTCTCTGTCGACGGTGCTGGGCCAGATGGTGGGATAATGCCCCTGAGACGGGCAACCAGATCATCAAAACGTTGATCCAGTGAAGCAGCAGACGGGGGCTCTATCTGCTCAGCGGCTCGTGCAGATGCAGGAAATCCATGCTTCGAGTAGCATGTGTCCTCAGTATGTCCGATGCGGTGACAATATGAGCATGTTGGCCTAGTGCGACCACCCCTTCCACGAGGGGTACGTCCACGGCCCTGATGATAAAAGCCGCGACCTCTGTTGGCCGCCATAGCTGAGGGATTCTGATTCGCTGCTGCTGAAGGTACTGTGATCCTGCTCAATCTGTGAAAAGCTTCCTCCATGGGAGGAATAGTCGAGTCTGCCAGAATCTGTGAACGTGCTGCCTCATACTCTGGGTCAAGTGCTGCGAGAAACACACCCACCATCGTTGCATTCCTGTATGTCTTCTGTTGTTCTGGTGTGGCAGTAAGAGGCATGAAGCTATAGAGCTTCTCGAACATCCCTCTCAATGATGTATAGAGAGAATGTAAAGGACGACCATTCTGCTTTATCGTGAAGATATCATGTTGTAGTTGCAGGATTTTCGTCTCGTTCTTCGCTTGAGAATACGTTGCTGCCAGGATATCCCACATGTCTTTGGTTGTAGGTTGATGTAGAATGTCATTGGCGATTTCAATAGCCAATGTGCCAGATAGCCACACCTTGGCATAAGCACCATCGGCCTCCCATGAGGCATGAACTCCAGTCTTCTCTGCAGGCTCGGGCTCGGTAAGAATATGCTTCTTACCCGTAGACTTCATCATACTCATGAACTGCATTGCCCACAGTTCATAGTTCGTACCATCCATCTTGACGATGGGCGTTGGACCACGAAATGCGCCCATAGATGGGATATCTGCTTTGCTTTCTGACATACTGAAGATGGAAGACTGGAGTAACCAAGGGACAACAATCTTTGTCTACAATGACATAGACGGGATCAGTTGCGTGTGTAGACGTCAAGCAACCAACCCCATATATATCACGATCTGTGCCCTAGAGTTTTAGGGCTTGGAGCACGCAGGCACGTGCAGGAAGCACGTGCGAGCGAATCTGGATGTAGGTGCAGGCGCTGGATCAGTGGCGCACGCTGCGCGCAAAGCACTGGATCAGGGGCTGGAGGATGCGCGCAGTGGCTGGAGGATGCGCGCTAGGCGCACATACGCTGGAAGCACGTAAGGCGCTGAAGCCGCGCCACACGTTGCGCGAGATGCACTGCGCGCTAGATGACGCTGCGCGCTGGAGTGCAACTGGATGCACGTTGCGCTAGATGCGCTGGAGGCACGTTGCGCGCTCGATGCGCTGTGCGAAGATCGGCGAGAAGCGCGCGAGAAGAGGCTCTGAAGGGCGCCGCAGGTTGGCGATCGGATCGGATCGGCGATCGGAGAGAGGAGCGGCGCCGAGAGGGGAGAGAGAGAGAAGCGAGGCCGGCGGGTGGGGCGGGTTAGGGTTAGGGTTTCGAGAACTCCGGTCTAGGACCGTCGCTCTGATACCATGTTGGGAAACGTGAATGAGATGATCTATTCCATAGCCCTAGGCCCTCTTATATAGGAGAGTAGCCTATGGGTAAATTACATAAAGAGAATAACAAGAAAATAAAATGACAAAGAGATACAAATAGCTCATATGCGTCAACAGTTATGAACATAAGAATATATAATATACTCTGCATGATTTTCTTTGAATTCTAACTCGTATTGCCATCCATATACAATGCAAAGCTTATTATGACCTCCATTATGTTGACGAGGGTGAAGTTCTTGTCGATATATAATATCCCCATTTATGTGCATGGGTGAAGCAAAATTTTGTGACTAACATATATTATTAACATGTACAGCATATAATATGTTTATGTTGTATTATATATGCTACGTGACTAACATATATATTGATATGCTTCGAATCCAAACCATTCGATTTGCTAATCCTAGTTAGAGAACTATTGTATGCAAACCTCCCCCCCCCCTCGTTGTACTGTACCCTACCAACATGGGGTCCTGAAATGAATTTTTATGACTAACATAATTTTTGGATATATAATAAATATATATGAGTATATAATAAATTAAATTGTTAATAATTAATATTATACTTAAGATATCATAAAAATTAATTTGTAAAATATATAAAAATAGGTACCAAACATATACAACCTGAAGCGGTGCTTCGAGGACCGCAATAGTGCCTCGAGGTGCACGCCTCACCTGATAGCCCCCCGAGGCACATTTTTTAAAACCATGGTAGCCGAAATGAAAAATGCTAAGGTGGATGTGTAAACATACACACAAAGATCGGATTCAGAATGATGCAATCAGAAGGAAAGTTGGTGTAGCTCCAATCGAGGATAAGATGCGAGAAACCACTTAAGATGGTTTGGACATTGACAGAGGAAATCAGTCGATGCACCAGTTAGGAGATGTGCAGCTAAGAGATGAATCTATGCATCAAATTTCAACGAAACTCCATCGAATTTCCCAAAATTTTCATTCTCTAGGTCAACGAAATCGAAACGCTATGTCATTTCCTTTTTAGAGAAAAAGGGAAAACGTCGGGAAGACATCAACCATGCAACTTGTATATATTTAAGTAAAACTATAACATTTATAGAGTTCAAAAACTATGTATGCTTTTTGCATGCTCAGCTACATTTTCCATATATACTCGCTCCCCTCGGAATACAGAACCATCCCAAGTCAGTCATAAGGACCAAAGGATGACATCCGCCAAACTTTTGGTCGAGATGTCTCCACCGCCAAGTACGCCCATGGAGTCCCATAAATCCATCCCTAGCAACAAGGCAAGCAAAGAAAACATCCTCAACACTCACCTTTGTCCCTTCGTACCGCATACATGAGACATCGCACCAAGAAAGAACTGTGCTCTCCTATCAACTCTCATATGGCGCTTCCGTCACAGCAGCCAAACAAAAATCTAGATACGTAATGGAACCTTCAGTTCCATTAGTCAGTGAACCGATCCAAGATCATTATATGATCCCGAATCTCTTGTCGGTATAGGGCCTATAGGCCTTCCACACTGTGAACCGCCCATCAACAACGTCCACCCATCCATCCACCAACTAGCAAAGCCTCAACCAGAACCATGAAATCCATGAAAAGATGATCAGATAATTCAATACGAAAGGGAGGTATCCTGTTATCGCTCTCCCTACAGTCTCTTACTAACACCTCTATGCAGGTTGCCAATGTATAAAGATGTGTAAAATAACCCCTCATGGGGCCCTAACTAGTCCAATCATTTATCCAAAATCTTATCTGGCGCCCATCATCTGAAACAAGATCCCTCATTTCTAGGATTTCAGCAAAATGTCAGCGAAATGTTATTGAAATTGCATGCGATTTCAACAAAATGTAAAAAATGAGGGAGTTTATCCTTTGCTTTCGTCAAAATTGTTGCCTAAATCAATGAATTTTCGCCCATTTATCCGTTAATGTGTCGAGTTCTTGGAGAACTTTATAATATTTGAAGTTCTTTTAGCAAATTATGATACTTTAGTTTTAGATCCAAACAAATCAATTAGAAAAAAATTCAAGAGTTAAAGTTTTAAAGTCGAAGAGCTTGATTTTGAGTTCAAGTTTAGAGCTGAAGCACTTGATTTTGACATATATAATTTGTTTCGTAGTTATTACACGTACCATCTCATTTTCGTGTATGAAGTAATTAACAGAACTTTTGGGAAACTAATTTTGACGCTACACATAATGACAATAATATTACTTCAAAACTTATATTTACACCTCTATTTTACAAATAAGTGTCTACGTATATTCTATTAATTGATTTAGGAAAATTAAAGCCTTAATTTAAAAAAAAGAGTTTAGAATCATTTCCATGACTTCCAGCCATTTCAGCAAAATTATCTGAAAGTTCTCTTTTCCCGCTTTGGCAATGAAATCGAAATTCAAAATTTAAGGTCTTCGATTTGATCCCAGCATCCATGTGAAAAAGATCGAAAAAATGTCGAAACCGATGCCGGAAAGCTACAATTATATTTCCCCAATTAACACCCATAATAATCTAGAGTGGTATTGGGAAATATCAAGAAAGAAGATGCAGAATTTCCTAACAGAAGGTTGATATAAACACTAGTGCCATAGAATGCAAAAGGAAAATAGACTAGTGGCGGCCATGACAAAAGTAGCCAACAATGAAACCAGTGGCCGACAACGACAGGAGTAGCATCAAATTTCAATCTAAAATAGATGATACTTGAATCTAAATTATTGATTAACCTAAAGAAAGTTGTACACACAATAAAAGAAAATAAAACTTATGTAACATTAGTAACTTAAATATTCAAGACTTTATGCACTCCTATTTTCATTAATCGAAAAAGAGAACTATCAACTATACTACAACGTCTTTTTGCAAGTTAAAACCGTTAGTTATATATCTTAAAAAAACCATAATATACAAAACTAATAGTTTGCTACAAGGAGTTACATACAATCTACTGGTACTTTAAAAAATAGATACTACATATTATGACTAAAAAGGGTGGATTGATGATCCGAAGCAATGGGCCCCCATCCCCCAGTTCTGGTGATATTTGTGAAGATACCACAGCAAGGGTGGCATACCAAATAGAATGACATCGACATCCTCAAGAAATGATACTCCATGTGTGTATCACAAGGGTGGCATACCAATAGAATGCCATCGGCATCCTCGAGAAATGATACTCCATGTGTGTATCAATATGAAGCATGATGGGGGAACAAAACAATACAAGGGCAGCATCATCATGGAACCTGAACTGAAACAAGGGTTTGAGTAGAGCATGTGATCATCCAAATCAATGTAAGAGATTCGTGTCAAGCCCGCGTTCATCCGTGGTAGCCATGCGGTTTAAGGCACATTGTGCATGGTAAAGCATGTCTCCGCCAATGGTGTATCATGCAGAATCTTACCAATCTTGCAAGAGCCAGTGGAACCGATTTGCCAGTAGTGTATCAACCCATAGTTGCAAAAGTCAACGTGCTAACGTGGCTAGCCCAACATGTTGAGTCGGTGAGTTGGCCAAACTGACCAATGACTACTCGGTCAATAACCTAACTAGCCCTACTTGTCAAGTCAGCTTGACTAATCGGCCAATATTTGCATGGCCAGCGTTTTTGTAGAAGCAAACTTAATCTAAGATTCTTAATATTTGATTTGAATTCAAATGTTTCCTTTATTTCAATAGGATAATATAGAAAACGTACAAATCTACGTAAATATATAAGAAATATGTTTAAAAATAATTTATATAGCAACAACAAAGCCTTCTCCCACTTTAGGTAGGGTAGACTACACGTATCCTTTACCTCTGTTCAAATCTATTTTGGGTCATTCTCAGACTTCGATGCAAGTAATTAATATCCCTTTGGATAGTCTCCTTCCAACCATTGGTCCTTCCCTGCCCTCAATTAATCCGACTAACCTGACCAACTAGTCGAGTCAATGAATGGCCAACGGTCAATAATTGCTCGACCGACTACTCGAGCCAATTATTGTCCCGACTAGTCCAATATTTACATGGACAACATTTTTGTTTTTTAGAAGCAAACTTAATCTAAGAAACTTAATGTATGATTCAAATCCAAATGTTTCATTTATTTTACAAATTTAGTATAAAAAAGTTGTAAATCTTTGTAAATACATAAGAAATATGTTTAAAACATAATTTATACAATAAAATCTTCTCCCACTTTAAGCATAAACAACTACATGGATTCTCAAACAATTTTGGATCACTCTCAAACTTAGATCCAATTAATTAAAATCCCTTCGAATAGTCTACTTCCAACATGTCTTGGTCCTTCCCCACCTTCTCTTTGCAATTCAACATCCCAAATATTGCATCTTATAACCTGTGCATTAGCTCCTTTGCAAATAGCCAAACTACCTTAAACAATTCTCTTTTATCCTATCCTCAATCAAAGCAACACCAAATTTCCTTCTGATCACATTATTTTGAATCCAATTTTTCATGTGTAACCCCACATCCACTGTAGCATTTTCATTTCTGTTATTGTCATTCTCTACACATGTCTAGGGTTCACAAGCTAACATCAAGGTCCATAAAGCATAGAAGATCTTACAGCAGCTTTGTAATACATTGTGTTGATCTTCAAAAGATTCTTTATCACATAGAAGAGTAGAGGCTCTTCTCCACTTTAGCTAACCTACATTTATTTTATGAGTAATATCTACATCAATTTCTCCATCATGTTGCAAAATAGATCCCAAGTACCTAAAAGAAAGTTTCCTGTGATTTTTATCTTCTCCAATCTTCACCTCGATTTATCCATCACTACTTCTATCAAATGTGCATTCCATGTATTCAATCTTAATCCTACTTGTTCGAAACATTTAGTCCATAAGGCATGTCTCCAAACCTTAGGCTTCACATTTACTCCATCTCTAGTCTCATCAACCAACACAATATCATCGACAAACAACATAAACCAAGGTATCTCATTCTAAATGTGACTAGTCAACTCGTCCATAACCAAAGTAAAAAGGAGAGGACTCAAAGCTGAACCTTGATGTAAACCAGTGAAGATGTCAAAATAGTCGATCTTCCAAGATTGCATCCTTATACAAGAATAAGCCTCGTGATACATATCTTTTATAAGGTTAATGTGCAAGGCATCCACTTATCTCTTCTCCAAAACTCTCCACGAGATCTCCCGTGAAACTGATTCTTAAGCCTTCTCCAAATCAATAAAAATCATATAAAGGGTCTTCCTTTTAGCTCTATAAATCTGCATTGTTCTCCTCAATGAGTGAATATCTTCAATAGTTAAGCAACTTGTCATAAATCCAAATTGAAATTCTATTACTTTGGAAGCTTGCATCAGCCTTCTTTCAATTACACACTTACAATTTTCATAGTATGACTCGTCAATTTGATGCCTCTATAATTCGAACAATTTTGAATGTCTTTTTTACTCTTTCAAAGGAGCACCATGATACTTTTTATCCAATCTTCCAACATTTTTTAGCTTCGCCAACTAACACTGGATAAATTTGTGAGACAAGCCAAGCCTCATTATTTGTTAGAACTCTCAATCTTCTATATGAATGTCATCGTGTCCTACACCTTTTCCATGTTACATAACCTTCAATGCCCCCTCTACTTACTTTTGTATGTCTATAACTAGCAAGATTCAAGTAACTTTCGCTACTAGCTAGATCTCCCCAAATAATATCTTCCTTCCCTTGTCCAATGAAAAGCTTATGGAAATATTGCTTCCATCTACTATTTATATCCTTATGAGTAAAAAGCATTATATATCGTTCCTCATCCTTAATGCATCTAACTTGACTAAGATCATTGGTCTTTTTTCTCTAGCTTTAGCCAATCTGAATATATTCTCCCAGTCCTCCTTAGGGCCTATTTGGTTGCAGGGTTGGGCAGGGTTGGCCCAACCCTGGTTACTATTCACAAGGGTACTTTCTCCTCACAGATTACTATTCACCCATCCCAACCCAGTCCAACCCAGCAACTAAACAGGCCCTTAGAGTCAAGCTTTTGTACAACACTTCATAGCCTTTTTGTCTTAGCTTCGTTACGACCTTTTTACTTCCTTCGGTATTTTGTGGTTTGTGATCGCTTCCTCCGTTTATATCTTATGCATAGCTTTAAAGTAAGATCTTGTAATTTTAATTTCAAAAAATATATATTTGAAATTGAAAAAAACATATTTGAAATTAAAAAACACACAAACCTGATTAAAGTCAGATTTAGTCACCTGACTACCGATTAAGCCTTAGCCAGTGACCCAGCTGACTGACTACCAACTACCAACTTTTGTAAGCTTGGATTAATTTGTCCAGCAATCCATCTATTATGGCCCTACCACACCCTCAATCATCTATCTATTGTGGCCTCTGCCACACCCTCAAACAAACAAAACCCATCCACATTCAAAAGAAATCTCAAGAACAAGAATCTGCAAATCCAATGCCGCATGCAACTGACAAACACTGAGCAACTGAGCATGGTGTACCTCTCCTCTAGATTGGAAAACACGATACTTGCCATCATCATGCAATCCCATACTAAGAAGCAACTCTCGGTTCATCCAAGAATGTCAAAAACACTAGCTCTCTTTGAGTCGCTTTATGTGTCTCATATAAGCAAACATGCCTCAGAGAATCATACTCCTCACTTAATGCCTTCAGATGCAAGTAATACTAAGCAAGAGGCTTCCGATTATATCTAAGATGCGTCGACTTGTGGTTCACAGTCATCGCTTGAAAATATGACTCCTTCACTTTGTTCAACATCCCGCTAAAAATGACCCTGCTAAAAATACATGCACAAATCATTTTGTATTTATTCACGGAGCATAATTAACGAGTCCTCATGTGTGACTCGATCTCCCAAAAGAATATGAATCATACTTTGTCCCCTAAACTTGATGATCTAAGGTAGTTGATCGAATCTAATCCAACTTGGGTAACATGATGCTCAGGAACCCACATAAATTACATTACATGTATTAAAACCCTACATTTCAAACCTTCAAACATCTTTTCATATGGCAGAGCCATAAAAACTTGCAAGGAAAAGGATCTTTTCATATGGCAAAGCCATAAAAACTTGTAAGGAAAAGGGATCAAATGACTAGATCATGAGACATGATATGCACATGAGTTGCGAGACCGACATAATGGTCAAATGGGACTCTAGATATATGGATGAAGGCCTTCTACAAGCATGTTGATAGCATGGTGTGAATGGAGCATCTTGGTCATTGTGGCAACATGGAGCCACACCAGGTGCAACGGCTACTTGCTAGGGTGGTGTGAAGTCACAACATAGGCAGTGCAAAATCCCATGTGCAATGTAGAGTCCTCGAGGCAATGTGTCAATCAAGGAGTTCCCAGGCGGTAAAAGTAGGGTTTTTTATGAAGAAACCAATGGAATTATATTGAAAAGAGAGTATGTCTCCTTTATATAGAGAGAGGCTAGCGTATACATGATAGAAAGTTACGTATATAATCACTCCCAAGAGTATGGTTCAATTAATAGATGCTATGAGTATTTGTGCCACAAGGAGGCTAAGAGATTTTACAAGAAAGAATGATATCACTATCTTCCATCTCTTCTAATATGTTGATGATATCAGCTTCATTGAGGGCACCCACCACCATGCTTTTTGTTGTGAGAGCCTTTTGCGCAGCACGATTGTGAAACTTTTTTACTCATAAACTCGGATTTCTGGAGTTCGGGTAAACCCTTTATCTCATAAAGTTGAGAAATTTGCAAAAAAAAGTCCTTCAAGGTATACATATGAAAGAAAAAGGGAAATTAAAAACAGTAGGAACGTATAAAATACTCCTACAAGAATTTAAGTTTCAATTGATGATTGCTCCAAAGTTCAAATCTTTAATAAAATGAAATAACTTGAACTGCGTATTTACTTAATTCTATAAGATGATCCCAGATTACCTTCTTGCATCCTCATAATCTTGATACATCTTGAGAAATTTGATTTGTGTTTCAACTTCAATGCTCAGATTCATCAGCTTCCAAACAGCAAATTTTGAGAACCCTTGAATCTCACTGTAACATCTGGTTTCGTAATATACATATCATTGTGATATGTAAAAGAAACCATCTCAACATCAGAGATTCTTCAGCCTCACAATGTATGTATTTTCGAAACCAAAAGGATGCTTCCAGTCTACCTCCCTTTCGCAAATAAAGGCAGATTCAGCAGTAATAGTAGCAGCTTCTACAGTCTTCAAAATGATAATCATAAAAGGCTCTGAATTATCAGGGGTTCAATTTGTATCTTCAGTATCTCCCAACTATAAAGTGATGTATATTCAGCAGTGGACTGCCTAAGACAGGTCAGCATCATAATGTCTATAATAGCCTATAAATATTTTGAGTCGGCCATCAAAAGTTGAGCCTCATATATATTCATATGGATGAGCACACTACCTAAAGGCGTGAGCTGCACCGATACATCAGGTATCAGTGAGATGGGGATATCGATATCATTCAGCCCTTCGATTTATGGGATATCGGCGATATGAAGCCGATATATCGTGTGTCGGTGATATATCTGCGAGACAGGGAATCTTCCCTGTTGGGAGAAAATGATAATATATTTATTCCGGAAACCCTAGGCTCTCTTATATAGAGGAGAGACATATCGGTAAATTACATAAGATAGACATAAGAAAATAAAATAATTGAAACGGTACATAGGAACATAGAAATATCTCTACACGCCCCCTCGAGATGGAGCATAGATATCAATCATGCTCAGCTTGGACGAACACTTCTGAAATGGTTCCTTGAGCAATGCCTTAGAAAAGATGTCTGATGTTTGTTTTCCCGAACTGACATGAGAGCATTGAGAGGTAGAAATCAAACCCTTCTGGATCATATCTCTAGTATAATACAATCCACCTCAATATGATTGGTTCTTTCATGGAATGCAGGAATATTTGCAATAAATAAAGCAACTTGATTATCACACTATAGCTGCATGGGGAGAAGTACATCTATGTGCAAATCTGCTAACACTGTTCGAACCCACATCATTTATGTGCTCGCTTGAGCCATAGCCGTGTATTCGGATTCAGCACTTGAACTAGCCACAACCGTTTGCTTCTTGCTTTTCCAAGAAACAAGAAAACTGCCAACAAAGACAGCAAAGCCTGAAGTCGACTTTCTATCTTTAGGACATCCTGCATAGTCTGCATCCGCACATGCATACACCGAAAGACTTGCTCCCTTCCTGAATAATAATCCTGCACCTGGAGAAGATTTCAAATATCTGAAAATCATATATATAGCATCCATATGAACATGTCGGGGCTGCTCCATAAACTGACTCACCTGACTCACTGCAAAGGCGATATCAGGTCTAGTAATAGTAATATAGAGAAGCTTTCCAACTATCTCTCTATATCTTCTTCTGTCAACCTCATCCGTATCATCATCGTACATCTTCATACTGGGGTCCATTGGAATACTAGATGATCGACACCCAATCATACATGTCTCAACAAGCATATCTGTAACATATTTCCTTTGACTCATTACAAGACCCTGTGCATTCCTGGTAAATTTCAACCCTAAGAAATACCTTAGGGTACCAAGATCTTTGGTAACAAAATGACAACCCAGAAATTCTTTTGCCATCTTGACCCCCTGCACATCATCTCATGTAACAAGTATATCATCCACATATATCATAATGACAACAGTACCTCTAGATGTTTTCTGAACAAAGAGTGAATGGTCTGCATTTGACCTCTTGAATCCTTGCCCCTCAATCAGATCTGAGAACTTCTGAAACCACGCCCTAGGACTTTGCTTAAAGCCATATATTGCCTTATAGAGTCTACAACCTGCTGACACTCCCCCTCAGCAGCAAATCCAGGTGGTTGTTGCATGTACACTTCCTCATGTAGATCTCCGTACAAAACGACATTTGTAACACCCAGGCACAGCTGAAACATAGGCCAATCACGTACCACAGCAACTGTAAGGAGTACACATCGTAGAGTCTCGAGAGATTGGAGAAAATGTATCCAAGTAATGAATGCAGTAAGTTTGAGTAAAGCCCCGTGCTACTAATCTTGCCTTGTAGCGATCAAGGCAACCATCTGCATGATATTTGACAGTAAACACATATTTGCAACTGACAATAGATGCTCCACGAGGTGGAGATAACAAACTCCATATACCACGTGATTGGAGTGCATCCATTTCTTCCTCCATAGCCAACGTCAACAACCATCCTTCAAGGCCTCCTGATAATTATATGGAATGTCCACGGCGAAAAGAGACACTGTAAATTTCTGAAAGTCCCTTGTTAGGCGATGAAAAGAAACCTGAGAAGCAAGAGGGTAGGAAACGTAAGACCGCTTCTGCTTTTGAACAGAAATAGGTACATCCAGATCATTGTGAACCTCCTGCATATGTGAGCTATCCCCCTGCATTGATTCCTGCACATATATATATCTAGACACATCATTAGGAACAATATTATCAGAACAAACCTGGGGAATAGTGAACATGGTTCGAAAAATCGCGATTCACGGCGCCCGAGGCGTACGCCTCAAGGCGAGACGTTGGAAAATCGTTCAGAGGCGAACGCCTCGATCTGCATCTGCGAGGCGATCACCTCGATACTCGAGGTGAGGCGAGGCAGTCTAAGGCCAGGCGTGGAGCGAGGCGCAACCATGAGGCGTTGTAAGGTTTTAGTGGGTCACGTGCGAAGCACGTGACCCCACTTATAACCCATTTCCTCCCCTCGTCGCATGCGTGCCGTATCGCCCGAACGTGCCAGAATAGGAAGTCTAGGAAGTCCTTGCCGAAGCCCTCGCCGTCACTGGTTCCCTCGTTGCCTGTAGGGCCTATTGCTCATTCCGCGCCTACATGCGTGCTGGAAAGTCCTCGCCATCGCATGCGTGCTGGGAAGCCTTCGGCCCCTCGCACGCCTACGACCTACCTCGCCTCCACCCTACAGTCCAGTTAGGTATGTTTTTTTCTAAAATATTGTGGTTGGTTTTTTTAGTACTAGACTAATAGCCCCTTTGATGCCTTGACATCGTTTATGTTATCATATGTATAAGAGTTGTAATCCAAATTTGGTTAGGTTATTAAAAAAATTGATTATGTTATCTCTAGTTATTCAACTAACATTTCATATATTTTGTTAAATCGTATGATTGTGGTTTATTCTTGTTACTCGAAATCATATTATCATAGAGATGTCAAAGTCAAGGAAAGGCCCCAAGACTTCTGAAGGAAATCGGAATGATCCCGCATGGAAATATTGCGTTCAACTTGAGATGGATGAGACTCAAAAGGCTAAAGGATATGTGTATGTTCAATGCAATTTTTGTGGTAAGAGAATAACTGGTGGAGTCGCTAGACTTGAGCATCATCTCGTGAAAACCGGAAAAAATGTGAAAGGTTGCATGCAAGATGTTGAATGGGTGGGTGCTTATCTATACTGTATGGTTTGAACCTTCTTGGTGGGCACAAAATAATACTATGACTGCTTCAAGGAACTCATGGCAATCCATATTGGCACAACCGACACATCCTCTTCAGGATGGTTGTCCCCTTCTTTAGTTCTTCCAAGTGAGACTGCATTGAACTGTCTCCATTGCAACCAGGGACCAGCTTTCGAAGGCCTCTTTCTATTTCATATGAAGCACATTGAGACCAAAAAATGAAACATATCACATTGATATGTTTACAGACTGGATTACGAGTCAAACATATCTGCTGCACAAAGTAATAAAAATATCACAACATAATCTGAAGACACGCAATAAAACAGAAGGTGTTGCCTTGCTACGCAATCCTAAAAATGTTTTGATTAGATGTACACCACTCCAATATGCATTGGAATTATATATCACAATGACATGTGCACAGATGCTATGGATTTTAAAGGCATCTCTTAAAAGTCGGACCATTCAGATATCCTTTTTAGCCATTGCTGGAAGGATTTGAAGGATATAGCTTAGTTACTTACAGTTTTGTCTTAATTTCCCCCTTTGAATGCATGTATACTATTAGAAGGGTGTCCGTTGTAAGTTTCCAAAGATGTAAAGGGGTTACTTGAACTCGCAAATACCAAGTTGAGGGAAAAAACAATACAAAAATAAAGTAAAGCATAGAAATCCAACTAAACAATGCTTGAGTGCAACCAAGTCCTTCGCAGGAAAGATAAACTAAAAAGTAAGAAGATATTATCAACATCCTCTATGTCTCTAAACATGGCCCAAAAAAAGGATATTCGATGTCCATTAAGTTCTAGAAACCTTTGCGACTGACCTATCATTCTACCAGCCACAACAAGACTCTAACCTTCAAAAGCCCATTGGTTGTCCAAACAAACCTCATGTGGTATGTCAATGCAATCAAAAAACTCTCCCTACCCCAATATCCATACATATAAATAAGTTAAGAAGCTAGCATTTCAATAAGGATACTCGACGAACAGCTGGCATAAGATATACTAAACCTCCATTCACAAAACTCAATGATTAAAACATTATTTTTTAATTATTTTCTGAGAAAAAAAACAGCAACATGGTGTTATGCCAATGCAACAGAAAAACAATCCCTATTCCCATATCCATAATTATAAAAAAGCTATGAATCCAGCAGTTAAATAATAATACTTGACAAACACATGTTAGAATATATAACTAAGCCTCCAACTTCCATTCATAAAATTCAATGATTAAACAATAATTTTTAATAACTTCCCAAGAAAAGAGGGTGTGGAAGGCTCTCTTTTGCAAGTGGGAAATGTTATATAACTAAACATTACTTTTAATAAGATGGGAGAAAATCGCTTAAGGTGGTTTGGCCATTTGCAAAAGAGGCCAGTTGATGCACCGATGAGGAAATGTGAGTTTTGGAATGTTGAGTCGTCTAAAAGAGTACGTGGAAGGTCCAAGAAATATTAGAATGAGACTATACGAAGGGATCTTAGTTTTTTAGATCTAAGCCCGAGAATGACCCAAGATAGATCTGAATGGAGGCAAAAAAATCCATGTAGCCGATCCTGCTTAAAGTGGGAAAAGGCTTTGTTGGTGTTGTTGTAACTTCCCGAGAAATAGAAACAACAACTAGCAACATAAAATTAATATGAAAATGTCAGAATAAATGGGAAATCTTAGAAATAAAAAGTTCATTTAATCCAAGAATGTCTTTGTAAGTAGACAACTAAGTACATTGATAACAAGGGAAACATAAACTGCAGCAAGCAATAAGACAGCCATGCCAAAATGGAAAACTAAAACAAAAGCAACAACAGATTTAACCAAAAATTGCCACTGTCTACAAGAACCTAAATATAGCAGCCACAAGGTTGGGTCGTCGGAAACTACAACAAACCTGAATGATCCAAGCCGTGCAGTCGTGTAGGTAGCCTGCCTGAGCAATCCGGCTGACAATCCCTGTTCAATAAAATGTTATTTCAGAAGCAACAAGAAAATCTAAAACACAATTTATAACTTACTGTAGGTCTAATTACGAAAAATATATTAATCCATGTAAACAATGATAGTCCTGTAACACGTTTTTCAGTAAACAGTTTAAATTATCAAAATACAATGGAGCAGGAAGTGTATGAAACAATCTTCTGCTGAAGGAACCTGTTGGTATTGACAAAAGTCATGTACGTTTGTAATAACTTTGATGTTGGAATTCTTATTTCTCCTTCATGATCTAGTTCAACTGACTATGTCCGTGCACTTATTTTATTCATCCGTAGAAACATCACATCATGCATCTTTTCCATGAAAGTGGGCTATCACCAAAAGGCCAATTGAAAACAAAAACACTAGAAGGCAAAGTCAGAACTGAAAGAAAACCACACACCTTGTAGAATGCTGTGATTCCATCGTTTGCAAGCATCGTTTTCGCAACATGTCCAGCTGACCCTTGACCAAGTTGAATCCTCACCTGCAAAAGCAAAGAAAATAACACCTCTCAACTTAGGGCATTCTGGTAATAAAAAAGGCAAATCTACAAATGAAACCCCTGCTATTTGGATAGTTTGGGGAATGGTCCCATCACTTCTGAGTCTATTGCATGCAACTCTAGCATAAATTTATTATGTTTCCACTACACCCTAATGGATCGTGTAATGGCACGCCCTTTACAATTACAGCAGAGCCACAGCAAGGCTCTGCTTCACGGATGTGGCGATAAGTAAAAAATTAGCTGTCCTAACGAAATTCTGCAATAGTAATCTTCGTGTCAAATGTTCATCCATATTTACAAAACCAGACCGCCAATCTCAGCCAAATTTCAATAAATTTATGTTCGCATCGACCAATAAAGTCTCCATGTCATTTCACCCAATATGCTCATCCAGAGCATATTTTCCGTCTACATAACCCGAACAACAGAAACCTACAAAGCACACCCGACAGGATCTTCTCACTCGGACACATTAGGATTCCAGCTTAATCACATAGAACTCAAGCAGATCCAGAATCCACCAAGGAACAAAATCAATCTGCGCCCTCAAGATCCGTATCGCCAGCAGATCCTCGAGCAAAATCGCAAATTTCGACATGAGAACGGCGAACCCAATAAAGAACCCACAGAAACCGATAGAATTTGAGGGGAAAGGCGATACCTTGACCATATCGATGGGCTGGATGACGCAGGTGGCGAGCATTCCGGAGGCGCCACCATTGGCGAAGGGCTTGACGGTTGCCCAGACGCCGGATGGCGCGGCGGATTTGGGCTTGGAGTCCCCCATAGGCGAAAATCCTAACCCTGAATAGGCGGTGAGGCTGGCGGAGGAATCGGAGGGCCGAGAGGGGAATCGGAAGGGAAGCGAAGGAGCCCTAAGAAAGGGGAGAACTCCGGTGGAAGGTGTAATAATGTGATTGGAGGGGATGGCGAGCCACGCTGGTGGGACCACGTCTTTTGCACTTGGTGAAAATGCCCCGAACTTTCGTGATTATTTACTTCTTTGCCATCATGGGTAGAATACACGAGTCAATGCCAGTTCGTTTGGTTGTAAGGTTGGGAAGGGTTGGATTGCGTTGGGGTACTCCTGTGAATAGTAACTGAGAGGAGGATTGTGATGTTTGGAAGGAGGGGTACTCGAGTTTGGCCATCCCAACCCTCTCCAACCTTGCAACCAAACGAACCCTAAGGTAGCGTTCGGCTACTGGGTTACCATCCCCTTGGGGGAGTTTACCTCCCTTAACCCACAACCTCCTCTCTCCCTGTGGGCCCCACTTTATTCATTTTTAAAAAATTAAATAAATCAATTTTACATCATCAATCCTATCAAAAAATATTATACCATCATATCATATAAAAATTATAAATTACTCCACTTCTATTCACTTTTCCAAACTTCAATACAATCACATCATAATAACTACTCACTTTTTCAAACTTCAATACAATCATATCACCCCAAACCCACTTCTAACTCACCTCCAGTTTAACCCTCTATCCAAACACCAAAATCCAAAAATGGATTACCCTCTACCAGTTTAACCCGCCTTAACCCGCCAACCAAACGCACCCTAAGGGTTCGTTTGGTTGCAAGGTTGGGCAGGGTTGGGTTGGGTTGGGATACCCCTATAAATAGTAAACTGTGAGGAGGATTGGGATGTTTGGAAGGAGGGGTACCCCCAACCCGACAACCAAACGAACCCTTAACTTTGACGGAAAATATTAAAATTGACAATTTTTGCCATATTTAATAATGTTATTCCACCCAACCACCCCCCACCCCACCTCCCTTCCTCCTCCTCTCCCATTATCTTCCTCTAGCCTCATCCTCTACAATTGTTGCGACCCCCTCTCCTCTCCCTTCTCCGCCCGCACTACCTCCAATCGTTGTGACTATTTTCTTTCATTCCATTTGAGTTGTGTTTACATTTTTTTTTTCACACCTCCTATCACCTCAATCGAAGATTCATGACCTTTCTGATTGGTTGCAAGTATCGAGACATAAGCAGCACACAAATCAATCGAGTATTAGCCATATGCAATCTCATGTTCTCCTTTTTTCTTCGTCTTCTCATCTCTTCCTTCTTTCTTTGTTTCGCACTCCTCTTCCCCGATCAACTCAGTGTTAATGCAGGCTTTCCCAAATTCCATCATCTTCCCTTTGTTGGTGAAAATCCCAAACCCAAATCGGCAACCATCACAGCTTTCGCTCCCCCCATGCTTCCTGCCTACCTCATCATGACTCCCCCATCTCCGACCTTCATTTCAGGCCAAGCTCTTGAGGCTCAATCTTGTCATTTTTCTTGCAAGACCCATCGAATTTACACATGAGATTAGGTCATGACCTCCGTCAATCATTTGGGCTCCAAGACAGAGCACATCTGAGAGGGAGCAGCTTATATTGCCCTCTTCGAATGGTCTTCATCAAGAGGCCATCGAACGTCTCGCCATGACCGTGATTCCCTCTCTAGAACCTAATTGTGATGTTGGCATGCTACCCAGCATCGACCTCCATGAACATGAGAGTGGTGACATCGACCTACCTCCCGAACGCCCTCGCAAATACCTTCCTCACCAAGGGCTAGTCCAAGGATGAAGTTGACGTGAGATGTGAAGGCATAGGTGAGGTTCCTCTTATCGGCGAGCCAACTAGGATTGCCAGGGGAAACATGCAGAGGTTGCGACTAGGCGTGGCATCGTAGGGAATGAGGTCATCGACGTCTCAATGGGGTTTCCCCACGCACTCCAGCCTCCTCCTTCGCCATCCCCACATAATCTGCATTTCCCTACATCCTTTGCCCCAAGTTCGAGGGTCGATCAGCCACCATAGGAGCATCCATTATCGATGAAGCTTCGCGTCATTGTCACGACGCCACTCGAAGGTGCAAGGACCCCCTCGAGCAGACCCGGTAATTCTCAGGTACCCATCACTGGAGAAAAAGAAGCTTGTTGTTAAGACTCCAACCACCTTCGAAGTTCCAAAGAACCAGTGTCGTTCCGTCTGATCGAGTCGCATCAGAGCTTCGTGGGAAGTTATCATGGACAAGTCCTTTACATGAGCTTCACCAGATTTCATTTGCACTAGAGTGAGGGTCTACTCACTATCATGTTGGAAGCTATAGTTGTGCCTTTGGTCGGAGATGATGCCACCATAAAAAGCACTTCTTGTTGTTGTTACATAACATAAAGAGAAGAAGAGAGGGATGGTAGGGAGGAGAGGCGAGGAGGAGGATGTCAAAAGTGGAAGAGGGGGTTGGAGGAGGAAAGACGATAGAGGAGGAGGGAACAAAGGAGGAGGATGGGGGCTCATAGGATGGGGGTGGAGGGTGAGGGAGGCAAAGGAGGAGGAGCGGGCATATGAGGAGCGGCGGAGGAGGAAGGGGAAAAGGAAGAGGATGGGGGTGGACGGGGAGGGCGCAGTGGAAAAGGGCGGGGAGGAGGAGGGGCGGCAAGGTTTTAAAAACCGGACCGAACATTGAACCAGTCAGTCTTCGGTTTGGTCCAACCGGGTCGGACCGTCGGTCCCAACCGGTCGGACCGGTGATGATGTCAACAATTTTAGAAAAATTGGATCGGGCTTAATTTACTGGTCAGATCGGTCGAACCATTTTTTTTGAACCGATAAAAACGGAAACATATATGTAAGTATGTATTTATATATCAATGAAATAATCATTTAAAATATCCAATCTTTCAATAGAATAACATGATTGCCTATTTCGAGTAAAACTCTACAAAATCTAGTCACATTTTTTAGAATTATATATGAATATAATATTGTAATCATTTTATTTATAGTTACTTCCAGAAAATTACTCTAAGAAAGTATTGGTACAATGTATATTCCAAAAAAGAGAGGGACATAACTTGTGTCGCAGAAGTTAAGAAGTGCCCAAGTGATAAAAATCCTATTATTTCATTATTTAACCTTTTTATTTTTGAAAATATACCAAATCATCAAAATTGGGTCAATTCGGTTCAACCCAGTCCGACCATCGGGGTCAACCCGGTCCAATCACCGGTCGAACCCGATTTTTTATTTTTTTATTTTTTTTGAAATTAGTTACACAGAACCGGCCAAACCGATTGGGTCAGAGCCAGTTCCCAGTCCAACTAGTCCGATCGGCCGGTCCGATCCAATTTTTTAAACCCTGGGGGGCGGAGGATGCAGATGGACTTTTGTATTCAACATTGTGACCCATGCATCCCAAAAGACAACATGTCCATTTGGACATGGATGGATGACAATTAACCTCAACGGTACAAGTGATAGAGCAACAAGAAGTTATGGGTACAATTGATATTCCAAAAAAAGGAATGGACACAACTAATATTGCAATATCTTAGAGGGACATGACTAATAAAAATCCTAAAATTAATCCATCCAGGTAAGAGAACTGTGAACAATAACCACCCCACATCCTCTAATATATTCTATAGATATGAAAGATATTATAATTCTGACGTAGACAATAAATTTGCATATAATAATTAATATTTTGAAATTATTGATATATCATCAAGTATTATGTATGTATCAATCAATTATATTTGGATATATTTACACCCATAATCCCGAGTAGTTTTTTATTTACATCCATAATCATCAATAATCACGAATTACACAAGAAATCCTGAATAGTCACTCCATCTCTCACACCCATAACCCTATGATAGTTTACTCCATTAACTCCCAATGCCATCAAGTTAATATAATCCATCTTCAATCCAAAAACTATCAATTAAACTAAAAAACAAAAAATGAAAAAAAGCATCCTCCCCCTTCCTCCTTTAGCCCCCTCTGCCTTCCTCCGCCCATACCCCCTCCCCCTCCATCTACACCCTCCGCCTTCCTCCGCGCATACAATCCCCCTAAGTCCACATCCCCTCCCCCACCGACCACCTCCCCCGTAACCCCCTCCTCCTCCCCCGCCCACAACCCTCCCTTGTTGATCGCCTCCCCCTTTGCCCACACCTACTCTCCCTGATCGCCTCCTCCAGGCAAAAAAACACCCTCTCCCTTCCTCCCACAGTCCGCTCCACCGCCTCCCCCTCCTTCGCTACCACCCTCTAGCCCCTTTATCCCTCCCCTTCCAGCCCCTTTCGCCCCCTTCCCCGGGTGTAAAAATTGTGGTAGAGCTTGCGTTGGTCCTACTACTTGTCAACATGTCTGAGGTGGATGGAGAATGTGTAGTTGATGATCCCCACCATGTAAGGAGCATTAGTCTGCCTCCTTCCTTCGTATCCTAGTAATATAAGGAGGTTCCCTAATAATCCCCAAGTCGATTTATTACCTCGAGCATTCTTATTCATCTTTTAGCTTGGAAGTCTACACAGAGGAGGAGGACTATGCCGAGTCTTTTTGTCACCAAATCGTCATCCATATTTTGCTAGAAAATGAAACAGGAGATTCATGTTCTCTCATAGCTGCAATCGAATGAAGAAAAATGAGGAGTGTGCTCCATTGTTTGATTATTGACCACCTTCGTCATCTGCCAAAGCGAGGAGATCCCATGACTCCTCCAAGCATCCTCCTACACCATCGGAGGAGCTCTTTTCCTTCTATCTATCATCGGAGCAGAGCATCATCAGGGCACCTAAACCCTATGCTTAGGACATGTACAATAGAAGGATAAAGTAAGGAGGCAAGGACTTCATGCGGTACCTTGAATCGCACTAGCACTCGATCAAAGAAGGAGACAAGGGGGGAAATGGTTGATGGTGCTCAAGTTGCTTTCGTCTTCAAGAACTATGCACTGATGCTTCTTACTCTATAGTGTATGACCCTACAACTAGGATATACTTGAGCCCATGCTTAGATTGAAGTGAAGCACATGAGGAAAATGGAATATGGGTCCCGACGAACACAAGGGATAGAGACCCTCATCTCCGGTGAATATCTCACTGTATGTGGTAGATATGGGAGGTAGAGCGAGAAGGAGTGACCAAGGAGGTGAAGATGGGTCAGAAATTATTTTGACGTGCTTGAGATTAGAAGAGGAAGATGAGGCAGTGCTCCAATTGTCCAAGTTGAGGAGGAAGATGGGAGACATCTTTTTAAAATGTAATTTTGTTCAAGGGGTAAAATTTTTAATTTATTTTGTCAAAAATTAATAGAGAAATGAATGGAAGTTAACACATGGTTATGTCACGTTAGAGTTATGGACTATTCAAGGATGGGATGTAATTCTTGATTATCGAGAGTTATGTGCGCAAATACGAAAATATTCAACGTTATGGGTCTAACTGTCCCAATCATTTATTACAAACTTATATTTAATGAATGTAAAATTTGTTACAATATTCGTAGAAACTATTTTTATAGCAATGATTGTATGTTATCTTTATCTATAAACTTTGTGCCAATTGTTAAATTTAGCAGTAAATAGATAAACGATCTTGAAAAACTGATACAAATAATGGTTGACACATCGTTTATCACAGTGATGTAGACGATGGATATGTTATTCCTTGAAAGTTTCAAAGTATATCATACTCATTTTTATATTTTTAACTTGGAAATATATATTAATGTTTTTCGGTTACATATTGCCTTTTTTTTATAAACCTTTGCTATATGATCCATCGATAATATTATAGCAGTAAAAATGTTAGTCATTGTAAATCTGAATATATATTAATTATATTTTACAATAAATAATATTCATTGTTATATATTTAACATCTAAAGATAGCGATGATTTTAACTTTATTCATTTGACTTTCACAATTAACAACATTCATTATATATTTAGTGTCACAAAAGTACAATATCAGTTCATCGAATTATTCATCATAACATGCTCATTCTATTTTATCGCATCTATATGAAATGCATATTAAATATATTTGTGGTGTTGGTTCTATAGTGAAGGTTGTTCACATGTTCTACAAATTCTCGAGGATACTTCTAATTTCAGACCCAAGTGCAACCCATTGGATTTGCATAATATCGAATTTTAGTGCATCAAAACTAATTATTTAGAGAATTTAAACTCACACAATCCGAATATGAAAAATAGCATCCTGTTCGTTATATGGGATTGGGATCTTTTGCTATTAAATGTTTTGGTGCATATTTTAATAAAATAAGTAGCTGAATCCATTTATAAGATCCGATTATTAAATGAAGCATCAAACTCTGTAAAGAAAAATGAGTTGATGTGTACGATTACCAAGGTTTTAAAAATCGGATCGGACATTGAACCGGTCAGCCTTTGGTTTGATCCAATCGGGTTGGATTGTCTATTCAAACCGGTCCGATCGGTGAGGATGTCAGCATGACGTCATCGTTCCTATCGGCTCGGAAAAAATCAGTTCAGGCTTAATTTACTGGTCCGGCCGATCGAATAAGTTTTTTGAACCAATAAAACTATATATATATATATGTAAATATGTATTTATATATAACTGAAATAATCATTTAAAATGTCAAATCTTTTAATAGAATAATGTGATTGTTTATTTCGAGTAAGACTCTACAAAAAATAGTCACATTTTCTAGCATTACATATGAATATAACATTGTAATAATTTATTTATAGTTACTTCTAGAAAATTACTCTAAGAAAGTAGTGGCACGAGTTATATATTAAAAAAGAGAGGGATATAACTAGAATTATAGAAGTTAAGGACACGAGTGATAAAAAATCATATTATTCCATTATTTAAACCTTTATTTTTTGAAAATATACTAAACCATCAAAACTGAGTAAATCCGGATCAACCCGATCCGACCACCGGTCGGACTCGAATTTTTATTTTCTTTTTTTAATTAATTACATAAAATCGATCGAACCAACCGGATAAGAGCCGGCTCCCGATCCGACCGGCTGATCCCATCCGGTTTTTTAAAACCTTTCCAAGGCAATATGGTAAGGATTTTGAAGATCCATGGCAAATATGTCAATTATTCATACGTGATTATATATATATATATATAATTATAATCATCAGAAGAAAAGTAGAACGATTGAAAGAGGACCATGGACATGTGGTCGATGTTGATGGCATGTGATCGTTGGTCAGCAATCACAGGTTGGCTCCACCTCAATATTAAGTCATTATCAACTACTAAGGTTGACATGCTTATGGCCAACCATAACTATTAATGATAGTTTCGAGCATTTCGATCAATAATGCTTCTATCGCTTCTATCGGTAACGCTTCATCGGCTATTTTGATCGAATTTCGATTGTATGTCGAAATCAAAATCTCATCAAATTGAAATTCAATACAATGTTTCTTATTCGTAGATATTCTAACTATTTAGAAATAAATCATATACATTAATCATAGTAATAAATAAATGAAGTTTTTTTTTACATTTGTGTCATTCTGAGTTCAGAAAGGAATAAGTGTAAAAATCCCAAAATAAAATTCAATTTGACAAGATTTATAGTTATAAGTATAAATATTAATAAAACTTTAACTATAGGGAATTATAAGGAACTTTTTTTAAAAAATAATTATCAATTTAATCCAAATTAAACAAATAGGCATGTGTTTTAAAGATTTACTTTTTTAGGCATGAATCGGCACCTTAGTGCCGATTTGAGCAGAGAACACAATTCAGCATCTCAAGCACCAATCTAGATGGGTAAATATAAACCATATCCAAGCCATTTTATAGATATACCTTTTTCCTAAAGTTATTGTTTTAAATAACTCTTTAATATAAACTATTAAAAAATATATTTCTACGAATGTGGATGAGATAAAACTACAACTCTTGACCTATTTTTAATTAGGTGTTATCTTGGCATATAAGATTAGGCGTCATCTTAACTATATTTAATTGACATATATCGATACAAACATGGATGGATGAGATAATTATATATTATGTAATTATAAAATTAGGTGTTATCTTAAATATTTTTAACTTAAAAATAGTTAAGATAACACCTAGTTTTATAAATACATAATATATAATATAATATATACTATAATTGATATAAAATTCAATTTAAAATAACATAAACTAAATGATATAAAATACAAAAAATATTCTATGAAGGCCAAAAATGAGCCAAACCTTCATTTAACTTTCTTGTTTTTTCTTTTTCATATCTAAAGCACGGCGAAGCCATTGGGCCTATCTGCATTTCACATGCATATCATGTGACAATTTTCACACTAAAAATTTTCTTTTTGTCGGTTTTTTCACACTAAAAAATATCCAAAGATTTGGCGGTTAGCTTATACATGTTTTTTGATATATCATACACATTTATCTATTTATAATTTCAAAATGCACCTCTGAATAATAAAGCATGGATGACCATAATCATAATGGCATGAATGTGATTTTTTTTAACAAAAAAATACGATAACTCCGCAAACTAAGGCCATGTTTGGTAGGACAATAAGCTCTGGAATAAGAGGTCAATTCTCCTCCCGACACGGTTCCCAGTGGTACGACTATTCCCCATTATTACATCTTATTTCACTCTTATTCCTATCTTTATCCCACCTTACCTACCTTTATTTCACCTTATTCTCCTTATTCCTATCCTACAGCCGAACAGAGAATAGACCCTCTCCTTATTCCCCATCCTTATTCATGCTTATTCCCAAACCGAACGGGCCCTAAAGGAATGGTTCATAAGATGTAGACGGTGCCAACCACTGCCCTTTCTTGTGGACTAGATAACCGTCTTTACCTAGAGAAATACATTGTTAAGAATTTCCTCAATAAGATTTTATTTCATTAGTTTTTTTAATGTATATATATATATGTATGTATGAATGTATGTTTGGTTAGGAATGTGTCAGATTACGATAGAGAATCATAAATTGATGGAACTCCTAATCCTAATAGTTATTGATTTTATATTAATTGTGGAGTCATTGTAAGAATAGGATTGCGGATTGTACTTGAGCTATAAGTAGAGTGGGTGTAGGGCATCGCCTTCATACACCACAACAACAGTGTTAACTCTAGATAAAGGGAGGGAGAGTTAGGAGAGAGGGAGACACTGAGAAAATGAAGTAGTTGTATTGTGATGCCCTGCCCTTCTGGCTAGTGAAATCGATGGAATGAGAACGTCGAACCTACGATCCAAATAAATCCATGATATCTGATACTCAGTGAACCGATTTATGCACATTATATTTGTTGGAGTACCTGGTCGTATGTGTCATGAATTGTAGCAGGGTAAATGGATCTTGGAGAAGATCCATTTACCCCATCCAGTGTTTAGTCCCACACCGCCTAGTGGTGGGACTTGAAGGCTCTGGAAAGTCTATATAAGGAGCCTCAAACCTCTTGTATCTCTTGAGAAAATGCAATGCATAACATGCCCCTTTGAGGACTTCTCCCGTGGTTTCATCCCACTCACTCCTCACGTAGTAGGATTCCACGTTAAATCCCGTGTTCTTATTCTTCTTTATCTTTTTCCATCTTCACTTCCGCATATTTATTTTCTAACATGGTATCAGAGCGAGTTCGATTCTGGAGGAGAATTTTTTTCATCTTTTGTTTGAGATTCGATTTTTGAAGATTATTCATATTTATCTGTTATTTGAAGATCTGTGCGATCAGATTGAAATTCGATCAGTCAGATTATTGGTGAAGATTATTTGTTTAAGACTGTATTCCAGAAATTTTAAGGTTTTGAAACCCTGCTCAGTTTCAAGCAACATCCAGCTCCAGATCAGTTTCAAGTTTTGAGGTTTCTCTGTGAAACCCTAGATCTGGAGAAGACGTAGGGGCCCCGATCTCCTACAATGCCTCCATGTGCGCAGACGGCATCAACCGTGATTCCCCGACATCGTGCAGGCCATGTGCGCCACATATCTACAAGCAGCGCAGATCTGCTCCTTGCGCAAAGCCTCCAAGGTGCTGCCTCCTAGTCCTTGAAAAAAGTCTCAGGCGCGTTCCATTCATGTTCTGTTAACATCATCGATTTCGGGTGATCAAAGTTCCTGCACGAAAACCCTCGACCCCGCTCGCACGTGGTTTGGCCTCTCCTCTTCGATCTGTTGCGAGATCAACCTGCGATTATCTCTCGCGGCCCCGCTCGCAAGTGCAGCTTGGCGGCAAGCCCTAAAGGTTCCAGATCCTCAAGCGGTGTCGCCTGCGTTCCCTTGAAGAATTCCAGGAATACCCGATGGCGGCGAAGCTTCATGGCGCCTCCCTCCCCAGCCGCGCCTAAGCGACTCTCCGATGGAGGCGGGGTGCCCTTCTACCAGGCGCAAGATCGCCCAGCACACCAGCAGCGCGCCCTTCTTCGTGCATCTTCTCTAGGCAGCGAAACGACGCACCCCCGCGCCTCCAGGTGGTCCTCCGCCTTCTGCTCCCGTGCACTCTCCCTGGCGGTTCCCTTGCGCAGGCGGCACCCCTCCTCCGAGGCCGATGGCAGGCGCAAACCCCTCCCCAATCGCAGGCGCTACCCCTCCCCATATCTCCTACCCCCGGCGGCGGCATATGAGGAGCCCTCCATGAGCGGCCTCTGTTGCGATGGAACCCTAGGGTTCAGGGGTTCATTTAAAAAAAAATCAGCAAAGAGGGGAGAGAGAGTGGACTGTCGTTAGAAAAAATGTGTTATTAAAGCCAAGGGGCTGCTGAAGCCCATCGGTCAGGGGTTGTTCAGAAAAAAATGCTGATGTTTGGACTGTGATTTGGGCCTTGTATCGAAAAAAATCCAAAAAAGGGAAACTCTTGGGCCATTGAAAAAAAAGGGGCACGTACACCGAGAAAAAAAGCCGTACGCAAGTTAAAAAAATTGAGTTGCAAAAGCCGAAAGAAAAAAATGATTACAACTGTTTAAAAAAATGAAATGAAAAAAATGAGGACTTAAAAAAATGATGAAAAACCGCAAAAAATTTTTCGAGAATTATTCATGTTTTCTCCATTATCTTGTCTTCTCCCAACTTGGTCGATGTCTATATTTTCCGACAAGTATGGGAGAAATGGGGAGTATATGTGTAGAGTCACAAGTTCGAGTCAGATCCAGATTTTCCAAACTCTATATTACAGACCAAGTCAGATTTTCAGACTCTACAATTCAGATTCAGATTTTCCATGCGCAATTCCAGACTCGAAGTTCAGATTCTGAGTCCCAGTTTGATGCGCAGTTATTCAGACTCGATAGTTTGGTCAGAGTCCAAGATCGAGGCACTCCAAGATGAGAGGCTCATTTTCGAGTTCTCCAGAGAGAGGCTCAGTTTTAGACACGCATGAATATGCGGTCTTTTCAGATGAGCACATGCATGCCATCTTTTGTAGTGGTCCCCATCTTTTCTTGTTTTCAGCCAGAGTTTTCATGTGAGCCATAGGGACTCCATAGTAAAGGACCATTTCCTATGCTATGTTGGCAAGGATTTTCATGTGGTATCATAGGTACACCAGAACAGTGCACCATTCTCTGAGCCAGATGGGATAGACCCAGTTCTCCGACGAGGAGACTTTTCAGACTTCATTCTCCAGCGACCGTGGACTCCGACGAGGATTGCACAGCCACGACCCTTTTCAGTTCGGCCTTTTTCAGAGATGAAGCAGTTGTCCACATTATTGTGGTGGGCCAGAGTACTCCTACGAGGAGACTCATTTCAGTTGCAGTGACTCTGACAGGCGCAGTTCAGAGCACATGCTCTCCGAAGAGGAGATTCAGAAGACTCACACTCCAGCCGTTCGTCCTCACCTGCACGGCATGAGAAGCAACGTCCTCGACTGCAGCAATGTGTGCGTTGGGTTGATATTGTCCGTAGTGTCATGTAGTGTTGAGTTGAGTTTCTTTCGGTTTATCCTAGTTGAGCATTGCATGCTCCAGCTTGAGATGAGTGTTGGGGTACTTTGTCGTATGCGTCATGAGTTGTAGCAGGGTAAATGGATCCTGGAGAAGATCCATTTACCCCATGCAGTGTTTATCCCACACCGCCTAGTGGTGGGACTTGGAAGCTCTGGGAAGGCTATAAAAGGAGCCCCAGACCTCCTGTATCTCTTGAGAAAATGCAATGCATAACATGCCCCTTTGAGGGCTTCTCCCGTGGTTTCATCCCGCTCCTCACGGAGTAGGGTTCCACGTTAAATCTCGTGTTCTTATTCTTCTTTATCTTTTACCATGTTCACTTCCACATATTTATTTTCTAACAATAGTAACATTTGAAATATATAACAATAGGCAAAAATTATGAAAAGAAAAGAAAATTGCAATATTCATTTTCATTAATCATACTAATCGGTCAATGTCTACAGTTGAGATAAACGTCTACAAAAAAGTATAGAAATAAGCTCTCTAGTATCTCATTACATTATTTCTGAAAGAAAACATAACATAATGTGAAAGCAAATAAATTACTCTATGTGGCACCATGTGTAGTGCAAGTATATCGACGAGAAACTCTTTCTCCACGAGGCACTACTACTACAACTGTTGCTCAGTTGGACCTGTTGGATTCACACGAGAGTATGACTGGTAATATCATGATACATCAAAGATATATTATTGATATATCACGGTATCGACGAGATGTGGACACCGTTATTCATATAGATATCTTTTTTCAAGATATCAGTTGATATCTCACGAGATATCGACGATATATCGCCATATCGAGATATATCATTAAAAATGATTGGTTTCTGTACAAAATTTCTTGAATATTAACCGATACCGTCAATATTTCACTGATATCTATATATATATTAATGATATTACCCTTTTAAGCTGGATTACACCGGTAGGGTATGCTGCGACAGGGGGATCCTCTTTGGTAATAGAGATTAAAAGAATTCTAATGCTGATCAAGTTAGAATTACATCTATTTTGATTCTGGATTTCCAATTCGAATATTTATTAATCATCACTAATCAACATTAACAATGATATGTTCGATATTGACCGACGTGTGCGATATAAGGGTCATAGATGATCGATGTGTGATCTAAGTGTAGATTTGTAAGTTGTTTAACATAATAAGAGACTTGGGTGAACTCCATTTCTAATATTTATAAGTCAACAATCAACAATAACATCGAGATGTTCGATATGACCAATATTTGCAATAAATGGGGTATAAATGAACGATATATGTGATATAAGTGTATATTTGTAGGTTATTTGTTTTAATATCTTGGATGATCATTATTTCTGAAAAAATGACAAAAATAATTTTTTTCGAGTCGTTTCCCACATTTCTATAAATATCATCGATATATCCTGATATATCTTTTTCCGGACGAACTGATACAATATTGATATCAATATTTCGTACCTTACACGAGAGTAATGTTATGATCAATAGCACAATAACAAGACAAACACTATAAACGCTAATGTAAGGGTAAGCAAGGCAAATGTACTCAAATTCTCTCCAGTGACTTATCCTTTTTGATCTAGTATTAATACGATATCATTGGACTCTCAAATACTGAAAATAAAATCCAACTATAAAACCTAAAATATACATAAAAAATATTCTGATTGAAAATATAACAAAACAATATGTCCTCTTCTTTCCCAAAGAAGACTTGAGTAATAGCATCATGGTGCATGGTCAAACATGCATCGCAAACATTAGTAGTACTATTTGAGGTTTAGATGTCATGATACTATTGAGGAAATGACTAACAGCTCACGAGCCCTTATGTCTCAAACCCCATTGATATAGAAAGATAGTGGAGAGGACAGAAAAGTCTTTTATGCATTTCTTTATCCTTGTCTTTTCTTGTGGTTCCTTGGCCCCATCAAAATCCCATGCTATCTCTATTACGGGTGGCATCCAATTTCTTCGAAATTTGATAAAATTTTGATTGAATTTCGATAAAAAAACGATAAAATTTTTTATCGAAATTCGACCAAAATTCCGTTCCAACCAGTAACCAAAATGATGCCTGATACCGACAACTAAGGCCTTGACTACATGGATTGAGACTCTTCTTTGACACAACATTCCTCATCATACATGCCATGAAATCGACTACACTTAAGAATGATGAATATGCATATATACATATCGTCATTTTCGTTTATACATATTTTGACATTCTTATTCGTATTCAATTTAAAGTAGATGTGGATATGGACATCCCTTTTGCATTCACTAGTATTCACATTCATATTCATATATATGTTTTCGTACCTAAGTAGTCATCATTGTTGATATAATTGTTTTGAAATAAACATATCCAGTATATTTATTTTGTGTAAATCGCTAAACGTGCATATTTTATTTATTTTTTATCAAATATTTCTATTATTATTTTTATTCATTTTGTATTCATATTCATTTTTAAGGATGTGGTAACATGTTTTTTGTATCCGCTAATATTCCTATCCGCATTTACAACTGTGTTTTAAAGTGGATAAGGATATCATTTTACCTATATTTATATCTGTATCTGAGTGTTTTCATCCCTATCCACACCTTTGCAGAAAGAAAGTCTATGCCAGGCATATAGAAAGTAAAAAAGCAGTACACAAACACCACTCAAGTAAAACTGTGGTATAACAATACCAGCCCACATAGAAGGCCATAGCATACCAGTAGGATTCTTTCACAAGCAGTTGGCCCCATCATTCATTCATTCATGGTTTACAAAAAAAACATGACAAGAACATGCCTATAAATAAACAAAATCAGACAATGCAAGACCAGATGCTATATTCTATGGTATTGTATTCTAGCTATAAACAAAATCATACAATGTTCTCTAGAGTTAGGTAAAAGGATCTATATTCAATGGTTCATCAGCCTTGAGGTCTCGTCGAGATGAGACTAGACATCGATGACCGAACAGCACTGTTGTCTAGTTAAAGCAGACAAATGTAGCGAAGCTGAAGGCAGCATGGTGAAACGAATGAAGACCATAGGAGTCATAGAAATGCAATTGAAAGCATAAATGAGCGGAGCACCAACCAGCGAAGCGAAACGAACAGATGAACGCACGAAAAATGTCATAGAACAAGACAATGGGTATACAAGATAATTGCATGTAAGTGAGCAAGTTCAAGGCAGCTAGAAGAACCACGAGCGAAAAAGTGAGCGTCAAAAACTGGGGATTAATTCACAATGCGTATGCCGAAGAGACGGAGATAGAGGATATACCTGAGCAGCAACGCCTCTGTCCAAAAAAAACATTTTTTGCCTTTTATTTTCTATTCATTACAAAAATATGTGCAACATCACCAATAATAATTTTGATGGTCAGTTGAATCAGATGAGTGTTGGCATGAGTCTGGAGTTTATGTTAGGCTTCAGAGCTTCAGTTTATGATCACAACACAACTAATCCTCTATTGACAACAAATTTGCAATAGAATTACAACATTAATACGTTTAATGAGCATAGGTTTGAACATAGTAAGATGTTAAAGAGCCAATAAACACTTAAGACAAGCAGTTCAAAGCAAAAATAACTCCAGTATTAAAATTCTACCACCTTACCATTTCTTGTATACCTCAAGAAAACTTTAATAGAGTTTAGGCTTTTCATGTGACAGACACCAACCAAGTTCCGACATAGGAGCCGCCTGCTCTTGTAGTAAGTATATCGACGCAAGTAGCTCGAAGAAAAAAACATATTCTAGGGCAAAATCTCACCTCATCAATTCTTGAATACCTCAGCCAAATTTAATATGGAATTTGCAGTCCATAGAAAAGACATCAAAGAAATCCCAATATAGGAGCATCCTTCTCCTTTGATAATCGGAATTTTCAGCGTCTCATAAGATCCAGCATATTTCGAATTAACCGTCGCTGAGCTCCAAACGCCCAAGCTGGCTATCCGCAGGTCCCTAACTTGTCCAAAACAAGTGAGGGATCATGGTTCCAACAATTTAAAAATCGAGTATATCACTGTTTTTTGGGTAAAACTTATGCAACAACTGTTGTATCCATGTCCAAGACCCCATCAACCGAACCCTTAAAAACAACTCGCAGCTTTCTCAAACACACAGACTTCTTGCCGTTCTCTGTTGAGCCGCTAGCGTGGATAACATCCTTCGTTACCCTTCCCATGAGCTCATAAAGAGGTTTCTGAAGATTCGAGCGTGTCATTTCTTCAAGAACTGGAGGAGCTTGCATATAGAGATTTGTTCCATGGTGGGTGATACTCGGCTTGGACAATTGTAGTATAGGGTGGTTCCCTAGCAGCTCCATGAACTGTTCAGACAAAGTGTAATCAAAATTAGTTCCGAAATGTTCTTCCAAGTGCTAATTACCAGCTTCAATGACACGATAAAGGAATAGCTTGTGCTTTCAACTGGAAAACCTAACCGTCTAGAAAAACTCAAGATATCAAAACAACCGCGAGACAAGGTAATATAATTTTGAGAGAGTATTTTTAATTTAGAGAAAAGGCAAGGCCTATTGATTACATGAACTAGCCAAAGGTGTAAGATGCCCTGCATATTTGGTCATAGCTATTGTTAGAACGGATAAATTTAATGCAGAATGTACTTCAACCAGAATCTACACTGAACCCACCACATCAGAAATTAACAATGCATTTGAATGGAATGCAGCAAATTAAATGCTGGAATTACGTGCACTAGCCAAAGGTGTAACAGTATCCAATGTCCTGCATATTTTATCGAACGCATTATTCAACAACAACAAAGCTTTTCCCACATTAAGTAGGATCCGCTATAAGGATTCTTTGCTTCCATTCAGATCTATCTTGGATCATTCTCAGGCTTAGATCCAAAAAACTAAGATCCCTTCGGATGGTGTCATTCCGATACTTCTTGGGCCTTCCTTACCCTCTCGTAGTTGGCTCAATATCTCACATCTTCTATATGGTGCATCAGTCGATTTTTTTTGCAAATAGCCAAACCATCTTAAGTGGTTTTCTCTCATCTTATGCTCTATAGAAACTGTTGAAGTATGTAATAGATGGGTAATTGGATATCTTCAAGACCAAATTGCCTCCACTCATGTTTAGTCTCACATGGATGAGCGATGGGACTCTGGCTTGTCTGTGGAGTTATATAAAAAACCTCACACCATACGTACTCATTGAGAAATTCTAATAGAAGATCCGACACGTTGAGGTCTTCTCTCGTGATTTCAGCCCGCTCCTTAGGGAGTAGTGTTCCACGTAAAACAAGATGTTTATGTTTGATTTTTGTCTCTGATTATCGATTCACATTTGCGTTTATTTATTTCAACATTGTATCATAGCAGCCGATTCCATGGATTATTGTGAAAAAATTATTTTGTGTTCATATCAGAGCAATTCGATCCTAGAGTTTTGTTCTTGAAGACAATTCTCTTATGTTTGATATTTGTTCAAGTTCTGAAGAACGTCATTTTCGAAGTTCAAGAAAAGTTTTCCGCGGTTTGTTCAAGGGTTTATTCAACCCTAATTATGGGTATCGCCCATGGCTTTGGTCAAGAAGGAGAAGCATCTCCTCCATGAAAAAGCAACACATGCGCAGGGTGAACACCTCGAGCATCCACACACAAGCGCGTGACCTTCCTGGAGATGTGCCTCATGATCCTCAAGTGACAGAAGTTGATCTCGAACAGGTCGATGAAGAATAGGTTCCTCAGATCCCTCACGTGAAAATCTTAAAAAAAAGAAAATAGGTGAGGTCGGATGAAGAATGCAACCCCGAAACCATTGCGATCATTCCCTGCACCCTCTCCAGGCAATTTTCGATGGCAGCAACAGTGTGAGGCTCCAGGCCAACCCTTCGCTTTAGAAAAGATTCGAGCGGTCTCACCCACGGATGTTGTGACACCCACAGATTCGGATTACACGTTTACACAGCACTCGTAATATTATATTCGTAATCGATCGCATTACAATGCAATCGTTTAATCGCAGATTGATCTCAAACAAATTTTGATTTACGGTCTATTGATCGATTCAGATCATTTAATATTGATTAATAGTTTATATCAGATTTAATGGACCGTAATTGGGTCATGTTCGGATTATTCGAATCCGGATGTCACAAATATAAAAACCTCAAAGGTAGTCTCATCCTCGCGACTCGGGTCAATGTCAGTATGCGTTTTATCTCAGTTTTATCTTGCCATAAAAATCTCAAAGAGTTTTGAACTCATAAAAACCTCAAAGGAAAAACAAGCCATATTCTTTCACTATGTATATAATTAAATAGGCTTGTTTTGACAATTACCTAAAAAGAACTGTGATTATCGTGCCTACATGTCTGCTTCAGTCCCCCATATCGCCTCTTCGACACCATGTCGATATCATAGCACCTTGACTAAGGGAATCTCCTTGCTGCGAAGCTTCTTCACATCACTATCAATTATCTGCGCTGGCCTCTCCTCGTATGTCAAGTCATGCTCTACGTCAATGTTCTCGTAGTTGATGGCGTGTCGAGGATCGTGCACGTATTTCCTCAGGTTGGATATGTGAAAGATGCCATGTAAGGCTGATAGGTGTAGTGAATGGGCTACTCGATAGGCTACCTTCCCTACATGAGAAATGATCTCAAACGGTCCATCACATTGTGGTGCCAACTTGCCATGAACACCAAATTTCTGTACTCCCTTCATGGGAGATACTCGTAGAAACACCCAATCTCCCACATGTATTTACAGGAATTTCATCAGTATGAAAGATTAGGTTGAATATTAATAAGTCATATTTGAAAATAGATTAACAGAAGATGATCGGATTACATGAAATTCCAAATCTCTTCTCCGAAGGTTTTCATAGCTCTTATGGCAACTTTGTGCCGTCAGAAGCTTCCGCTCATAAGATCAACAATCATCGCAATCTCCTCTAAGAGATCTATGAAGTAAAGAGCGTGGATCACCTATCTCCAAGGCCCTAAATGTCGGTTTCGGACACCATTTCGGTGACCGACCGGAATGGAATTTCGGTGACCGACCGAAATGGAATTTCGGTGGAATTTCGATGGAAATTCGACCGAAATTTTGGTCATTTCGACCATTTTTTGTACTAGGACCTTCATATTTCGATCATTTCGGCCATTTCGGTCGAATTTTGATTTCGACAGGATATCAATATTTGACAGAAATTCGACTGAATTTCGTTGAAATTTGGGGCCATGCCTATCTCACGCCAACTGAGAGGTGTGAGGCATCTCCGTCCGTATAGGACTTCGAATGGTGCCATGTCGTTACTGGAATGATGGATGTTGTTGTATGTGAATTCTATCAACGGCAGGTTATCCTTACAAGATCCTTTCCACTCAAGAGTGCATGCGCATAGTAAATCCTTCAGTGTATGAATGATGCTCTTGCTTTGTCCGTCGGCCTACGGATGGTATGCGAAACTCATATTCATCTATGTATGTAGTGCTGACATGAACCGATATCAGTAGCGAGATGTGAACCTTGAGTCTCTGTCAGACACTACCTCACATGGTATACCACGAAGCTTGATAATGTTCTTTATATATAATTTGACCAATCTGGATGGAGTATAGATCACGCTAACAAGTATGAAATAGGTTGACTTGGTCAACCCGTCAACAATAACCCAAATAGCATCATGGCCACATCGTGCCCTCGACAGTCTAGTGACAAAATCCATAGAGATACTCTCCCACTTTCACTTGGCAATGGAGAGACTATAATAACCCTGGTGGTCTCCTATCATCTGCATTGACCATCTGACAAGTCAAGTATCTGCTAACATGATGTGATTGTGTCACATCGCGCTTCATCTCGTCCGCAAGAAATGTTGGTGTAGATCACGATACATCTCTGTGCTGCCAGGATGAATAGATAATCGTGAACTGTGTGCCTCATCAAGAATGTCTCTGCGTAACTACTCATTGTTGGGCACAATGACTCGGCCAACTTTCCATAAAATATACTCTATCATCACAAAATCATCAAATTCATCATTGATGGCACGCATGTATGTTTTTTATTCAAGAATCTGTCTTCTGACCTTCTATTATGCGATTCCATAGACTGTTGAATCATGGAGGCATGACAGTAAATATGGATGCACACCACTGAGGATGCCAATCAGCCAAAACCGCGAGTATATCCCACGTATATAACGAGTTTGTCGTACACTCATCATGAGATCTCCTGCTAAGCGCATCCAAGGCCTTAAATGTCGGTTTCGGTCACCATTTCGGTCGACCAAAACAGAATTTCGATGGAATTTCGGTGAAATTTTGACCGAAATTTCGGTCATTTCGGTCATTTTTTGTACTAGGACCCCCATATTTCGGTCATTTCGGTCGAATTTCGATTTCGACTGGATATCGATATTCGACAGAAATTCGACCGAATTTCGCTGAAATTTGAGGCCATGAGCGCATCTGCCACCACGTTTCCCGTACTGGGATGGTAAGAGACCGTGCAGTCACAGTCCTTAAGTAGCTCAAGCCACATGTGTTGTCTCATATTCAGCTCCTTCTGATCAAAGATGTATTTCAGACTCTTGTGGTCTGTGAAAATCTCAAAATTCACCCCATAAAGATAGTGACGCCAGATCTTCAAGACGAAGACAACTACTGCCAATTTCAAGTCATGGGTGGGGTAATTCTGCTCATGCAGCCTCAATTAACGTGATGCACATGTAATGGCGTGACCTCGTTGCATCAGTACCGCTCATAAACCTTCTCCTGAGGCATCTGTGTATACTATATAATCTTGGGTATCTGAAAGAAGTGCAAGAATGGACGTAGTAGTCAATCTTTCCTTCAATGTCATGAAGGCATGCTCGCATGAATCATCACAGAGAAAAGGAACTCCCTTCTGTGCCAGCCACGTCAAAAGAAGAACTCGAGAAAATCCATTGACGAAGCATCTGTAATAGCCCGCTAGTCCAAAGAATCTGAGTAATTGTCTTGAGTTGTTCCCACGATATACCTGTCTCAATCTTTGCAGGATCTACTGCAATACATGCTCTAGAAATGACATGCCCAAGGAATGAGACATGAGATAACCAGAACTCACACTTGCTCAGCTTGACATGCAGTTTATGCTCTCGAAGTGTTTTCAGGACAATCTTCATATCATTCGCGTGATCCCATTCATTCCAAGAATAAATCAACACATCATTAATGAATACCACCACAAACTTGTCCAAGTATGGACGGAAGATCATGTTCATCATATCCATGAATGTTGCAGGGCATTGTTGAGCCCAAACGACATCACCAAAAACTCGTAGTGCCCATATCGAGTTTCAAATGATGTCTCCAGAATAATCTAATTCATGAATCCTCAGTTGACGGTAGCCTGATCAAAAGTTAATCTTCGAAAACACCGAAGATCCATGTAGCTGATCAAATAAGTTATCAATGTGTGGCAAAGGATAACGGTTCTTTACTGTTCTCTTGTTCAGTTGCCTGTAATCAATGCATAATCTCAATGATCCATCCTTCTTCCTAACAAAAAGAACAAGAGCACTCCAAGAGGAAGTGCTCAGTCTCACGAAACCCAAGTCAAGTAACTCCTGCAGTTGCACCTTCAGCTCTCTCAACTCGGTCGGTGCCATGCAGCAAGGAGCCATCGATATCGGGTATGTATCTGGTAGCAGCGTGATCTTGACTTCAATCTCTCTCTCTCTCTCAGGTGGCAATCCTGGCAAATCATCAGGAAACACATATGGGTAGTCTAATACTATTCTGATGTCCTGGGTTATTGGCCCATGATTGGATGTCTCTCGAACAGATGCTAAATATGAATCACATCCATGATCAACAAATCTCTGAGCTCTCAATACTGAGATGTACTTCATTTTGGAATCATGTAATGTACCCTCTAAGGTAAACTCGTGTAAGTCCGGAATCTTGAAGACAACAATCTTACTAAAGCAATCAACTAAGGCATGACGAGCTGATAACCAATCCATACCTAAAATCAAATCAAACTCGTCAAGCTGTAGTAGCAGACAGTCTGCGATCATCTCGTGATCGTCAATCAACACTGGTAAGTCTCTGACTATCAGTGAAATGACGAATAACTGGTAACATGGCCCATGGATGTGGTAAGGAGGATATAGAGCCTCTGCAACTCTACCTAATGAAGCTAGTAATTTCGAAACAATGAAGGATTGTGTCGCTCCAGAGTCAAACAAAATATGGAAAGGTCGATTCAAGATCGAGAAAATACCTTTCACCATAGTAGCTGCTGATCATGCATGCTCCTCGTTCACTGCATGTAACTGACATTGTCTAGCTGGTATGATACTTGAACCGACCACAATCTGTGTCTGTCTCTACGGCCTCCTGAAGTTGGAGCCTACCCCGAAAACTCCCAGTACGATAGGCATGTGGTTGTGAAGGATGTGGCTACGAACGAGGCTCACAAGAAGCTTGGGGGCACTGATACCGGTAATGACCCCACTCATTGCATAAGTAGTATCGCAAAGACATGATAGGCATAGTAGTCGTGTTGATGCTCTGAGTCGGTCATGCAAGGGGTCTCTCCACTCTCTACGACCCAGATGGTCGTGTTGAACTAATGCCACGTCTGGTGAGTGCTCCTCATATAGTAGTCGTTGAAGATGAGCGAGCATTGCCAGAGAATGCTGAACTTGAAGGATGAAACTGCCTGGCTGATATCTGCTGCTGAAAGAGTAGTTGAATCGAGTCCAAATGACCGTTGTGGTGTGTATACCGCTCCAGACAAACTCTCAAAACATCTCTGTTTGATATCTTAAAACCTCTCTGTTACATCAATAACCTCGAAGATGGAAGTGAGACGTAGTCTGGCCAGTTTCTCCTGCACCTCTTCCCTCATCCCTCTGATGAACTTCTCCAAATTCTCTTCAGGGAATGCACCCGCCGTCGGTGTGTGTCATGACAGCTCGGTGTAGCGAACAAAGTACTATCTAGTTGTCATCCGCCCCTATCGAAGCTCTACAAATAGTCAACGATGGGACTCCTTCCACTTTCCAGAAAAGATGTGGGATCTGAATCTTGTCTCGAAATTATCCCATGTGGGCCTGCATCCTATTTCGGTAGCTATCGCATCCCACCATCTCAGCGAATGTTGTCAATAAATACTCCATAAAAGAACCACGTATCTCGTGGTGCGCAAATCATCCGAAGTACCTTCATCACTCTCTTCAACCATTGCTTGAGCTCATTTGATATCACGGTGCCCTCGAACATGGGCACGTTGGCTCGTTGATAAGAAGTAAAAATCGACCGATGCATGTGAATGGCAGAGTGGTTAAGCGCAAACTCATCGGCAAAAGGTCGGGATCCTGCTTAGGGCTTCTAATCGAATCGAACTATAACGAACGAACCTATGTTCGGTTTCGGTTCGATAAGGAAGTTCGAATATTCGAGTTCGAGTTCGATAAATCTTTGATAGGATATGTTCAAGTTCGAGTTCATTTAGAAAACGAATGTTCGAGTTCTGTTTTATAATAGTTCGTTAACGATTTAACTTAACTAAAACTTGTGATAAGTTCAATAATAAGGTTCGATAAGCAGTAAAAATAATAATTTATTCAAATTAAGATGAGACAAAGCCCAACAAATACCATATATTCTTTAACCTTGAAATTTATCATGCGTATAAATACGAAGTTACACACACATACATATATCAAACTCGAACTTTTATCGAAGGAACATATGTTCATGTTCGGTTCGTTAAGCTATCAAACTAAAATTTGAAGTTCATAGTTCGGTTCATTTAGAAACGAACGAATATTTTTCGAACTATTATCGAACGAACTCTAATCGAATACGAACATGTTCAATTCATTAGCAGCCCCAGTCCTGCTTCCTATCATAATTTCCATCCTCTGCCCCATGTGATGGCATCTCCTCATGTGGATTATCAACTTGAAGCTGTTGAACCTCTATAGACTAGGCTTGGTCCTGTTGTGTTCCATCCTGAAATGGATGGTAAGTGAAATTAGAGAGCTCCATGAATCTCATCTCGATATCAGTCTATCTGTTAGTAATTTCTGTCTGCTGAGCCAAGATCTGGTCCTACTGACCTCTCATAATAGTTTGTTGATGTCGGAGGTCGGTGAGGGCAGTCAGGTTGTGCTCCAAACGATTCTTTATCTCCTGCCCAGCACTAGACATCATGGTTCTACACGAGAACCAATATTATTAATCATAATAGTTGACGTTCACTGATATTTCCATTTGTGCTTTTCTCTTCTTAGGATACAATATGAAATTAATTGCAATTGGTGACATCAGATGAGCAGATGGTCAGATCGAAGCGGTCAGATGTGTGGAACAGAGCTCCGATGCGGTGGTCGGAGCTAAAATGACAAGCGGTAGCTGGCGACTGAAATCGAAGTGAAAAACGAAAATAAAGTGAAATGGAAGGTACCTGAGTATGCTGTGGTGGACAACGAAGTGAGGCGAAGGTGGAGGTGAGGTCCTGGCCTCAAGCCTGCTGCGTCAGGCAAGAGAGGCTGAACGCGACGGAGCTGCTCTGGCCACGTACAAGCAACATTCGATCCGGCACCAAATTGCGGTATGAAGGATGCCAAAGAACCCTATCACGATTCTAGAGATGCCAAGGGCGGAGAGGAGGCACGAGGGACGAGATGCTCGTCAATGGAGGTCGAGAAGTATTTTATAGGCACTAAGAGGGTATAGAAGGATCAAGGGGTAGCGTGAATTTCTAGGGTGATTTGGACCCATCTAGGGACCTGTGAAGATCCTAGATCTACATGGAATCGAGAGGTCGGAGTAGGATGGGAAAATATCGAGAAATCAGCTCCGACAAAGGGAGTCAGGTCTGACCCCACTTAGGGGAAAGGTTGACTCTGGTCAACAAACCCGAGTCGACCAATCAGAATAATTCATTTCTGAAAATCAAAGAATAATGAATAAAAATAATAAATGATTTAAAAATAAAAAATGAGTAAATGAAAAATGTTTATTATTTTTCAAACTATTGCTCTGTGATTTTTAATTATTTTTAATAATAAAGGAATATGATATATACAATATAGTGTATTATGTACATGTATAATATACCTATATATTATATACATGTGATTTTATTTTATTACTTTACAAAAATAAATTTTACTATATATTTTGTTTATTTACAAAATACTTTAAGAAATATAAAAGAATTTTTATTTTATTTTATAATTTAATAAAGATATTAAAGAAATAGTTGTTATGTATAATATATACATCTATGGTATTGTACAATGGATCAGTCTCTCCATTCACTTGGCATCTTTGGTTTGGTCATCTACCTCTTCAGAAGATGCGCACATGTTGCCACATATTTCACCTGGTCCTTCCTTCCAGTGCGAGGCATGTTAGTTGGGAAAGCATCATCGATCTGTTTTTCCTAGTCGTCAGAGTCGAAGCAGTAGCTCCCTTTTTGAGTTATTTCATGTAGATATTTGGGGTCCAAGTCATGTTCCTGATCACCAAGGACACGGGTTTTATCTTGTGATTGTGGATGATTTTTCTCGATTGTCATGGGTGTTTCTTTTGAAAAATAAGTCTGAAGCATTAGATAGGAAATTCAAAAGGAAGTAAACAGTTCTTAATTAAGTGTTAGGAACAATGGAAAGATATGGATATGAAAATAATACTTAGATCATATTCACAAATGCGGCATATACGAGACTAATGAAAAGATGCATCAATGCAAATGAAATGACGATATAAAAGTTGCTCGAAAAAAATAGAGTTCGTGTGTCACCAACATGTTATGAATTAAACAAAAAAGACGCATGGATCATATATGAAAGTCTCTTATTCAGATATGCGGTCGCATATGTCGCATAGTCGAACCGCATATGTGGTTAGACCGCATATTGCCGCATATGGCATATGTGCTTCGGTCAAGTGACCGAATACGCATATGCGGCCGCATATGTGACCGCATGGACAACATTTCCGAACACTGTCTGCCGTGAAAATTCCACGGAATTATCAGGAGGCATTGCAGAATAGTTGTTGGCATTTAGTTATGGAGGAAGAGATGGCTACATTGCAGTCATGTGGTACATGGAGTTTGGTGTCTGCTCCTCCTGGGGCGTCTGTAGTCAAATTGCAAATGTCTGTTTATTGTTAAACATAATGCCGATGGTAGCCTTGATCGTTATAGCGTGGATTTACTTAGGTCTACAACGTGGATTACTTGGATACTTTTTCGCCATTGGCTCGTCACTCTACACTATGCATCCTACTTTCAGTAGTAGTGGTACGTGATTGGCTCTTATTTCAGTTGGATGTTAAAAATGCATTTCTGTATGGAGATCTACAGGAAGAAGTTTGTTGCGGAGAGGGAGTGTCAGCAGGTCTGTCGACTCCACAAGGAGATATATGGCCTTAAACAAAATCCAAGTGCGTGATTTTAGAAGCTCTCGGATTTGATTGAGAAACAGGGGTTCAAGAAGTCTAATGCAGACACTCACTTTTTGTGCAGAGGACACCTAGAGGTATTGTTGTCATAATGGTCTATGTTAATGATATTCTTGTTACAGAAGATGATATGCAGGGGATAAAGATGGCAAAAGAGTTTCTAAGCCGTCAGTTTGTTACTAAGGATATGGGCACTCTAAGATATTTTTTATGGTTGAAATTTGCTAGGAATGAGCAAGATCTTGTGATGACCCAAAGAAAATATGTTACAGACATCCTTGTTGAGACGGGCATGATTGGGTGTCAACCCTCTACTACTCCTATGAATCCTAGCATGAAATTATACAATGACGATACAGATGAAGTGGATAAGAGGAGATATAGAGAGATGGTGGGAAAACTCCCGTATGTTACTATTACTAGACAGAATATCTCTTTTGTAGTGAGTCAAGTGAGTCAGTTTATGGATCAACCTCAGCAAGTACATATGGATGTGATATACATGATATTGAGATATCGAAAATCTTCTCAAGGTGCAAGTTTTTTCAAGAAGGGAGCAACTCTATGTATATGTATGTGCTAACGCTGACTATGCATAGTGTCCTAAGGATAGGAAGTCCATTTCCGGCTTTGCAGTATTTGTTGGCAATTCTCTTGTTTCTTGGAAAAGCAAGAAACAAACAATTGTGACCAGATCAAGTGTTGAATCTGAGTATAGGGCCATGGCGCAAGCAAATACAAAAATGATGTGGGCTCGAGCAATGTTAGCCGATTTGCATGTAGACGTTCATCTACCCATGCAGTTATAATGCGATAATCAAGATGCCTTATTCATTGCAAACAACCCTGCATTCCATAAGAGAACTAAACATATTGAGGTAAGTTGCCATTATACGAGAGATATGATCCAGAAGAGCTTGATTTATAGTTCTCGTGTTAGTTCAGAAGAGCAAACAACGGATATCTTTACCAAGACACTACTCAGGGGGACATTTCAGAAGTGAACGTCCAAGCTGAGCATGATTGACATCTATGCTCCATCTTGAGGGAGAGTGTAGAGATATTTCTATGTTCCTATGTATCTTTTCGATTATTTTATTTCCTTATGTCTATCTTATGTAATTTACCCATATGTCTCTCCTCTATATAAGAGAGCCTATGGTTCCTGGAATAAACATCTCTATTATTTCCTCCAACATGAGAAAATATAGAGATGCTACAAAAAATGATTTGTGCAAAAAAAGAGGGAAAGCACACAAAAAATCATGTTTTGGCTTCTCCCAACTTGATGATCCATATTCTTATTCCATCTAAGTATGGGAGAAAAAGGGAGTGAGATAGGGCACATTCCTTCACTTGAGATGTAGCTATATGACTTCCACTGCCCGTCCACGGTTGACGAACCGACACTCCAGACTACTAATGCTACCAGTCGTCTTCACCGAGCATCAACTATTACTCCATGTTGGACGTTCTTCTTCTACAACTCTTCTCCAAGCACGACCTGGTATCGCAGCAACTATTACAGGCACGACTGAGGCGTTGCAGACATGTCCTCGAGCGATGTCTTTTACCAGCAATGGTTCTTCAAAAGGGTGTCTTTATCCTCCTCTCTCAGATGTATCGAGTGAAGATGAGTTGTGTATATTTTTTGTTGCAAGTTGCAGCTTTTTCAGCTCTAGCTTGAGGGGGGAATGATGAAGTATGTAACATATGGGTAATTGGATCTCTCCAAAATCCAATTACCTCCACTCATGTTTAGTCTCACATGGATGAGCGATGGGACTCCGATCTGTATGTGGGTTAAATAAGGAACCCCACACTTTGTGTACTCATTGAAAAATTCTAATAGAAGATCCGCCCCTTCAAGACATTCTCCCGTGATTTCATCCCACTCCTTAGGGAGTAGGGTTCCACGTAAACCAAGATGTTTATGTTTGATTTTTGTCTCTGATTATCAATTCACATTTGCATTTATTAATTTCAACAAAAACTACACCAACTTTCATTCTGATCACATCCGGTCTTTTCATGTATGACCGACCATACATCGACCTTAACATTTTCATTTTCGGATATATTAATAAAAAAGATAAATATAGTGCAGAATGTACTTTGATCAGAACCCACTACACACAATATCAGAAATGGATTGTGCATTTGAACGGAATGCAACAAATTAGATGCTGGAATTTCGTAAGGCTAAAGTTACTGCAATTTTCTATTCTCTTTTTCTTATTGTTTAGTCCCATGTTGTGTATGTACTATTTCAACCACCATACTTCCGCTTATATAAAGAAGAGGTAGGCCCATAATAAACAAGTCTTATGTTTTCTCAACATAGTATAATAGCAACAGTCCCAAACTGGTGGTCATAAACTTAACCTAAAAAAGCCTCCGTCCCCCGCACCAAAACTATGATCCCACTCCGACATAGCCACCAAAAGCAAAATAGCTAATATTGAAGGTGTAAATTAAAAAGCTTTCAAAATAACCTTTAAAGCGGATGGAAGGTGTTAAGATGGATGGAAGCAGGTAAAAAAAAACAGTTTCTCCAGGAAAATTAACTGACAGAAACTATGCAGTTTAACTAATTAAGCAATACTATTTACCTCGGATAGAGTAGCCGAACAATCTAACTCAATAAGAGTGCCAGGGCCACACACTATGCAATCCTTATCTCTGACAAATTCAGTTACTTTCGTGTGGAGCCCCTCCTGTCCATTATATCTGCCAAAAAGGAAGTCAGTTGAGAATCTTTTATAACATTCTATGCTTATAGAAATTTAAGTCACGGTTGCCCTAATTAATCGATCTTTTACATTTCTCATTAACTAATCCCATCGGCGAGCTTCTGTTACAGGGCTATCCAAAGAGAGTCCAAAATAAAAAAAGTCAAATGTTCCCGGAACAAATCATTAAATATATGTTTTTTTTCTGAAACAAGAGGGGGAAACACGCATAATCATTTGAACCCTGGTCTTTCATGGTAGGTACATTGCACTACCAACAGACCATAATCGGGTCCAGATCTATCTATTTCGTGTCTTTTACTCAATATAATAACATCGTACGCCCTCAACTAGATCCAGTAAGCATTGCGCTAGTTCTGCACCACCACCCCCAACCCCTCCAGCAATCCCACCCCAAGCAGAAAGCTTTATCCTTGTGTCACAAGTTTGGATATCCAACGGATCAATCTAATTGTGGACAAAAGGTTGTTAACATTGGCAACAGGTTATGAACAAAGATTAACACGGTCTGTAATTATGGCAGCAACTCCATTGTTAGGAAAAGAAAGGAAATCATTTTTTCTCAAGCAAGATAATTGTCCTCCCATTCTCAATATCAAGATGCAGACATGGGGTAAATTTTATAGAGACACACCTCACGAAGTCTCTTACTCTACATGCAAAATATCTATTTTACAGTCAAAGCCATATACTCCATATAATTTAAAGAGAAATAAGTTTTATCTGCCAATAATCACATACAATTATACCCTCTACTTATACAGAAAAAAATAGAAATCATTTTTTTTGGAAATTAGAGAAATTACGTAAGATAATTGGATAATGTCTTGCTGCATCCAGTCGCAATCTTCAAGACTTCCAGCACACACGCAGCAGCTACAATGGCATTTGTAGATGCAATAGCAGGAATTATATTCTTCACAACACCCTGGAGGAATAACCACAATTAGATAATTGTTATTGATAAAATCACTTTGACAACGTTGGTACCTACGCATGTTCCAGCAAACACTTCATAAAACTTGAACCGTAGAAGTTAGAATACAATAGTGAAAGAATGGAGCGTGCTTTAGCCACCACCATAATACCCAATCCTCGAAGATAATAGATAGTCCTTTTATAGTTTTTGACGTTTGAAACCATAAATTTTATACAATTCGGAGGTACTCACTGAGCATTCTAAATACTGGTTACAGATACAATGCAACTATACATGATGGCAGGTTCAATTGATATTAGTTGCACAAAACTAGTTTGTCTAACGCAAAATTCGAGAGTTCCACTCATGTCGTATGCCATTGTTGGGAAAACAGCTTCTATGTTTTTAGCACTTTTATAGGCTATAAAGAATAAATGTTATAACTGTAATTAGAATAGTGTTGGAGTATTTGGTTGTGTGCCATATGAGTTGTAGGAGGGTAAATGGATCCTAGAGAAGATCCATTTACCCCATCCACATGTTTAATCCCACATCTGCCAGGAGTGGGACTTGGAGGCTATGTGGAGGCTATATAAGGAGCCCCAGACCTCCTGTAACCATTGAGAAAAAGCAATAAAGCATAAGCCCCTTTGAGGACTTCTCCCGTGGTTTCATCCCGCTTCTTAGGGAGTAGGGTTCCATGTTAAAATCCCGTTGTTCTATAGTTCTTTATCTTTTTCCATGTTCGCTTCCGCATGTTTATTTCCTAACAAATAGATTGTATAAAGCATTTTACATGGAACTCTGTCATAGTAAGGTGTTTTCTTTCTATTGCCAATGCCAAGCCGAGCAAGAAAAGAGTGTGGTCTTAGGTAGCCAACAACCATCATAAAAAATCGGGAACCCTTTTAACATGAATTATAGCATATAATTTTAACTCATTGAAGTATCTCTACCTAGCAACCAGCTGCATCGCCCAAATACATTAAAAGTAAAGGAACTAGTCCCACTACATTGATGCTAGGGTATGTGCAACAATCTCGATGACATGAAGAAAACATGGATAGCAACAAGGACAACCTTCAGTAAAACAAATTTTCCACCACGTGACAGAAAAGATCCCTTCCAACCTGCAAGTTTCCAATCTAACTTCTCAACAACAGGTAACCTGTCAGATAAGCGAAGACAACTACTACACATCGGTAAGCCAAGATGACAAAATTGGCACCAAACCACAAGCATTGCCCAGTTTTACACCACAATCTTCCGCCTCGGATTATGGGAGTCCGAAAGGAACCATTAGATTCATTTGTTGATCCTCATTCAGATAGCTCACCAAAGATGTCCAAGGAGCCAATCCTTTTGCATCTTCTTTGCCTCCCTTGATGAAAAAGATAGTATCCTTGAAAAAGATAGTATCCTCCGCATATTGAAGCATGGGGATGGAGATATCTCCCAAATTGTATACCGCAGAAAAATTATGGTTAACTACTCGTTCAACCATACAGGGAAGCACATTTGCATCTAGGACAAAAAGTAAATTGTGTCAACGAGAATCCATGACGAACACCCTCTGTGGCTGGCTCAAACCATCTTTGGGACGACCACTCATAAGAACAGAATATGATGCACTAGTGATACATCATTTCATCCCGGAAATCCATGTCTAGGAATCCTCGTCTCACCAAAGCCGACCACAGGGATCTCCAATTCATGTTGTCATATACTTTGGAGAAGTCAACTTTACAAAGTATACCACTAGTCCCCCCCACCCCCAAAATCTGCAATAATTCCGAGCATCATAGTCGAACTTTCCACATTCTGCCTAGAATGGATGAAAGTTGATTGCACAAGGCAGACAATATCATCTAAAAGATAACATTGTGTATGTTCGCCATGACTTTGGAAACCCCAGGTAGATGGCGTCCGATAGCGTAATGTTGTGAAAATCCCCAGCTCGTTCTGACACCTCCAAATTTTAAGAAGAAATAAGAGCGCTCTATTGAGCATGTCAAAGCCAGCATTTCCGTAATTCCCGGTAAAAAAAGCTCATCACCACCTACCACATCCAAAACACTTTCGGTATAAAAATGGGGAAATTGACTAAGCCCTAGAGCACCATATGCATTCAAATCCATTATTGGTGTTTTCACCACATCGCGAGTGCATGGCAACGTCAAATAGGTACATTGTTTACTAGAGATGGTAGGTGCACTTGAGCACTTGTACTTGTCCACCTCTACCGTGTGTGTTCTCCTATTCTAGATATTCTGTGAAAGTAGTCTGTCATTGCTTCCCACGTCTCTCACTTTCCTTCCACTCAAGTATCGTCCACTACTATCACACAGATCAAGTTACGTCTTAGCATGCTATAGCAACCGTATGGAAGTATTTCGTGTTTGCATCACCTTCCTTAATCCAATTCTGTCTGGATCTATGTTTCCATTCTGCCACATGTTTCGTATCCTCTTCCAGGATAACCTTGTAGAGATGTGCCCTCCCCCACAGTTCTTCCAAAGACAGTTCTCTAATATCTTCCATCATATCCAGACTACAAACTGTGAACTCCAAGTGGGAACACCATCCCCTACGAGCGTCCCAGAAATCATTTTTATATGCATAAAGCCATTTTCGCAGATAAGAGGTCTATGTGTCATGCGAGTAGCTGTCAAACATGCACGCTCAAAAGATCTCTATTGATTCACTACGAGGCCTCTAAAACTCTCCTACAACATACATAACCTCTCAAATTTAAAGAAAGAGTGAGGTATGATCCCCTCCCCAAAGTCCCATACTAATGGCATGTGATCAAATCTACAATAAGAGAATGACGAAGCACATCCTAGGGGAAGACCTCAAAAGATCACTGGATACCATCAAGGTTGCAGAAAGCGGTAGTCGGTAAATGTCGGTGGGGTCACTGACTAAGGATTAATCGACAGTTGGGCGACTAATCGGATTTCGTCGGTCATTAGTTATTTTTTGAATTTTTGAATTTTTTTAATTTTTTTTAATATATAAATCACTTTTTATATACATATTCTTATATATTTACATTGATTTGTACATCTTCTATTCTATCATAATGAAATGAAAGAAGTAATTGTCTTTAAATATAACATTATACATATTAGATAAGTTTGCTTTTAAAAAAAATCAAAAAAACAAAAAAATTTAAAAATCTCTATGTAAAAGTCGGTTTTGTAGTCGATTAGGCCGACCAGTCAGCCCGATTAGTCGGGTTAACTGACTAATGGCCGACTAGGCCTAGTCGAGTCGGCTACCCCACCGACCCGACTAGTCGGGCCGACAAATCGGCCTAGTCGGCCGACTTTTACAACAGTGGATACCATAAAGCAATCTCGCTTTGATTGAGAACCTGAATTTCTCCAAGTGTAACAGACATCTATTGCGTTGACTGCATCCAATCGAATGTTCCCCCCCTAACTTACAAACTCAATAGAATTAGGATATTGATCACCATGCAAACCAAGGCAAACGAAGGATAACTGTGCAATTTTAAATCCCTCGTTGACAATCCACACCACGACTGGGTAGCATTTTCACGTTTCATGAGGTTTGGCCTATAACGGTTATCCCAATGACGACTAATTTGGTCTAGAAACACATAACATGACCAACTGAAACCCTCACCGCCTTGCCTAGAGGGCTATGATTTATACAAATCTACCCGTATGTTCAGAGAACATGGAGTACGTGCCATTCTTGTTGGAAATAATAGTCTCCCCTACACTATCCAACATGTTTATTGCTCGGTATTGTGGGAAATTTTGGTATCCCAATATATATTGTCTATTCACCCACATATATTGTCTCTTACAACAAGATAATATCTATGTACCAACCATTCAAATATCTGCCAATGGATCTACGTTTCTCTGCCTGACGCTCCAATGATAATTTTCACAGACGAACGTGGATGTACCCAGTGTTACAAAAGTTGGTATTCAATATTCAGTTAAAGGGTCACTAAATAAAGAATAATTAATAGTTGGACGACTCTTCAAAATTATTCGATTAGGTATTCTTTAATTATTTTAAATACAAAGCTAATTATTTTAAATACAAAGCTTACGTCTAATACATATATTATTTTATATATATAAATATATGGTCATCAATTAACAAGAATCTAAGATAAAAGTATTATTTAACAAGATACAACTTCAACATTTAGGTAAAACCAGGATAAATGAGAGCTTTGAAATTTTAGAATAGTTAAAAAACTAAAAAAATCAGCAGTCAATCGATATTCGATCGACTATTTGGTCAGTTAGTTGGTTGAATAGTCGGATTAACTATTGGCTTACTAGGAACTATTCAGTTGGAACCCCCCACCCCCATCACCACAAAATAGCCGGACTGACTATTCGATTTAGTCAACCAATTATTGCAACAGTGGCTATAAACTATGGTCGGTATGTTCTACCACCACCCTAGCCACACTTCTTCTAAGGGCCTTCCTCCCAACCTCCATCTTCAACAACATTGGTCGTTACTAACCTCCCACCAAAACCTCCTAGAAATCAACGAAGGTTGATGCTAGGTCTGGAGCTATATACGACTTTCTTGTGTAAAACTTTTGCTCCCATCTTTATGCAAAGTAGTGAGTTTCTTCTCCTCGATTTATATCATTTCAGCCTCTTGCTCAGGTGATCTCCCACTTTAGAGCTCATGGAAGAGTCCTATGGTGATACCATCAGGGCAAAAAAACACATTGGTAGTGCTCCAACAACATCCACGATGTCATAAACATCCTCTAGAGGTAATGGGGACTCCCTTTACCTGTGAATTTCTTCCTCGGAATTACCCACATCATCTCCAAGGATATAAGGTGTGAAGGAGGTTCAGAAAGCGCATCAGCAAGATCCGACTAAACCGGATCTAGTATTGGTTACTGGGTCCAATATCGGTTCGAAGGGGGTATAACAAAATAGGACCCGATTGAGGAACGCCTCCTTTAAATGGATCAAATGCGAGAGAGGGTCTGAAATCGACTTTTAGAAGAAAAAAATCCTCACCATGAGTGCATCGATCCCCTGTCAAATGCTTCATACAAACACTAATCTCAACATGTGGGATTGCTCCATCTAGTTCCCGTAAAATCAGCAGTTATCTCTCCAAGCCCACCTTTTCAGATCTACAGTAACCTCCGTCGAATCCATGCTCTTTGTAACTGCCTCCTCCGGTTGCTCATCACTGGCGTTCTTTGTAATCGCCTCCTCAAGTTAATCATCGCTAGTGCTCGTTCCCAATGTTACATCCTATGGATTAGCATGAAGCTTCCTCGATGCCAAAATTTCATTCTCATATGTTAAAAGTGGGGACTCAACTTTTTTTTTGACGCTCAGAAAAGGTGGAAACACTCAGCGGTGTTCGCCCCAATGTATTAAAAAAGTAGAGTAAAAAGTATTTACAATAAAAAAGAAAGCAGCTGCCCATAACAAAAAACCGGTTGGTATCCAAGAAGAGATACCCCCCGTCGTAAACAGATCACGCTACCCAGAAGACCAATCAAGAAGAAAACGCGTTGCCGAGATACATATATTCTCCCTGTAGAATCGCTGCCGAGCAAATAGTGTGTCGTTTCTTCCCAACCAGATGCTCCACAAACGTGCAATCGGGTCCAGCAATTCCACCCTAGAACGGCCCCTAGAATTCACCAAGCTCTCGCAGAACGAAGCAAAGGTCGAGAAATTCAACCAGCCCAGGTCATCCCAAAGAGCACGAACACGGCAGCAGTGAAAGAAGAGGTGCTCGATCGTTTCCCTCTCCGTGTCACAGAGACCACAAATGTGCGAAGCATTGGGAAACAAAATTGCACAACGGTCTCTAGTTAACAATCTACCACACCGAAGGAGCCAGAGGAATATGCCAATCCGCTCCGGAAGCTTGAGTCCCCAAAAGAATCTACAATCACGCAAGAAGGTATCGTCATCCCCCACAGTGGGAGTAATAAGAGCGTGGTATGCCTTCCTGGAAGAGAAAGGGTCGTCCTTCCAAACCAAATGATCAAGGCCCACAGTGGGCTTGGAAGCGTCCGTGAGGGCAGCCATCAAGGAGATGAAGTCGTCCAAACACTGGTCCGATAAGTTAGCAGCAATCATAGGGCACCAACAGCCACCGTCCCAGCAGGAGGCCACGGTAGCGTCTTTGTTGACCACCAACGCGAACAATCGAGGGTACAAGTCCTGGAGAGCACCCCTCCCGGTCCAATCATCCGTCCAGAAGCGGAACGAATTCCCATCGCCAAGCATTGGTTTAAAGAAGGAACTGTTGCGATTAAGAGCATATATCACACCACGCCACAAAGATGAGGTGTGACCCTCGATTCGCCCCCGAGAGACGAAAATCATGTCGACCCCCACCGCCTCCCTCAGACAATTCAGCATGAAGTTCTCCTCCCGATCCCACACCCTAGCAGCCCATTTGAGCAAAAGGGCATCGTTCACCACCTCCAGCCGCCTCACACCCAAGCCCCCCTCCCGCTTAGGCCGCGTAACCTCATCCCAACCCACCAAATGCACCCCCCTTCTCCCTTCTCCCTTCCTTCCCCAAAGGAAGCCCCGCATACACTTTTCCAACCTCACCCGGATCCCCTTTGGCATACCACGCACAGATAAGAAATATATTAGGATCGATGATAAAACGGATTTGAGTAGAACTAACCGACCGCCCCTGGAAAGAAGAGCCGCGCGCCACCCGGCCAACCGAGCCTCCATCTTCTCCACCACCGCCTTCCAATCGCGAATCCGGGCGCGACCCACCGTCAAGGGCAAGCCAAGATACTCAAAAGGGAGCCCGCCCGGGGAAGAGCCCAGCAGCCGGCCACAATCCACGACCTCCTCCTGCAGCATAGCGAAAGGAACGACCTTGGACTTATTCCCGTTGATGAGGAGGCCCGATAGCTCGCTGAATAATTGTAGGGTAGTAGCCATACCCGAAGCATTCATGGTTCCACCCTCGATAAAGCAGATAGTGTCATCAGTAAACTGAATAAGTGGAACATGATAGGGACCAAAGGAGCATCCGCGAGTGAGGCCAGCCGCGGCCACACCATCAATCACACGAGGCAAAACATCCACTGCCAAAACGAAAAGAAGGGAAGCGAGGGGACACCCTGCCGCACCCCCCTCCGAGGTTGGAAGGAGCCCCCAGCCGGGCACCCATTGAGAAGAACGGAAAGGGAAGCCGTGGTCACACAGCGCCGTACCCAAGATATCCAAGTCGTTGGGAACCCCCTCCTCTTAAGGACCGACCACAGGAATCGCCAATCAAGGGTATCGTAAGCCTTGGCAAAGTCAATCTTCCAAAGAATCCCCTTCGTACAGTTTTTACGCCAAGCCTCGATAATCTCCGACACCACCGCATAGCACTCGGTAATTTGCCTTCCACGAACAAAAGCTGCCTGTGAAGGCGAAATGAGCGAGTCGAGAAGGGGCGTGAGCCTCCTGGCGAGAGCCTTTGCAATTATTAAATATATGCCATTGGAGATAGAAATCGGGCGAAAGTCCTCAATTCGATTGGCCGAAGAAGACTTTGGAATGAGAACAATAGTAGCAATGTTGATTTTGTCAAAGCCACGGTTACTCGCACAGAAATCGCGTGCGACGTCAATAACATCATTAGCGACCACGCCCCAAAAGTCCCGGTAAAAGGACACAGGGAAGCCATCAGGACCCGGTGCAGCATCCATGTTGAGATCCCAGACAGTCCCCTTGAGCTCCTCCATAGAAAAGGGCCTGATTAGTGCCGCCGCATCCGACGGTGAAAGGGTAGAGGCCCCACGCCCAGACCACCTCCACGACCGCGTTGGTTGGCTCCCAAAAGCACCCCTAAAATAAGCCCCCAGAGCCTCGCCCAACTCCTTCTCCCCCTGAATGAGGGAGCCATTGACCATGAGAGATGAAATAGAATTTGCTCGCCGTCGACCACTGGCAACCCGGTGGAAAAAAGCAGTGTTCGCATCCCCTTCCTTAAGCCACCGCAACCGCGAACGTTGGCGCCATTCGATCGTCCTCTTCCTGTCCTCCGCCCTAGCCAATTCAGCAGCCGCAGCACGCTCAGCCAGCTCCTCCGGATGTAGATCCCTCTCGTTCTCCACGCGATCCAACCGCATAATTACGTCATCAGCCTCCTTTCGAGCGGCAATACGTGCCTGACGAGATTCTTTTTTAAAGGACGCCAAAAGTTTCCTGAGAGATGAAAGTTTTTGATCGAAACGACGGGCAGCACTACCCACATACGTTGTCTGTGCCCAATGATTCCTCACCAGGTCCTTGAAGTTCGGCTCCAGGAGCCAACACCTTTCGTAACGGAAGAGGCCGCGAGGCCGATGATCCTCCCCAGAATCCCAAATAATGGGGTTGTGGTCAGAGAAAGATCGCGGTCTAGACGACACCGCGCATAACGGAAAGACCTCCATCAAGCGAACATTCACCAAGAATCTGTCGATCCGCGATCTGGAAGCATTATTCCTCCAAGTGTAAGTAATGTCATTGTGCACCAGCCCCTCCAGAGCCAAGTCCCGAATGAGCTCCATAAAGTCAAATGATCCCGGATCCTGCCCCCCGCGGCCACGAGGACGGTCCGGCGAGAGCAAGGTGACATTGAAGTCGCCCCCCAATAGCCAGGGAATGTCCCCAAAAGCCTGAGCGTCCTCACGCAAATCGTCCCAAAGTTCCCTGCGAGTGACATGGCAAGTAGGCGCGTAGACACAAGTGAATGCCATTGAAGCATTAGAGTCAGATCTGGACAAAACCACAGACATATAATGTCTCCCAACCCGCATAGAGGAGAAGGAGAATCTCGACGACCGCCAAGCCAAAATGATCCCACCCGCCGCGCCAATCGCATCCAACGAGCGAAAGGCATCCAAATTCCCAGCACCGAAGGATCTCCACATATTATCATCCACCGCCGACAGTTTTGTTTCTTGAATAAAAGCAATGTCGTATTCCCATTCCAAAATACGCGACCCCAAAGCGCGCCTCCGATCAGAGTCCCCGAGACCACGAACATTCCAGGATAAAATCTTCATTAAAACACCAAAAGGATCCCCTAGACCACGAACATGTTTGGATAAAATCTTCATTAAGCACCAAGTAAGCGTCCCCCAATTGGAAAGAGGCCTGCCGCCTGCGCCACCGCCTCGCGCAGCGTCTGATAAGAAGAAAGAAATGAATCTCCAAGACGAGAAGGCTGTCGTCTAGTGTAGCTTTTACCAAATCGAGAGGGAGGAGAATTCCCCGCAGGCAAAAAAACAGGTGCTCTTCCAAAGGAGCAAGCCAGAGCGCTGCTAGGAGACACCCCATGAGTCCCTCCATCTGCCGGCGTAACCTGAGAAGATGAAATCCCCTGGGATAAGGACGAGAGAATCGGAGCGGCACCCTCAGGCGTCGAGGTAGCAGGAGAAACGCCCTGGGAGGACATGGGGAGAGCCGGCAGCATGAGAGGCGGTGAAAGAATTTCCTCCAGATGGGCCACCGAAGAGAAAGGCACCGAAGCAATGGGCTGGAGACACATATACTCGGCAGTCCATAAAAGAGGCTCCGATATCATTATCGGGTCGGGCGGAACCCGTGAGCGCGCCCAAGATGCCATAGAACCGGATCCGATTAATGGATGCAATGGGAGTGTAGGCACGCATCTCGAGAAATCCAATTGCAAAGAATCCACCGACAGAAGGGAAGGAAGTGTGGAATGCGTATCGACCTCGAGAAAGTCCCGTGCCACCAAAACGCGACTGCCATCTCCCGCATGCGCGTCCCAAGGGGCCTCAGACGACATCCCCGAAATACTGCCCTCCCCAGGCGACGCTTCGAAAACATCCCTGAATGTGGACACGTGGCGAGTAGAAGGCGAACCGTCGAACCCTGGTCCAGAGTCCGATCTGCCACCGCGCGCGATCGGGGAAGACGGTGATGAGACTAGCACCGCCGCCGGTGAGATGATGAAGAATTCCAGCTTGAAAGTCCAGTGTCCCAGAGTCATAGTCTCGAAGATAACCTTGCCAACCATAGACTTGAGAAACGTCGGAGAGCACTCAATGAGGAGCCGCGCACACGTCCAATCCGAGCCCGGTGCAAAGCCATCGTCAAGAACAACCAAGACTTGCCCCCAGCGGCTGACAACCTTGGATAGGGCGTGCATCGTGCGAGAAAGGAATGGCACCCCCCGAACTTCCGCCACGCAGACCTCCGAGTGAGTGGCCGCACCATCCGCAACCCGCAACCGCCGCCACTTGACGTCCGGAGGAGGCTCTCCCGTTGCTCCGGGGAGAGCCCACGAACACAGCATCTAGAGGCGTCCAGGATGAAGAAGTCCCCGCTGAAGTCGTTACCCAAGAGGCCGAGTGTTGCCGCACGAATCTCCTCCCAGCCGACGCCAGGCCTTTGCAGAACTCCCACAGCAGCCATATTCTCCGCAGGAACACCATGTGTACCCTCCTGAGGCGTGACCCCATGCAACCTCGCTCCCTGCATCGCCACCCCACCCGCCAGCACCTCATGCGAACGCTCCCCTCGCACACGCTCCCTTCGCACCACATCCTCAACCCCAAATTCCTTTGCACAGGTACCGCCAAACCGGGGGGCGCCCCCGACCCACACCCCACGTCTGAACCACTGCGAAAATGAGATGCATCCCCCCCACATGAGCGAGACCGCCAGCCAGCTCCTCCGAATTTGAACCATCACCGCGGACGACCTGAGCAAACAAACGAGAATCTCTGACCCCATGCGAACCCAAGCGATGCGAACCTTCAACACGTCGACGTGTCTCCGGGCGATGCGAGCCCAAGCGATTCCAGTTACCGCCAAAATCACCAGAATTCCAGCAAGAAGACATGCGATGGCCCACCTTGCTACAAAGAAAGCACCGGGGTGGCGCTCGGCAAGCGTAGGCGACATGACCTCGCACACCACATCTGAAGCACCGCTTCCCGGGCTTAGCATGCGTGACCTTCACCCAGTCACCCACCCCAACCTCCTCCGCAACGCTGACCCCGCCATCCCGCTTATCGCCAACGCCGCCTACCCTGCCATCGCCTCCTTGACCTCCATGCACCTCCGGTCGCGACGTGCGCACGGTCTTCGGTCGCCACGAACGTCGCTCCATCATCCATCACCTAGCTTCAACAAAACTATGAATGTTGCACTACAAACTATTTTCCACAATCCTATAAGGAGTCTACCTCTTTTCCCCAATGGTGGCAAGCAATGGCTGATGAACTTAATATTGTGGAGAAGTCCAATCAGTGGGGACTCAACTTGACCCACTTTCGAGGAGCATCGCATCCCAGAGGGGAAAACCTCCCTCCTTTTAGCCACCACCATCGTACTTCCAACATCAGATCCAAGTGCCAAGCCAAGCCATCAGACATGATCTCGACAACCTCACCCGACTCACTTAACGTGTCTTTCAACGAAAAACATTTCTTGAGAGAAAAAAAGGCTCCGCTCATATGCACCACCCTTTTTCTGCATTGTCATCTCCCCATCAACAAAATGTTGTACTCTCTACTAAATTTTATTCTCCTCAATCCTTAATCCTTACTATCAACGGCCATCGACGCCAATGTTTCCGACTTTGTGAGCCCTCACAAACAAACAACATCATCTTCCAATGATACGATATTTTTTGAGAATGAAGTCCCCAAAATCTTTCAAACTATGGAGTTAACAATAAAAACACCCACGACCCCTTCTGACGACATCTTGATTAGGACCTCGATGTACTCAACTCTTGGACATAAGGACACTCCCCTAATCACATTAGTAAAGGATCGACCTGTGACAACTCCGCGAATGCATGAAGCAGCTGCTCTCTATGGCAGAGGCACGCGTATATCCAGAGTCTTCATTGGTTCTTCCCGATAACTTTCATTGACAAGATTCACAACGATGGCACCAACCTGCAAAATGACCTTACACCACACAACGAAATCAGCAGGGACCAGTTGAAGTTGTTAATGGCCCACTAACTGCCATCCCTCTTCAGATGTGCCTCTATTGGATCAAGGTTTAGAAAGTCAATATGTGGTATTCGTTCGACGAGGCAATTTGAAGCGAGTAAGCAAATAGGCGGAAGCATATGTGGATTATGTGGTTTGTATCGTTTTAATTAAAAATAACTAAAATAAAAAAGTAAATTCAAATATTAAAGATTTATGTTTAAAAAAAGTATACTATAGACGAAATCCGTGATAACCTAAACAATTACATAAAAAAATTGTTAAGAGATTTGGATAAAAGGTGTCGCGTGCAGTAGAAAATAGTGACCTTACATCCTTAGAAACATTTTTTTATACATAGTAGTTTTTAGAAATAGGGTCTTTTCTATTCTACAGATAAGAATGGTGATTAGTCAACTCTACCAAAGGCAATTCTTTCATGATGTTTCATGATTTTAGACCCAACAATGTCATTTTGAAGGTAAAAAAAAGCCAATTTCCATTCTCATGTATGACATAAGCATGCAGTTGTGCAATCAAAAAGGTAATAATTATTTACATCTGAACCAATATTTATTTACTTGTGATTCATTTGATTAGGTTTCCCCCGTGTCCAAATCTTCGAAGTATATGGCTTATTTTCCATCTTCCATTAAGTTCGATTTAGAAGGATCATTGACATGAATAATCATGTCATGGTTGTTGCACTTAAAAATATCCTACAATAGATAATAACTTAAAATATGATGATGTCTAATCATAGAAGTCAAAAACAAATGCTAGTCAACTCTAACCAACATGGATTGCTCTAACGGTGAGGCGTGTGTAGCAGATGCTCGAAGGGGCTTGAATCAAAGGTGCAACGTGTGCTTGGAAAAGAATATGCAATAACTATTTGGAGTTGGAGCATGGCGCAGAGTTAGGGCTCAAAGTAGGAGGTGCAGCAGTTGCTTGGAGGGTGCTAGGAGTTGAAAGTGCAGCTGTTGCGGCAACGCTCGAAGGTGAAATAGTCAATCAATGCTCATGGGGCACTAGGGTTCGCTCAGAGTTGCAAAGAGAAGATGGAGGGTCAGGAACTCAGGAAGAGGGGGTGTGATGTAGTAGCAAAGAGGCTTTACCTGGATCCTTGATCGGATCATCAAACCGCATATGTGACTACATATGTGGTTTATGCGACCCGAATAGGCATTCGAGCCGCATACATATGGCACATGCGGTTCGGAGGGGTGACCACATGTGCATACGCGACCGCATGGATTGCATTTGTGAACATTGCCTTGGATAATTGTGAAAATTTATGTTATCAATTATTACAAAAGATGCCCGGTTGTAAAACCTTAAGTACATTACATGAATTGACATTATTAAACTTTAGTGTGGTCTTTCCAATATATAATGAGGGAAATGAACAACAACAACAACAACAAAGGATTGACTACATGAATTCTTTGCCTCCATTCAGATCTATTTTGGGTCATTCTCAGGCTTAGATCCAAAAAAACTAAGATCCCTTCGTATAATCTCATTCCAACAGAATAAAACTAAGATCCCTTCGTATAATCTCATTCCAACACTTCTTGGACCTTTCTCGTCCATTCTTAGTCGACTTAACATCCCAAAATTCGCATCTCCTAATAGGTGCATCAGCTGACCTCCTTTGCAAATGGCCAAACCACCTTAAGCGGATTTCTCACATCTTATCCTCGATTAGAGCAACACCAATTTTCCTTCTGATTGCATAATTCCGAAGCTGATCTTTACATGTGTGTCCACACATCCACCTTAGCATCTTCATTTCTGCTATTGACAATCTATGGACATGTTTATGGTTTACAGGACAACATTCGGATCCATAGAGCATAATAGGTCTCATGACTGCTTTGTAAAACTTTCCTTTGATTTTTAAAAGAAATTTTCTTATCACAAAGAACAGTAGAGGCTCCTCTCCACTTTAGTCAACCTGCATTTATTCTATTAGTAACATCTCTATCAATTTCCCCCTTATGTTGCAAAATAGATCCCAAGTATCTAAAAGAATCTCTCTTCTGAATGTTATCGTCATCAATCTTCACATCGATTTCTTCACCATTGCTTCCATCAAAAATTCACTCCATATATTCATTCTTAACCCTACTTATACGAAAACCTTTAGTCTCCAATACGTGTCTCCAGACATCAAGCTTCTCATTTACTCCATCTCTAGTGACTAGTCTCATCAATCAACATAATATCATCAGCGAATAGCATACACCAATGTATCTCCTCATGAATGTGATTTGTCAACTCATCCATAACCGAAGTAAAAAGGAACGGACTCAAAGCTAAACATAAATGCAGACAAATGTTGATGTCAAAATAGTTAGTCTTCCCAGACTGTATTCTTACACAAAATGAAGCCATATCATACATATCCTTTATAAGGTTAATGTATAGAAACAGTTACTTGTCTCTTCTCCAAAACTCTCCACAATATCACCCTTGGGACAGAATCATAAGCTATCTCCAAATCAATAAAAATCATATGAACATTTTTCCTTTTAGCATTATAAATCTCCTTTTGTCTCCTCGGCAAGTGGATGGCTTCAATAGTTGAGCGATCTGGCATGAATCCAAAATTTATTTTCTTTTACTTTGGAAACTTGCCTCAACCTTCTTTCGATCCCACGTTCCCAAATTTTCATAGTGTGACTCATCAGCTTGATACCTCTATAATTTGAACAATTTTGAATGTCTCCTTTGTTCTTATAAAGAGGCACCACTATGCTTCTCCTCCATCTTCAGGCATTTTCTTGCTTTGCCCAATAACATTGAATAAATTTGTAAATCAGGTCAAACCATGCGTGACATCCGGATCCGAATAATCCGAATCCGGCCTGATTAGGGTCCATATGATATGATAAAACTATCGATCGATATTAAATGATCTAAATCGATCCAGAAATCGTAAATTGAAATTCATTTGGAATCAATCAATCAAAAATCGATTGCAACGTAAAACGTGCCATCGAATAAGCTGTGACACAATTGGAAATCGCAAAAATAATATGATACCATCATAAAATTCGTATCGAAGAAATAAGAACAAAATCGACTGTTCGTAAATCGAGGGTCGTTTGACCATTTAAATCGAAAAAAAATTGATCACAAATAAAGACCATATCTCGCCAATTTCTGAATCCATCTTGGATCAGAAAAAAGTATCAAAATTATATCATTTGATCACTACTCATAGACAGTCGAAACAAGCTATTGAGCATCTGAATCAGAGATCTGGGGTGGAAATACGGTTGACTAAATACGGGTGACTTTGGTATTCAAATAAGAGAGAGAAAGGTTTTTAAAAATAAAACAAAAAAAAATAATTTCAAAAAAATCCAGGACAACAGCTACACGGCCCCTCTTTTCCCCCATGTGGCATCACCACACTTTCTCCTCTTCTTATTTATATCAAACACATCCTCTCCATTCTTTTCACTTTTTTCCCAAATTCCATTTCTCTCATAATTTCCCAATGAGGGAACGTCCAAGCAGCATGCTGCTCAAATTGAGCAGCTGCTGCTCCAACACAGCAGCTCCCTGCTGCCGCCATTCCAGCTGGAGGCCCCTCCCAGCAGCCAACTGTTGTTACCTACCTCCTGCAAGAAGCTGTTGCAGCCCCTTTGGAGCCATTGGATGCCTCAAAGCTGTTGTCCATCAGCTTCTCCAAGTGATGCTACAGCTGCTACAAGCAGTTGGGAACTGTTGCTCCCCCTTGCAGTTGTTGGAGCCTCCTGTTGCCCCCTGGAGCACCAGGAGTTGCTTCACAAGCAGCTGAAAGCTGCTGCATGTTAGAAGGTTCTACTGGAAACCCCTGAAGTTGTTGTCATTTCTATTTGAGGCCCTTGCTGCTCCAAATTCAAGGAATTCTGGGAGCAAGATGCATGCAATTTGATCTCCAACCTTGGAGATCCAAGATACAAGCAACCCCCTCTCTTGTTGCCTTCCATGCACATATTTAGACCCAATTTCAGACCACTGTTATACTTTGATTTCATGATTAAATATGAAGAACTGGGGTTAAATTGCATATAATTGAACCTAATTTCAAACCATTGCATATGCTTTAAATTCATGATGAAAATTTTAAGAAATTAGGGGTGATTTGCATGTATTAGGACCTAAAATCGGACCACTGTTATACATTAAATTTATGAATTGAAACATGAGAGATTTGTGATGAATTAGCATTAGTTTAAAATTTAGACTAATAAGTTACAGATTCCCATGCTTGAAATATGATGTCTTGGGGACTTTTGTATGAAGATTTTCTACACTAAAAGTTACTGAATTTTAGATTTTAGATCTGATCTAAGATCAGATTCATAGATCCTGATCTTGAATTTTAAAAGATCAAATTTTGGAGTGGATTGCGTGTATATATATATATAGCTTTAAAATTTAAATCATTGTTGAACTATCATATACCCTTAATTTCATGATAAAAATTGAGAAATTTGGGAGTGAATCATATGAAATTTGATCTAATTTCAGACCACAATTAAGTTACAGTTTTCATGTTTAATTCAATGAGAAAGGGGGGATTTTACATGCAAGTTTACTGCTCTCAAAAAGTCGTTGATTATATATTCTAGATCTAATTTCAGATCGGTTTTAAAAACCATGTTCATGCAATGTAAAGATGAAATTGGGGGGGCGGGGGGGGGGATTTTTGCACAAGTTTGTTGCTGCTCAAAAGTTACTAATTTGTAAAATCAACTCCAAAGTCAAATCACTTTTTAAGCTCCTGATTTCACATTTTAAAAGATGTACATTTGTTGAATCGGTAGCAGGTGAAGTCTTCAAATATCTTAAAATCATATAAATCACATCCGTATGAACCTTTCTGGGTTGCTACATGAACTACTTACTTTGCTCACAGCAAAGGATATGTTTGGGCTGGTGATGGTAGCATATAGGAGCCTCCCAACCAACTCCATGTATCTCCTCTTATCTACCTCCTCGGTATCATCATCTATAAGCTCATACTCTGATCCATAGGGGTAGCAGCATGTTTGCACCCTGTCATACGTGTCTCTAGTAGAAGATCAGTCATAAACTTCCTCTAGGTCATCACAAGACCACATTGGTTCCTAACGAACTCTAATCTAAGGATGTATCGAAGATTGCCAAGGTCCTTGGTCACAAACTGTTGACCTAGGAACTCCTTAGCAGTATAAATGTCCTGCTCATCATCACCCGTGATAATAATATCATCAACATAGACTAGAATAGAAACAGTACCTATATGTGTCCGCTGAACAAAAAAGCGAGTGATCCGCAGTGGACCGCGTAAACCCCTAGTGCTCTATCAACTCCGAAAGTTTTTGGTACCAAGCTCTCGGACTATGCTCCAAGCAATAAATCGCATTGTGGAGCCTGCATACCTTCTTAGACTCCCCCTCAACAATAAACCCTGGTGGTTGCTGCATATATACCTCCTCATGTAGATCTCCATGTATAAACGCATTCTTCACATCAAGTTGGTAAAGAGGTCAGTCCCATGAAACAACAACTGATAGAAAAATGCGCAATGTCAAATGTCTGGTCATTGGAGAGAAGTTATCCTGATAGTCCACCCCATAAGTATGGGTGAACCCGCGATCCACACTGCCATCTACTCGTTGCTTCATCGTAAATATCTATTTACAACCCATAATAGAGGCACATGGAGGAGCAGAAACAACACTCCATGTACCACAAGACTGCAAAGCGGTCATCTCCGCCTCCATGGCAAGTCACCAACTACTATCATGTATGGCCTCATGATATGTTCGCGAGATAGTAACAGCAGAGAGTCCCGCAATAAACCTCATATTCTCCTCTGAAAGATAGTCTAAGGAAACATGTGTAGCTAGATGATAAGTGACACAGTTACGGCATGGCTTCCTCAAGGCAATAGGTACATCGAGGTCATCAATATCTTTGTTCTCGAGTATCAGCCTCTCTTGTATAGTATCGTGTGAAACAAGCATATCACCAGTGACATCAGTAGAAACAATGCGTTCATTACATACCTGAAGCGTGCTGGATGACGAGGAAGGCACATGAGCAGAGGGACGAGTAGAAGTCGTGCGAATGTAAAAATGTGGTAGGAACTGTGCCATAGTAGACAGAGGTGGACGTGGTGGAGGAGGTAGAAGTGGAGATGACTAAGACTCAACATGGGGTGTTGTTGGTGGAGATAACAGAGGTGGTAGAACAAAGACATCCTAATCAGAGTCAACATTAGATAACATGTCACATGTAGCAGAAAAGTGCATAATAGACTCAAAAATGTGATATCAACACTCACATAATATTTTCTCCCTACAAAATCAAAACATCTATACCCTTTTCGGGTATGAGAGTAAACAACGAATACACATTTAACAGCTCTACGAGAGAGCTTGTCATGACCAGAAGTAAAATTGTGGACATATGCCATAGACCCAAAGACCCTAGGAGTAAAGGAGAATAGGTCCTTCTCGGGAAATGTAATCAAAAAGGACCCTCTTCTCCAAGGATAGTAAATGGCATGTGGTTCACCAAGTAACATGTAGTGAGGACCGCATCACCCCAGAACAAATGAGGAGATTGACTCTAAATCAAAAGAGTCCTCGTGACATCCAAAAGATGACGGTGTTTGCGTTCAACGACACCATTCTGCTACGAAGTGTTAGCACAAGAGGTCTGATGAATAACACAAAGAGATCTGAGAAAGTCAGACCGTTGTAAAGTAAAAAACTCCAAGGCATTGTCAGTGTGAATAAACTTCACATTAGCAGAAAAATGTTCTTGATCTCAATAAGAAATGATTTAATAACAGGACCAGCTTCAGACTTATTCTTTAACAAGAAAACCCAAAATAATCTAGAGAAATCATCAATAGCAACCATATGATACCGATGTCCCTGATGATCGGGAACACGAATAGGACCCCATATATCAAAATGAAACAATTCAAACAACTGACTATTGTGACGACTCTAACGACTCAAAACAGAACGATGGTGCTTCCCAAGCTGATATACCTCACACTCCAAGGTGGTACGAGTAGATATCTGACGAGAACATGACACAACTTCTGTAGAGGATTGCGTCCAAAGCGAAGATGGAACATGAAAGGAGAAACATATCCAGACGGAATAATAGTAGCACCAACACACAGAGGTTGGACCAGTCTGTAAAGCCCTCTCTGTTCACGACCACATCCAATCACCCTGCCCATGAATATGCCCTAAAACACAAGAGAAGAAGGATCAAATATGGCACAACAATGTACATCTTTTATAATCTGACTAATAGACAAAAGATTCATCTGAAATGTTGGAGCATGTAAGACAATCTGTAGGCTCAACAATAGGGCTAGAACAATCTCCCTGTGAACAACAATAGGAAGATGAACCTCATTAGCAATCACCACTGATCTAACAGGAGGGATAGATCTGTATGAAGTAAATTGAGCTCGATCTCCACACATATGATGAGAAGCTCCGGAGTCCATGATCCAATCAGTCAAATCTGAACTGCTACAACTGGTAAGTGTGCAAACAATACCTGACGAACTCGTATAAGCTCTGACAGCAGCTGCAACACTTGAAGATCATGTTACTGGGGCTGGCGGTGTAAACATCATCTCTCTCAATCTCGAGAAAATAGTATCAAACCTCGCATCATGAGAATGAGTTGGAGTGGTCTGTCTGCTCAGCTACACAGGTAGACGCTGGATACACGTGCTTCAGGTAGCATGTCTCCTCCTGGACGGTGGCGATGTGAGCATGGGCCACGTTAATGTCCTCCTCCTCGACCACGAGATCCACGCCTGCGAAACTGTGAAGTACCCCCTCTGCCACGAGAAGGTGCCATTGCAGACGGAGTTTGGGCCACAATCGTAGACGAAGTAGTGATCCTGTTTAGCCTTATGTACACCTCCCCCATCAAAGGAACCATCTCTCCAGTAAGTAGTTGAGTACATGTTGCATCGTACTCTAAGTCAAGTGATGACAGAAAGACTCCGGTCATAGTGGTATTCATGTATGCATGTTGTTGTTCAGTGCTGGTAGTAATGGGCATCAAGCTATGAAGATGCTCAAGCATACCTCAGATATGCGAGAAGTGGGCATGAAGAAGTCGACCATTCTGCTTGGTCGAGAAAATGTCATATTGTAACTGGAGGATTTTGCTCACATTCTTCGCTTGCCCATATGTATTAGCTAGGATATCCCACATAGCTTTAGTTGTGGGTTGATTGACAATGTTGTTGGCAATCTCTGTGGTGAGCGTCCCGGAGAGCCAAATCTATGCATAGGCATCATCTTGCTTCCATGAAGCATTGGCCCCAGTTTTATCCGTCGGCTCTGAATCAGTCAAAATGTGCTCCTTGTTATGACACTGCATAAGGGTGCGAAACTGCATGGACCACATCTCGTAGTTGGTTCCATCCATCTTCACGATAGGAGCTGGGCCCTTGAAGGCACCGGACGACGAAAAAACATCACCATTGTACTCTGATATGATAAAAAAATACCGAAAATCCAGAACAAAATCGAGGAGTACACCACTCTGAGCGAGTCTACGCAATCATATAGAGTGATTGTACGTGTAGACTCATACAACCATCCTCTTTATTCCTTGTTGTAGTTTAGTGTCGGAAACTATGATATGTATGTCCAAAATCATGAAATCCGTACAGGCATGTAGAAGAGGTCGGACTGCAGCCCGGAGGATGTGAGATGGCCCACAAAGCGGCTGCGAGGAGGGAGTGCAGTCGGTGGCCGCAGCAGTCGGCAAGCAGCCTACAGGGTTGTTGGGGCGATGGCTGGTGCAGGCGGTCGGAGAGGGGTTAGGGGCGGTGGAAGCGGCCGGCAGGAGGGGGCGGTTGATGGACAGCCTGGAGATGGGCGGTTGTCAAGGAATAGCAGGGGTGTAGGGGGTTGGTGGGATATGGGAACCCCGATCTAGGATCGTTTCTCCGATATCATGTTGAGGGAAAAATAGAATTGCATGCTCATTGTTGAGACCGTAGGTCTCTTATATAGGAGAAAAGCCCTGGGTAAATTATACAAAAGGAACATAAAAGAAAGAGAAATAAGAAATAAATATAAAGAGATATAAATATGTCAACAATTACTGTTCCACACCAGTAGGTACTGGCTAGGAAAGAGATTAGATCATGAAAATCATCAACATCTGATTAGATCCATCATCACATCCGATCGCTCACAACAATGAAAGTGAATGTAAAATCATCTATATCAAAATAAGAAGTATTACTATGTTTGTTAGGTGAAGCTAGTGGATGTGTTAGGAACTTAGTTAGGATGTATTACACTTCATCGCATGCATACGGAGGCACCCCAACCCTAAGGCATTCTTTATACCTCAGAGTCATAGTGTAAGGTCTCACCCAGATCAAGACCACAAACTATACTCTGAGCTTGAGGAATTAGACAAGGACAAATATCAGAACAGGAGACCCATCATCTATATTGCTCGGATCCATGAACGTTATTTATAAATAATAAAATGATGATAGCCTAAATATAAACCTTATAAATAAATTAAAGAATTGAGTATGAGTAGTTAAGGAGTGAGTAAGCAATGGGATTCATATACAGAGCAGCTTGAAAACCAGCTTCCATGCAAGTGGCTTGTTAAATTTAAATATCAACACTTATCTACTTGCTTTCTTTTGAAACCACTGAAATACATGTTATTTTAATAAATTAGATTGTACTCAACCTTTATTGACATTCTTTTCTTCCTAACATGGATGGAAGGCAAGGTGCCTGCGACTCAGTAGATTGACAGCTGGACCTTGAGCTTTCACAGTTTAGACTTTTACTTTCGACAGTACACATATATAGCTTTTGGTAGAGGATGTTGTAATGCTTTTTCTCTCTTTTGCTATATTTTGGGATAAGTGTACAGAATGCCAGTTCTTTTGATACATGTAATATTTTCTGAAAATTAATGCAAATATGAACTGATGATACTTGTTGTTATGTGGCTAATTATTAAATTGTGAATGTAATTCAAATGCAAAAAAAATTCCCTCAACTTCTGTAACATAATGCGATCGATAGCGAATGTAATGCTGCCAATGCTGTGTAAACAGGTAACCCAGATACTGCGGCATCACACCGCGCTCACCTAAAACTATCATACTTCTATAGGAATGTCATAAGGTCCTATACATTTCTCAAGTCTCATAACCTTTAAAGCATCCTCTACTTCGTTCTTTTGAATTCGTCTATAGCTTGCACGATTCAAGTAACTTTCACTACTAGTAGATCTCCCTATTTCCTTCCCCAATAAAAAGCTTATGGAAATACTGCTTCCATCTAGTCTCCATATACTTTTGAGTAACAAGAATGTGACCTTTCTCATCCTTAATGCATCTCACTTGAGAAAGGTTTTTGGTCCTTTCTCTTGCTTTGGCTAACCAGAATATATCCTTCTGTCCCTCCTTAAAGTCGAAATTTTTGTACAAAATTTAATAAGCTTTTGACTTCGCTTCGCTTACAGCCTTCGTTACTTCCTTCTTTGCTATTTTGTAGTTTGTGATAGTTTCCTTTATTCTATCCTTAGACGTAGCTTTAAAGCATGCTTCTTTAATTTTGAGCTTCTCTTGCACCCCCCACTCCACCACCAAGCCTCCACCACCAAATGAGAGAATGACTAAATCAGAGAAATCATATAAAGTTGAAATATGTGTTACAAAAGTCGGCAGATTAGCACAGCTAATCGATACAACTAGTCGAGTTGGCGATGTGATCAACAGACTATTGATTAATCGATTAATAGTCGGACAACCGACTAGTCGACCAACTTTTGCATGGGGATACTATATATTTTTGTTTGTTTTTTCTTTTTTTAAAGAAAACTTATTCTAATATGCTTAATGTTTTATTTATGCTACTTTATTTTATTATGATAGTATAAAAAATGTGCAAACATTTTTACATACATAAGAATAAACAACAATAATAAAGCCTTTTCCCACAATTAAGTAGGTCTAACTACATGGAATTTTTGCGTCCATTCAAATCAATTCTGGGTCATTGTCGAGTTTAAATCCAAATAACTAAGATCTCTTCAGATAGTATCATTCCAACACTTCTTTGGTCGTCCTCGCCCTCTCTTAACCGGCTCAACATCCCTAATCTCGCATTTTCTAATTAGTCCATAAACCGACGACCTTTGCAAATGGCAAAACCATCTGAAGTGATTTTCTCTCATCTTATGTTATATCGAAGTTACACCAACTTTCCTTCCGATCGCATCATTCTAAATCCGATCTTTTCGTGGATGACTACACATCTATCTTAGTATTTTCATTTCTACTACTGTCATTTCTGCACATGTCTATGGTTTACAAGCCAACAATCTAATCCATAGAGCATAGCAGGTCTCATGGTTGTTTTGTAATATTTTCCTTCAAAGAGATTTTCTTATCAGAAAGAATAGTAGAGGCTTATCTCCATTTTAGCCAACCTACATTTATTCTATAAGTAATAACTACATCAATTTTCCCATCATGCTGCAAAATAAATCCCAAGTATCTAAAAGAATACTTTTTCCGACTGTTATCGTCTCCAATCTTCACCACGAGTTCTTCACCATTGTTTTCATCAAATGTTCACTTCATATATTCAATCTTAGTCCTACTTATACGAAATCCTTTAGTCTCCAAGGCATGTCTCTAAACCTCTAACTTCTCATTTACTCCATCTCTTGTTTCATTAATTAATACAATATCATCGACAAACAACATATACCAAGGTATCTCATCTTGAATGTGACTAGTCAGGTCGTCCATAATCAAATGTAAAAAGGAATGGACTCAAAGTTGAACCTTGATGCAGACCGATGCTGATGTTAAAATAGTCAGTCTTCACAGATTAAATCCTTACACGAGATGAAACTCCATTATACATGCCCTTTATAAGGTTAATGTATAGGATAGGTACTTGTCTCTTCTCCAAAACTCTCCACAAAATCTCCCTTGGGTCCGAATCATAAGCCTTCTCCAAATCAATAAAAATAATACAGAGGTTCTTCTTTTAAGCTCTATAAATCTCCATTGTTCTCCTCAACAAGTGGATAACTTCAATATTTGAGCGACCTGGCATGAATTCGAATTGGTTTTTAGTTACTTTGGAAACTTGCATCAACCTTCTTTCGGTCACACGTTCCTAAATTTTCATAGTATGACTCATCAGTTTAATACCTCTATAATTCGAACAATTTTGAATATCTCATTTATTCTTATAAAGAGGCAACACAATGGTTTTTCTCCATTCTTCAAGCATTTTCTTGCTTCATTAAATAACATTGAATAAATTTGCGAACCATGTAGAACCACTTTTACATAAAACTCTCCAAACTTCTATAGGAATGCCATCAGGTCCTACCCCTTTCCCAGGTTTCATAACCTTTGAAGCATCATCTACTTCCTTCCCTTTTCTCCATCTATAGCTTGCATGACTCTGGTAACATTCACTACCAACAAGATCTCTCAACGTAATCTCTTTATTCCATTCCCCAATGAAAAACTTACGGAAATATTGCTTCCATCAAGTCTCTATATTCGTTTGAGTAATAAGCATATATCCTTCCTCAACCTTGATGCATCTCACTTAGAGAAAGATTTTTGATCTTTCTTTCTCTTGCTTTGGCCAATCCGAATATACATTCTTGGTTCTCCTTGAGTCAAGTTTTTTTGTACAAAACTTTATAAGCTTTCTACTTGGCTTCATTTACAGCTTTCTTTGCTTCTTTCTTTGCTATTTTATAGTTTATGACAGGTTCCTTTGTTCTATCCTTATACATAGCTTTAAAGCAAGTTTTTTTAATTTTAAACTTCTCTTGCAACCCTTCACTGCACCACCCAGCCTCCTTTTGGCCTATAACTCCCCCCTTAGACTCGTCGAGCATCTCTTAGGCAAAATGTTACCACCTCCCACATCTCGTTTCCACTTCCGTTACAGTCCCAAGATAAGTCTTCTAAAACCTTCTCCTTGAAGTTTGATTGCTTCAATTGTAGATTCCTATTTAGTTCCGATCTTGAGAACCATCATCTTCGAACAACCCACTTATTTGCACATATATGACTACCAAGCGATGTTGAGATGGTAAGCTCTCTCCTGAAATTACTTTGCAGTCTCTTGAACACAACAGATCTATTCTTGTCATCACAAAGTAATATATCTGTGTTTTAGTCGAGCTACTCTTATAAATAATTACATGCTCCTCACTCTTCTTGAAGAGAGTGTTTGCTATGAAAAGGTCATATGCCATTACAAAATCGAAGATGACTTTTCATTCTTCATTTCTATCCTTGAAGTGATCGCCACCACATATATAAGAATATGTGTACAAAATTTATTTATATAATTAAAATAATAAAAAAATCAACATCGACTAAATCCCAACTAAATCTGACCGATTGCATCGATTAATTATTGATCGATCCAATAATTATTGGAGAATTGTCGTATCCCCATATAAATGAGAAGATGCACCAAAAAAACTATCCGGTCGACCTCATCATCATAAGTACCCAAATCCTCAACAAAAGGGTAGCATGTCTAGAATAAGGAGATCGGATCATGCAATAGACATCCTTCTCTTTACGACCATATCTGATCACATGTCCAATGCGTATGGCGCAAGACAAAATAGACACGGGATCAAAAACAACACGATAATTGAGATATATAGTAGCATCCAAATTAAGAATAAACTCAATGGAAAAACATGGACTAAAAGAACATATCGAAGCCTAAGATGGGAAAAGGAATGTATCTCCCTTGGCCCGTAATATGTGAATACCGTTGATCAGCATGGTTAACTATTTGCACACCATAGAGCAACATTGTATGATTTCTAGCAACCTCACAAGCAAGATCTGAACCAACTTGAATATCCAACCACCATCTATACATGCAACCTCTTAAAGGCTTTACTCGTCATAGATTAGGACTCTGATGGTGAATCCCAATTTGCCTCACATGGATAACATCATCTCATATGAAGCTGCAAAACCTTAGAGCCTTAAATGTTTTCCTTATCGAGTGAATACACGCTCGATGGAGATTGGAGAGTCCTACATTCCTTCGGAAATGGATGGTGCAAAACATGATTGGTAATCTTGGGAACAAGAGTAGATCGCATACAAGACTTCAAAAGTTGATTATCGTGCTTCCAAGACAACTATATGTTTGTCCCCTTGGGCTCTTCATCCTTTCCGACATGCTCCTTATCACATGCATAGACAAACTCAAGTACGAATTATGCCTAATAAGTCGTAGTTCGTCTCATCTAACTTGATGATTGGCACATATAAGGGATTCATTATCTCTGTATTTATGGTTTATGACCGACCACGTGATCCAATCACATTAGAAGACATGACATAGAAGAAGAGCCTTAGTGAAACCTTCTCCCACTTTAAGTAGGGTCGGGTACATGGATTCTTGCTCAAATACATGTTGAAAGATCCGACTATTTTTTACGTTGGTTGTAGGCTATCGAATGTAACCCCACAAGGAGGGATTTGAACCCTGTCTTTTGGGTGGTAGGCACACTGCACTACCACCATACCAAGAAGAGCCCAACAAATAAAAAAATCAAAAAACAATTACATTACGTCAATAGAAAATAAAGTATAAGATGATCGTACATGGGCCCCACCAATGGGAGGATGCTCACTCGCACGTTTCAACCGATGTTGACATGGGTTGTTGGTACACTTAAGAAGAACATGCACTTACATCAAGCATTGCACACACTATGTGCCTAGGTGCTACTACATGGGCATAGTGTTTGAGTGTGGTATCGTGCCAATGAGCCTCTAGTCGATGTTAATGCTACTTTTTGGTTACATTGACAAAGGGTGGACTAGTGAGCAAGGCCAATGGCGGCGATGCTCGAAGGATGCCGGGAGATGGATTGTGATGTCGAACAAGGGTTGACTATGGAAAGGGAACAATGGAATATTTATTTAGATGGGATATCCGATTACCAATCATAGACCGTAGTTTTTTTACCATGGTAGGGGAAAAAGAACTTGATGTAAAATAGGATTTTTGCACGGCGATAAAAAATATTTTGATGGTGGAAATTGTTTGGTAGAAGAAAATGGAGGGGTTGAGAAGAGAAACTCATCGGAAAAACGAGGGGTGTTGGAGAAGAGCAACGTGAAGACCACGTGGGGAAGGAGAGAGATAAGAGAGAGAGAGAGAGAGAGATAAATCTCAAATTTTCATATAATCTGATCTGTCTAAAAACAATAGCCTATCATCCCTTTATATAGGAGGGATGGGATTACAAAAATAGACATTCAAATTTAAATTCAAAACTACTTATCCTAATTTGACTCCAACCGACTAACTAATTGATTTGAAATAAATTCAAATCTCTAATTGACTCTAACTAACTCATTTTGAAATTCAAATTGAAACTACTTTAAGATCACAAACGATCTCTTTTATTTAAATAAAATTACGACGACTCAAATAAACGTAAGTAAAATTAGCCTGGGATAAAGCATAGAAAATGAGGCCCTATTTATCCGTTCCACGCTGCATCAATTCTCCTCCGCTTGAAAAAATCGTCTCCCGACGAATTATTGGATCTGCAAGCTTGAAGGTTGATAAATTTAAACTAACTTTCTCGATCATCCCATGGAAGAACTGGCGTGGAGCAAACGACGGAATCTAGGTGTGTGTGGGGCAATGGTTGGAATTGTTGGCTTCGTGACGGAAGAGCATGTATGGTGCAAAAGCCGGTGCCCACGCGGATTTTGTCATGTCGATGTGGTACTTGAAAATTTGGTGGGGCATCTTCATTTCGTGCTTCATCACCTTTGGAGACTTCATAGCAAAGCAATAGTACAAGAAAAGTAGAAGAGGAGATGTGGCCAATGAATTAAGTCATGGGGCCTTTAAATAGGTGAAACCCATGATCCTAATCCTAATTGGATAAGGAGGCCACCCGAATTTCTTCCTTTCAGCCCTTCTTTTTAAATATTCCTGCTCTAGGGGGTTGGAACGCAAAAGTTCTACCCCTTCATTCCACTTACGTTTTATTTTACCCTTCTATACTTAACTTTAGGTGGGGTTTCTTTTTATAAAACTTCCAAATCAAACAACCATCCCAAAACTTACGGGATGCACCCTTCATTTGGGTGCCATATTCCTTTCGTAAGGGAACCCGTATTAGGATTTGCTTTTTCCAGGGGTAATGATGCAAATGGAGAATGGGGCGACGGATAAAAACAATTTTGATCGGTGGAGATTGGTAGAAGAAAATGGAGGGGTTGAGAAGAGAAGCTCATCGGAAAACGAGGGATGTTGGAGAAGAGAATCGTGAAGACCACGTGGGGAAGGGGAGAGACAAGAGAGAGAGAGAGATAAATCTCAATTTTTCATATATTCTGACCTGTCAAAAACAATAGCCTATCATCCCTTAATATAGGAGGGATGGGATTCCAAAAATAGAAATTCAAAAATCAAAATTCAAACAACTTATCCTAATTTGACTCTAACCGACTAACTAAATTCAAATTTCTAACTAATTAGTTGAGATCACATGTAATCTCTTTATTTATAATAAAAATGCGATGACATAATTAAATAAAATGAGACTCTAATTTATCGGACAAAACTAAATAAATATAGCCCTATATATCCGATTCACGCTGCATCAACTCTCCTCCCCTTGAAAAATTCGTCTCCCGACGAATTGCGTAATCTTCGATGCGTCGTTGGAGAATTCGATCCTTGAAATTGTAGTTTGCAATTCCTTCAATTAGATCTTTTTCAATGTTACGTTTGTAGTCTTTTTCAATTGAAGGGCGTCTCTGCAATTTTCGTACCCCTTCATCCCTTCTTAAGTTACCACCAACCTTATTCTTTAAAAATTTGGGTGGAGGTGTCTTTCTGCAATTTTCCCAAATCAGCTCCTTTGGATCCCTAAATTGAAGGGATTCATTCTTCACGGGGACGGCTAAGGTTCCCTTCAAGTTGCGGCGCCGGCGTCGTCGAGGTGGAAGTTGTTGGCAGTTCATGCGTTGCGTAGGTGGCGCACAGGCGGACGATCGGGAATCACGGCGACAGCGTGCTAGTGGGGTCTCGCGGGGGCGGCACGCGGTCGATGCGCTGGCGGGTGGTCGTGTTGACGAGGCTGGGGATCGAGGTAACGAGGCTGGGGGGTGCGTTGCAAGGGGTGTGGGGGTGGCGGGAGGGGGCACGGGGGTTGGGGAGTGCATCGTAATGGATTCAGGGGTGGTGGGAGAGGGTGTCGGGGCTGGGGTAGGGGACGTTGGGACTGGGGCTGGGAAAGGAGGCAGTGTTGGGAGGACGGGAGGAGGTTGCAGCAGGTCTGTGGGGGCGTGCGAGGGGGTTGGTGGCACGGGGATGATGCTGGGAGGGGTTAGGGCTGCAGCGGGGGTCTGCGAGAGGGTTGCGGGTGGGTTGTGTATCAATTTCTGGGGCGTTTGCAAGTCTGAATATACCTGGACAGCAAGCATATTCTCATTTTTTCCTTCTGGAATGACCTGGACAGCAAGCAAGTCGACGTTTTTTTCCTCTGAAATGGTCGGAACAGCGAGCAAATCATCCTTGACATTGTTGTTTTCGTCAGACATGGTCCGGACAGCGAGCACATCGTTGTTGTTGTCGTCTTTTCCATCCATAACGATCTGAGCAGCGCACAGATCATGGTCGATGACAATATCTTGTTCGTCGTCAATTTGTACCATAAAGATATCAACGTTGTACCATGAGTCGATCCATTGTTGAACCTTGATACTTGTTCGGAGGCGCTTCTTGAATTTTTGTTGACGCGAACGCGCATGTGAGCCATGTGATAGGGTTGCTCGTTCGAGCTTCATCCTCCAACATGCGACAGGACCGTCGAATCGTGAGAACGATTCAACATCCATGCTCTGATACCAATTGATGCAAATGGAGAATGGGACGACGAATAAAAATAATTTTGATCGGTGGAGATTGTTTGGTAGAAGAAAATGGAGGGGTTGAGAAGAGAAGCTCGTCGGAAAACGAGGGATGTTGGAGAAGAGAATCGTGAAGACCACGTGGGGAAGGGGAGAGGCAAGAGAGAGAGATAAATCTCAATTTTTCATATATTCTTACCTGTCAAAAACAATAGCCTATCATCCCTTTATATAGGAGGGATGGGATTCCAAAAATAGAAATTCAAAAATCAAAATTCAAACAACTTATCCTAATTTGACTCTAACCGACTAACTAAGAAATTCAAATTTCTAACTAATTAGTTGAGATCACATGTGATCTCTTTATTTATAATAAAAATGCAACGACATAATTAAATAAAATGAGACTCTAATTTATCGGACAAAATTAAATAAATATAGCCCTATATATCTGATTCACGCTGCATCAGGTAACATCGGCGGCGGCTCCTCAAGGCCGAGCTGTGCAGATGATGGGGGCTCAGGTGGGGGATGCGGTGGCGACGCGGTGGCTGCGGGATGGCGGCAGTCTGGAAGGACCTGGCTATGGAGGTTGGAGAGTTGGCGAGTGGTGGTTGGCGTGAGAGAGGGCCGAGGGCTTGGAGGGAAGGGGAAAGGGTTTTACGGGGATTGCGGCAGGCGAGGGGTGCGATGTTGAGTGGCGATGGCGGGGCTGGGATCGGGGATTCGGGACCGGTGATGGAGGGTGGTTGTGGGAAGTTCGGTGGCGTGTGGACTGCGGGAGGTGGGTCTGAGCTGAAGGGGTTGGGTCTTCGGGGGCAGTAGTACAGGGAGGTGGTGGCGGTGGTGTTGGGAGGGTGGGAGGGGGCTGCAGCAGGTCTGTGGGGACGTGCGAGGGTGTTGATAGTGACGACAGCGAGGAACTGAAAGGTGGGGAAGGTTGGGGGGTTACCTGGGATGGCTTGGATGGTGTCGGAATAGTCGGCAGGTCATCGTTGTCACAGTTTTTCCCTGGACAGCAAGCAGGTCGGCGTTTTCCTCCTCTGAAACGGCCGGGATAGCGAGCAAATCATCCTCGACGTCGTTGTTTTCGCCTGACATGGTCCGGACAACGAGCACATCATCGTTGTTGCCGTTTTTTCCATCCACAACGATCTGAGCAGCGCACAGATCATGGTCGACGACAATATTTTGTTCGTCGTCAACTTGTAACATAAAAATATCAACATTATACCATGAGTCTATCCATTGTTGAACCTTGATGCTTGTTCGGAAGCGCTTCTTGAATTTTCATTGACGCGAACGCACATGTGATCCACGTGATAGGGTTGCTTGATCGAGCTTCATCTTCCAATACGCAACAGGACCGTCGAATCGTGTGAACGATTCCGTTTCCATGCTCTGATACCAATTGATGCAAAATAGGATTTTTGCACTGCGATAAAAAATATTTTGATGGTGGAAATTGTTTGGTAGAAGAAAATGGAGGGGTTGAGAAGAGAAACTCGTCGGAAAAACGAGGGCTGTTGGAGAAGAGAAACGTGAAGACCACGTGGGGAAGGAGAGAGACAAGAGAGAGAGAGAGATAAATCTCAAAATTTCATATAATCTGACCTGTCTAAAAACAATAGCCTATCATCCATTTATATAGGAGGGATGAGATTATAAAAATAAACATTCAAATTTAAATTCAAAACTACTTATCCTAATTTGACTCCAACCGACTAACTAATTGATTTGAAATAAATTCAAATCTCTAATTGACTCTAACTAACTAATTTTAAAATTCAAATTGAAATTACTTTGAGATCACAGATCGCCTCTTTTATTTAAATAAAATTACGACGACTCAAATAAACGTAAGTAAAATTAGCCTCGGATAAAACATAGAAAATGAGGCCCTATTTATCCGTTCCACGCTGCATCAGAACGTGTTCATTAAAAGAGGTCAAAGGGTATGTGAATAATAATATAACCACCCAATCTCTATGTTATCTTTATAAAACTAACAAGATTATTGTGCATTTTCGTATTCTTGCTCTTCCTGTTATAAATAAGATAGGAACCTTTTCCCTTTCCTCTTGCGCTAGTAGATGGAAGACCAGGAGGCAGTGTTGTCTAGGCATTTTCCCTTGTGGAGTAATAATGGGTAGCTTCATCGTGAACCACATTATATCCTCTACTTTAATGCTTCTAATCTTGACTCCTACTTTCTACAAACTCGATTAATTTTGATAAGGTAAAACCCTACATTACAAGTAACAAAAGGAATTCAAAAGAAAAAAAAAGGGGGGAAAACTTGAAAGTCGAGTTACCTGAGTCAATGAATAAGTAACTCCAATGATACCAAAAAGATCAGCTCTCCTAACAGCCTGTCATATCATGCACGTGTATTAATTGGAAGACCAAAAAAATAAGAATGTTAGCAAGGCACCAAAATGCACTTCTGCAGAAAAAAACCTCAGAATAGACCCATTGCATGTGCTCGGGATCATCGGGATCAAAGGGTTTTCCACCATGTACCTTCAGAAACCATTAATACTCCGATGCAGCTTAGTTAAAGGCTAAGATGATAAGAAAGGACAAAAAAAGTTTCTATACCTCGTTCCACTTGATTAGATGTGCATATTCAATGCAATGAGCAGCAGTTCTCGGAGTTTCAGCAAGAGTGCACAATGGGAATTTCACTTGAGGGGGGAAGAGCCATATGGTACACTCAAAGCATGGAGTCACACCAGGCATGATAACCCTGGCATGGCCTTTGAAACCTTCTGTTCCACCATCCACCATAGGCTTTATGGACTCCTCTTTTGGGTTATCATCAGAATCGTACTCTAAATCACATGAATATATGACATAATCCATCAGAAAGGCTATTGATAAGTAGGCATCATAAAAATTGGATAAGCATCCAAGATTTGGGTATCGTGAGATGCTATTGAAGAAAGAGGTTCAAACAGGCATTGTTATCAATGAACAATGAATAGCAAAAGACAAAGCAAACACAAGGCCTATTGAATAGCACAACGAGAATAAAATTCTCATGCAGCCTCAAGAAATTCTGATGAGTATATGACAATATAACCTTTTCTGACTCTAGGTAGGCTGGTTGTATGGCATATTGAATAGCAGAACGAGAATAAAATTCTCATGCAGCCTCTAGAAAATCCTATGAGTATATGACAGTAGAACCTTTTCTGACTCTAGGTAGGGCTGGTTATATGGATCATTTCCCTCCATAAAAATCTTAGTGCCATATCTAAGCAACAATTTTCTGGAACATGACAATCAAACAGTGCAACTTCAGGGAAATGCAATCAACACCAAAAAAAATGTAGAAAAACACGTACTATGATAGAGAAAGGAACCACGGCGAGAATCCAAGAGACAAGTGAACGGTGCCAACAAAAACAGTCCAACACATGACAACTGAGTAATACACTTCATCAAAATGATTTAAAAATCATCAACGGAAGAAAAGGCCGAATTCCTAAGAAAAAACTTTGCAAAAAAATCCTAAGAGTACAAGGAAGAATAGATCACCTAGGAAACTACAAGCTACAGAATTGATATAGCTGCGAGCCTCGATGGAATCAAGACCAAGGGCAATTATATTAAAATCACTGTAAAACTCAATGTCTTTATCTTCTATCCGGCAAAAATGGGGTATAATGTTGACCCCACTAACCCTTTCCATGACCCGTTTTGCAGCAATCTCTGCCTTGGGCTTACCAACATCCTGAAGCCTGTGACCAGAAACCTAAAGTTAACCAAAAGAAGATGATGAATAACAGGAAATAAAAGAAATCTTAAGATTATGTGGCTACATTATAAATAAATTCTACATATTCACAAAATGATTAGCACTTTGGATCTTAAAGTGGAGGGCCATAAGGGAACTCTCTTGCATGAAGTGTTCATGCTGTGAAATGATGCACTTGTACATCCTTGATTTCAATCAGAACAAATAGGCATTTGAAGCTTTCTTAGGTCAAAATTTCAGGCTTTATAGATTAGAAGCCAGGAAAAGCATGACTGAAACTCTTCACATCCCAAAAAACCTAGTGTCAAAGGACCTTTATCAAACTTATTGTGCTCAAGCTCTCTTGATAAAAACCAAAGCATGAAGTCCAAAGGCAAAACGAACAAAGAGCTTGACATCAAAGAAGATGACGAAAGAAAAAGTCCTTTGTTGTGTTTTTTAGAGTTGTTATGTAAATAGTAATAAGCTCATAAAGTTAAGACTCCCATTAGGACCACTTTAATACTGTTAACTAGGTCATAAAATCACCTAGATCCCTTAATACTTACAAAGCATCATTTCTTTGGCTCAATCACACTGCATTAACTTTCACCCTTGACCCCAAAACTTCTAACCTGAGCGAACTCTTATTCCTCCATTCCAAACTTTTAACTGCTGCAAGTTTGGTTTCGTACCAAAATCCGCAAACAGTAAGTGTGCAAGGGACAAAATGGGGAGGAGAGGGTGTAAGCGGAGTAGAAGTGGGGATATCTTTTCTCTATAGAGGTAGAATGTTAGAAAATTTCTCTTTTGCGTATTGCTTTCCTGTAACTAGGGTTCTATGCAATTCAAGGATTTCATGTTCTGCGCAGCTCCAATCTCTACGAACATAACTGCATCCAAAAAAATAACGATCTGCAGTTTCCTCCTCTTCATCACAAGATGGAGATAACAGAAACCGTCCCATTAGCCAACAAATCTATAGTCCGATGAGCGTCATCCTCCTAGATCAGGTTCAAAGTCTATTGCACATATTTTTAGCCAGAAAGAAGCAAAAGGAAGATCTTTCCTTGGTAAACCAGATGGAGTGTCAGTTAAGAAAATTAGTATTACCTGAAGAGGAACTGCCTGTTGAGATTGGAGACCTCGATGGTGTCCATATCGATCACGTGGAGGTTGCGGAAGCCGGAGAGGGCAAGACCCTTGAGTAGCTCGCACCCAAGTCCGCCAGCGCCCACCACGAGCACCTTCACGTACTCCCCGAGGTCATCTTTCAGCTGCACCAGTTAATCTATCAACCAACTGAAATCACTTGACTACAGAGCGGCGGCGGCGGCGGAGGAGGAGGAAGGACGACCTGAGGGGAGGGATCGAAGTTGCGGCCGACAATGTTGCCAGGGCGGGCGAGGAGCTTGTCCAGGTCTCTCCATCTATTGCCCGATGGATCGTCACGAGATGCTTCTTCCTCCGCCGCCGTCGACATGGGAGACATGAAAAAAACGACTTCACTTGTGGCCGACGATGTAGCTGCTTGGTCGGTCTTGTGGCTTTAGATGGGCATGAAGGATATGCCCAATACCCATTTTCATGAGGAAAATTCTTGCATAATGTTCCCCATAACTTGTATTCGATTATTCCCATTTCAATTGTATTATAACTTATGTTTGATCAATTATTGTACAAGTTCGTCAATACACATACACACATATGAGGAGTGATCCTATGAGAGCCAAAACCTGTGAGGACATGAGAGCATGCATTCTGGACCACATGATCCAACTAGGAGAGAGAAGATCAGGAGAGAGAAAACAGAATCATGTGGTCCAGAATGCATGCTCTCGTGCTCTCACGTTTTTTTGCTCTCATGGGATCACTCCTCACACACATATAGATATATACATGTATGTTTGTTAGTTGTTTGTTTGTACTCGTGCAAGAGGTTTTATAGTTAATGTTAGAGTATGATTACTATATTGTAAGAAAATTAAATATGAGACCAAAGCTTATTTTCGAATTTGATTTGGTCATGTAAGGAGGATAGACCTTCTTTTCAATTTGAATCATATCTTTTTTTTAATGCACGTCGAACTATCAAACCTGATTTTGAACTCCTATTCTGAACTGATTTTGTAATTTGTAATTTTTTTTCATTTTAGTATTTTTTTCCGATCACAAACCATCGTAGAACTAAACTCGAATTTTATTTCCAAAGTGAACTTGAGCTCGAATATTTGTTATCAAATCATGTATGGAACCAAACTTGAACTTTCAATCTTTTCTTATGAAATGAAACTCAGACACAAGACACAGGTTCATTAATTACCATTTGATTTAATTGGTGGTTGGATCCATCCATATTAACATGATCATTGTTAATGGGAGCATATCATAATATCACGTTTGGGTGCTTGATATCATATGACCCGTTTTATTTGAGCAATGTAATTTTAAAAATTATTTTGTTTATATATTATGGGAAATTTTACTTAATACCCTATGCATGTGCCCTTCAACAAACAGATATATTTTATTCTATCTAATGGTGATCGTTGCAACGATTGCATTCAATCTAATATGGATGACTATCAACTTTAGATAAAGTGTGTCGGTCTTCTAAACATGTGCAACCGAGTGCAAGTATTAATAGAAGAACTAAATAAAACTATCCAACTCAATACTTGCCTAACAAGTAAGTTGGTTCCAATGATGAATTGTAGATGTAAGGTATACTGATGTATTGTCTGAGTCTTTTTCTAAGGATTATATATATTATGGACAGTCATACTTATAGTATATCATCTTTTGCAGTATTGGAAATCATTCGATTTTTTGGATGTGGAAGTCCCAGAAGTATGGTCAAGTCTTTGACCTTTCCCCATCCTGTGGGCCGGGCCCATACTTTCGTTGCACTTTCCTGGTCCTTAAACAATGTTTTCTTAAGATAAAGGATCTCTCTAATTGAACATGTCCTCAAAGTACGTCAACCCCAAAAAAATACATTTATACTTGCTTCACTCTTCTCATATAATATGAAATTATGAAGCTTCATGAAGAACTTGAGTAGAAATAGTAGAATGATGACACTCATCATATCCACATCCATATTGACTCATCACTTTGGTTCGGGTAGGTACTCAAACATTTTGAGTATGTCATCTCCTATGGAGATACCCTTTTGCATGATGCTCTGAACCATGTCCTTTATGATCAAATGTTAAAGGAGTATAACTTTGTCAAAACACCTCAATCATAGATCATATCCATGATACTAGTTATGATTGAGTATAAGTATATTGAGTTGGTTTAAATGAAAGTTATCTTAAATCATATAATTTGCATAAATATTTACTTTGATTAAAGTTATCGTTATTTTAAATCAAAGTTATCTCATTTTTTATTACTTTAAAAGGGTGTTCCCTTTACAACTTCCAAAGCATGAGGTATACCAAGAAAAATACCTTTAGCGAGATTTGGAATCCTCCTTCCCCTTTCATCGCACCCCGATAATATGAGAAAATGCTACTACAATGAAGGAAATGGGAACTCTTTCCACCTTGCAAGTCCAACTTACGCTCCCAAATTGGTCTTTAATCGAACCTAGCACCGCTAATGTAACGTTGACCCACTGCTAATTGAACCAATCATTAACACAAATAGAACTCGTTATGTATAATCCAATACCGTCTCATTTATATGGGAAACAACATTGGGGTCATTACATATACGACCTATCTTTTTCGAGAAGAAAATAGCCCTATATATGTGTGCTTGCATATTTTGGAGTTATAACTTGGCATAGGCATCTCCGCAATACAATCCACGATTGCGCCTTGATAGGAGTCCATGGATGTCATCGTATGATCCTCCATATCTCGTCCAAATTCTAATTGATTGCTCTGAATCATACTCTTATTATCAATTCACCTCATGTAAATCTAATCTATTTAATATAATGTATATTGTGATTAATTGGATCACTGATTTAAACATATTAATTTATCAATCGAATTCAATTAATAAATAACTTGTTGCTTGATATTTTATTATATAGCATATGCTCTCACAAGTACGCAACTTTTCAATGTTAGTTGTTAGGGTACGCCTTAACCATGCATCATGTTATACTTCCTTACAACAGATCCAGCCACGCTCGAGTTATGCTGGGAAGGAGCATTTCCTTCCATTGTAATGCGCTAATCAAGGAATGAAGCCAGCATACCCGGTCTGTAGACCATATCCATTCCCGCTCAAAATAATATATTTGGATTTATTTATATTTGTAGTTTTATCAATCATTTTTTTACAATCATGATGATATATAATAACCTCTCTTAGAATTTTAAAATTAAAACTATTTCAATAACCACAAATTTTCTAATATATCAAGCAACCAGCTGTTTTTGTATCTGGATTATCTAGTTACAATATTTGCAGTTCAAATTCGATTCCATCGTGAAATGATCATGCAAAAGTTGTTGACGATTTAAATATTTATCTAAATATTTATTTCATCATTCAACCCTGGTCCACAAAATATAACATATCTCGGGCTATTGGACTCGGAATCGTACTGAATAAAATCATGCAGTTTGCTATTTTAAGTTATGGCATTAATAAAATGTTGTTAACATGTTTCCTGACAGGGAAAATTGTATCAAAAATTATTTTTTTACAATTCTGAGTCTCATGCAAAAAACAACATACAACGAGAACTTTTCGCATCGAATCTTTGCTCAACCATAAACAACTATTGGCATGATATTTGGGGTTATAATTCGACATTAATATGATTTTCTGTACCAAAATATTTTCATAGTAGGGGCATAGTGGCAGCATCAAATATTTACGAAAATAATTCGAAATCACACAATCATTGAAAAACAATATTCTCGCAATTTGATTTTCAAAGCATGATCATCCTAGGACTCTAGATCATATCCAAGTCCTCTGAACCCGACTCTGATAGTACTTTCTAAGGAGGTGAATAAGGCCTCACGCATCACGGTAGCATGTGGATCAGATCATATCTGATAAAAAATAGACTTGTCATACTACAAGTCATTATAGTAGCAAAATTTTAAAAAATATTTGACGGATCCACGTGGATTGAGAACCATTCCCAATATGTTCCATAAATATCACTTGAGTATAAATTACCTATTTGAAGTGTGATTGTGATCCTCTAGTCTCTAAAGCAAGAGACATATTATTTGAAGTTCGATCCAACGGAGATATTACTTGTGGGCACGAGGATTAACCACGAACTCCCTGCAATCCATCAAGACGATATGGGACTCCTTGTTCATGATTTCATCACACGAAATCATCCTTCTTCATCATGATCCCGGAAAACCAAAGATGAATAAACTCTGCATGAGATCAAATCGATCCAGCAACATAACAACATTGTTATCCACCATTACCACTGCAAAGAGGATGGCCCTGTGAGGTAAGGGAAAACATTCAACATTAAAGGCGTTATCCCGGTAAGGGTACGTCCCTTGAGGAGGGAGGGGGAGAGAGAGAGATATTATTTGAACCAATTGTATTCAGGAAGGCAGGATATGCCCCTCCTTATATACATTCTCGAACTGTCAGGATTGCAATCCTAACTGTTGAATGAATGGTCAATATTAATGGAGCTTATAACCACTTTTACTATTAGAGTTGATAACAATTGTCAATTTAATTATCCATTTGATCCTCTTAATAAATTATTCAATAAATAATCAATAGAAGGAAAAATAAATAGGGAGCTCCTAAAAATTAGGTATATCAACCATGGTTGTTACGACCATAGAGGTCCCCTCATTTTTTTAGGGAAATCCTTTTTCTTTTAGTATAATTATGGTTGCAATATTTTGACAACTATATATTTATTTATTTATTAATCTATTTAAAAATTTAGTTATCAATAAATAACTCCAAATTATTTGTAATAATAACAAATAGGTCATTGACCAATATGAATCATATTCATAGATCCTAAACTAAATGTAAATCATATTTACATTAATTGTATAATGCGAGTCCAATTCACGTTTACATTAAAATTTTAAAATCGTATTCAAAAGCAAGTCTCAATAGGATACTGTGGATCTTATCTACACTATATAAGATTATTGTGGATCACAATATTCACATTAATCTTGACCAGGATGATAAAATCCAGATTTTTTATCATGCATTCCTCTCTTAATATATCAAAAAGTAATGTTGACGTTATCCACAATTTTTCTTGGATAATTGTGGATAACACTATCCACGGCAATGTTATATGTGATGATTAATTCTAATTTAATCATGTTAAGTTCTCCTCGATTCAAACATCACTTGACAATCACAATTCTCATGTTTATCTCTTTAGGAACATTCCTCAAATTTCTTTGAGGATAATGTGCCTTCTACGCAGATAGATATGGTCAGGATGATTGTATATCCATGTACAGTGACTTGGATATCGAGATTTAATCTCATATCCAGATCTATAAGACCTCTCAGAGATGATTGATCATGTCAGACAAAGTACCCAATCTTCTTATTGTCTTTGAATCTAAATCAGATCAATATCCAACATTCATAATAAGATTGGATAACTAGTTCACTAAGCAGAGTCGCTAAAATCCAAACATATTTCTTCACTCCCTCATAACGGAAGTGTCATGGTATACAATCATTTAAGATCACATCACCCTCAAGTATTCCTAATACACGTACACCCTACATAATGGAAAACTATAATTAAACATGAAGTTATGATACCATTTTCGTATGTCTCCTTCATGGTTTTATCAGTAAGTTTCCCATTCAATCATCGTGAGTTGGTAATGATCGTATGCTTTCCGAGATCATATATCATACCTGCAAATCCTGTCAAATTTCCAAAATAAGGTGACCACAGTTGGAATTTGATTTACCTCAATATTTCATGAGTGAGCTTGTGTCTTCTTGTTCAATAATGAATATGTATGATCCCTTTGAGAGATAGTATTACTCATATGCTTGTGTATGCACACCAATGCACCAGTTTATAGACTTTGATTAGGTCATCAACCTAATTGTCTACCAAATGTACATATTAAGACATATAGTAATACATATGTCTCAAAACAGAAGATGTGTGCATGTATCGTGACACTATACGATGAAAGGTCTTGGTTATCTCAATCTCGTTAAAACAACCCTTCGACCTAGCTTATAAGACACAAAAATCTCTATTCCTATGCAAAGGAATTGCATCAAGAGCTCGGTCGGATGTCAGCCTTTAGAGGAAGGATTGTCGTCTCCTTCTCATGTTGGAGATAATTTCCTGATAGTCACTTAACAGTGCGATTGAGTCCTCAATCTAACCCTTTAGATATTTGATGAATACCCATTCATCACTCTTTATTCTTATATTTTAGCTACAAAAACCTTTGCAAATACATGTAGATAGGTGTAAATACAAATAATTAGCAAAAAACATGCATTATGTAAAAACTAATAATTAGCATGTTTTTGTGCTAAAATAAAAGAATAAAGAGACAAAAGAAAAAGAGGGAAATATTTAGAACAAATATTGAGCGACCTAATCCCAAGGAAGGGCTCAGCATGGGCCTGACCGCATAAAAGCCAAAGTAGAGGGAGATAGGGGCTCATGTATGTAAATATATATGTAAATAAAATAAAAATATTTTATTCCCAAAAAGAGACTAAAATTGGATTGTAAATATTTGTATATATTTATAAATATAAAATCAAGATAAAAATAGAAATATTAAAAAGAAAACAAAAACATCACTCATGTACATAGTCACCATGTATATAGTCCATTCATATTTATTTAATTAGCCTTATAAATAAATAAAATTAATTCCCAAAAATCTTGTACATATTCTATGTCTTATGATGTAAATACATAAAATAAAATAAAACAAAAACAAAATAAAAATAACAAAATTAAAAATTAAAAATAATAATGTAAATATACCATGTATATGTATGTACATATCTATTTATTTCACCTATGTATATAAATAATAAAAATAAAATAAAAATATCTTTTTATTCCTTATTTTATTATATAAATAAATAAAATATAAAATTGGAATAAAATATACAAAAATAAACAATTAAAAATCAAAAATGAAAATTCATATTGTATATACCTATATAAAATAATAATATTTTGTAAATACCTAAATTATGTTTCAGAAAAATAATTAAAAATCACTAAAAAATAGAAAAAATAAAATAAGTATTTTTCATATTTTGAGTTTTTAATAATTCGGTCATTTACTATTTTATATTGAATTTCCAAATCCCTAATACGTGGCCGCATCCCATTGGTCCACGGGGGATTGTTGACCCCCGGTCAACTCTCCCCCTGGACCACATCTATTCCGGATCCGCGCCCGACCCGCCTTTTCTCCAATTTTTTCCCACGTGATCCGATCACCAAAACCTCAAATCCCGGGCCCTGATTGTTCCTTGATCATTCCAGATCCTCGCCCGACAGGGGTTCTTGGGGTCCGAGCTCCGATAAGCTCGCCTGATCATCTCCAAGCCGGACCCCTAATCATATAAATAATCGCCTCCGGTGACCTTTTTCACGCATCTTTGGCTCCTCCATTCTCCACCCAAGGACCTCCATCGCATCTGCGAGAGTGACAGCTCGCTCCCCGTGGTGTTGCAGCGAGGAGAGAGTGCGAGACCACTGATCCGGTGGCTCTGCCGCCGTGCGCCGCCGCGAGCGCGCCCAGCCTCGGGGAGACGACGCCCCCTTGCAGGCCATGACCCAGGAGCTCCCCGAGCTCCAGCCCAATCGACAGTACCCGCCAGGTAACCTCTTTAGGCCGTAGAATAGCTTAGATTAGGAATTTTCCGATTTCAGTAGAGTAGCTCCGCCACCTCCACCTGTCGTCTCCGGTCACCCATTCACCCATCCGACACTGCCATCACTTCCACCAGACCCCTCTCCACCTTCTCCGCCCTTCCACTCTCCCTGGCTCGCCCCGGAGCAGGGCTATCAGCTCTCACCCTCTGCCGCTCGCCGGAGAGCCTCCATCTCGCTTCATCTTCCATCGTTTTCGTGCGTTGAAGGGTCGATGCAGTTTGCCCTCGACCCAGCTTGCTTCCTGTGCAGGTCACGACGTTAGGAGCGCCTCATCTGGAGGCCAACAGCTTGGGCGCAGGAGCTTCAGGCCACCGCCGTCACGGGGCCATTCTGGTGGTTCTCCGACTCATCGGAGGCCGCATCAGCTGCGGAGCTTCACGGCGGAACCTCTCCGCACCTCAGGAGCAACAAGGGAGGATCGTAGCGCGTGCATCGGGCTGGCGAAGCTCGCCGGCCAACTGTTCTTCCACCATCTTTCCCGACCGTCAGATCAGCCTCAGAGCTCCAGATCCGATCACGACCGTTTATTCGCGGAGCTGCAGATATCGTCAGATCAGTGGAGGTGTGATCGCAGTCGTTGATTCACCGAGGGTTCGGCCATTGCATACGAGGACCGTCCGATCTTCACGTGGAGGGCCCTCACCCGTTCGATCAGGCCAAGCGTTTCAAGGTCAAAGGCGCCACCGCTCTCGCTCGTTGGATCTGCTACGTGGCGCACATCCGGCCTTCGACATTTAATAAGGGGTATTTACACTTAGGCCCCTCTACTTTTCGCATTTAGTTTTTAGTCCTGTAAATACCTAGTTTAGCTCTTTTACTTCTGTAAATTTTGCACTGAGGACCTTACGTTTTATGTGATTTGCATTTATACCCCTGCCAGTTGTGGACACGTGCGTCGACACATGATTATTTGGTGTATTTGCATTGTTGGCCCTGCCTTTTTGCCCTGTTACGCTTCGAATTTTTATTAATAGGAATGACAATTAGGTCCCTCCAGGCCTGAGTCACGTGTATCGTGCGTGGGCCGGGGGGTAATTTGCATTCCTTACCCTATACTCTCCAAGGTTGTTATTCCAGGGACCCAAGGTTTTAATATAATTGCAGAGAGGTCCCTGTGCACAGTGGCTTGCTTTTTATTTTTAATAAAATAACAAATTAACTCCGAATCCAATGAAAATTGGACACATGGCTCCTGCCATGTTGTAAAATTTTCCGGAATTTTTGGAGACATTTTTGTTTTGATTTGATATTTTTAAAAAATTCAAGAACACGTATTTTCTTTACTGTTTAACTTCAAAAATCACAAAAAAATATTAAAATCTATCTAAAAATTACAAAAAAATTAGCTACTGTTTATTTTGGCTTGCTTGATTTTCTAGCTAATTTTGGCTATTTTTCATCATATAAAACTCATAAAAATTGAAAAACACTAAAAACTTATAAAAATTCTAATAATTAATCTAAAAATCCAAAAAACAATAATTAAGGTGCCCAAATTTTCCTTGTTTCTTTCTCTGTATAGGAAAATTTCCTCCAGGCTTATTAGGGATTTTTAGATATTTTATCTAAGTCCCTTAAGCTCGACTGGACGGTACCTACTTCTTATGTCATTGTTTCATTTTTAGAAAATCATATAAAAATCAGAAAAATCTCAAAAATTCACTAAAAATAGTAAAATTATAAAATACACAAAAACATTTTTATTTGAATTTTTGGTTGATTTTTAGTGCATTAAATAAATAGTTTAAATGCCTTGTTCTTGTTTTCTTATTTTCTTAATACATTAAAAATCCAAAAAAATATAAAAAGAATTAAAAGCCACCAAAAACACTTGTCTTGTATTTTATTTCATCTCTTGACTACTTCGTAGGCCGCAAGGCCATCACGTGCTCCTTGTGTTCGACCCTTGTCGCTATACCAGGTTAATAAAATAGCAAGACCGCTATCTTGTTTTGAGTTGATTTTATTTCATATTGGTGGTCTCTTTCTTTTTCTTGATCGACACAACCGAGTGATTGAGGTCGCGACGACCATTTAGTACCTTTACCTCGCTCGCTCGGATTTTTGTGTCATCAGAATGGCGCCGTTGCCGGGGAGCACGGCTTAGTAGTTGATTTTCCGTGATTTTCTTTTCGCGGCTTTTTGTACCTATTTTTGTATATACATTTGACCTGTTTATACATTTATATGGTCTGACCACTCTTGTTTGATTTATTGCGAGGGCCCGAGGACCGAGGCGGCTTTCTTCGGAAGCCAAGCAACCGCGGGAACCGGAGGCGGCTCTTTTCTTTACAGAGCCGTAGGAGAGCGCGAGGAGCGAGCAGGAGTGCGAGAGCCGCGGGATAGCCACGAGATTAGTGTAGTTTGGATTAGGTTTTATTTCCCACATATTTGAACTGTTGTAATAATACAGGTACACTCGGACAGCAGGACTTGGACTCTCGGGTCTGTTTCGCCGAGCACCGGTGTACTCGAGGGGCCCATTTAGATTTTTCGTGGTTTTTCGCGGCTTTTAGATTTTTTGCTGCCTTTTACGGTTTTACGTGGTTTTTCTCGAGCCCCTAGACTTAGGATTTTCTGTTTGACTGTGCCGTAATTAGTAGGATCCCCACACTTAACTGCTTGCATGTTCCTATAGATCGTAATTGGACCTACTAATAATTCACTAATAAAATAGCTTAGTCGCTTTCCTGAGAGCCTACGCGCTGCGAGCCTACCCCGTCAAGCGCTACTCCTGAACTCGACCTGTCGAGAAGAGGAGGGGTGGGTCTATACCGGACTCTTTGGATCGAGGGGGAGTGACCAGCTAGACGGTTCTGTCGAGTAGAAATTGCCTGTTTAGGACTCGGTTTTCACCGCTGCACCATATAGATAGTTTCTTTTCAGTCTTTACATTTCTGCGCGGATCATCTTGCATGTAGACTACTGGAGTCAGGTACGCATTTCTATCTCTGCATGCATCATTGATTTATCGCGCATCGGCTTTTTCGTCTTCTCCCCTCTGTTTTTGACTTAATAACCAGGAGAACCGAAAAATTCGTTAGGCGTTCTTTTTATTGAAAAATATCTAAAAACAAAAACAATAAAATCGGGACTGCTAATCACACTTGACCTAAAAGACACTTCACTGAAAATCTGTCTTGGGGAGAGTAACCCCCTCCTTGTTTGGTTTGGATGAGCGAGAGAGTGACCCGCACATTAGGATAGAGCCTCCGATCTTTCTTGACTGATTACCGGCTTTCAGTACGGGACAGTGAGAGCGCACTCCGTGGGTGACCAGAGAGAGCAGTGGAGATCAGCAGACATTTCCTATTCCAGAAGGATGGAGGATCATATAGCACAGGGAGCTGAGTCAGCTTCTACACTAGGACCATTCGTCTTGGATCTGGATTACATTCAGCGACTGCCGACATTTTCAGGAGAGGTGCACGAGGAGCCTTATCTTCACCTGTCCGCATTTGAGGAGTTTTGTAGAGCACAAAGATATTCAGATGTCATTGCAGAGGAGCTGATGAGCAGAACCTTCCCATTCACACTTCACGACAGCGCCATGAGATGGCATCGCCCATTGGGGAGGACATTCGAGACGTGGGGAGAGGTACACCGAGAGTTTTTACAGAGATACTTTCCCCTGCCTAGAGCAGAGTTTATGCGGTCTCTGATCACAGAGTTTTCAGTTGACCCCCAGGAGCCATTGCAGGAGGCATGGCCGAGGTTTCTTGACCTCTTGAGGAGATTTCCCGATCACGGACTTCCACTGACAGACCTGATAGAGATCTCCATGCGGGGGATGACCGCAGAGCAGCTTGCACTGGTGATTACCACATGTGGCGGTTCATACCGCAGTTCCGACATTTACTTACTGGACACCATCTCGAGTTTACTTTCACAGAGATCTTCTTCACGAGATGATGTAGTTGGGACAACACATGTGGACGATGTTGTACCAGTGCGGTGTGTTACATTACATGATGAGTCAGCTTCTACACACCAGCCCGAGGACTTGGATGACGCAGCACCACTGATAGAGGATATGACTGCCATAGCAGAGGTTCGGACCCAGAGTCTACTTGTATTCCCGTTGGTCTTCCAGCTGGAGTTCGAGTCAACCCCAGAGTTCCCAGTTGACGAGTCTTGGATATCAGACCTTCTGATACTCCAAGAACCGGAGGAGCCCCCGCTTTTGCAGACATTGATTCAGACACTTCATATTCCAGTCCCGGAGGAGTCAGTTTCCTTCCTGCAGAGACACTTCTTGGATGCAGACAGCTACCGGGATTTAGCCCAGCAGCCACAGCTCGATGAGGGACACCACTTTGAGAGTACAAACACACAGACTCCCGTCTTTGAGCCTTTTGTCCTCCACTCTAACGAGATAGACACCTTTGAGGACCAGTTGACAGCCAGCATAGCCGCAGAGCGAGGATCAGCCGCATACACTTTGCCAGCTTCCGCGGTGTTGACCAGTACCTTCTCCTGCTTCTAGATTGCCGAGAGCTACACTTCCGATGATGATGCAGCCTGGTGCACCGAGTGGATACTTGATAGCAGTGCAGATGCCCATCTAGATCCTGATCCTCTTCTTCTCATTTTTGATCATGCATCTCTCCCCGAGGGTTATCTGCGGGAGGATGCCACACTCGATGAGTACTCGATTTCACCTTCTGAGAGTGTTTCCGATCTGGCGGAGCATGAAACCGAGTCTTTAGGTCATTCCGATTCTGGGTCTTCTCACCTCGACGACCCTCGCGAGGATGAGCCCATTCTGGAGATATTCGATGATCTGTCTGATCTGCTTCTATTTCATGCATCGGATATCAGTCTTCTTACAGAGTCTCCTGATCTTGATTGCACATATCTATTTGAGACAATGATTGACGTGGAGGATTCTATTACTGATCCATCCTTCTCCACGTTCGATTTCTTGGGCTCCACACTTTCACTCCAGTCAAACCTAGAGCCGACGATTTCTTTTGTGCTACCGGATCTCGATCACTTATTTACATATCATTCGCCAGTAGCAGACACCCGCCTGATTGTATACCCGGGTGTCCTCCTTTACACTGTTGAGTTCGTCGCAGTTCTCATATCGAGATTGCAACAACAGTACGGCATTCGCCTTACCGATGTCGTCCTGAACCTTGATACGGCTTTATCCTAGCCTTTGCGCCCAGCTAGGGCTGTAAAATCTAGTGCTTGTTGAGAGGCACCTCAACATTATACTCTTTTGTATATACGTGTTTTGTCTTAGTTTGATCTTTCTGTCTTCCGTTCTTGTTTTCACCCCAGGTCTCGCCTAGGATTATCTTTGCTATACTTAGGATATTCCTCATCCTAAGTATAGGGAGGTGGAAACACCGGGTTGTTCATTCGCTCTGTTCATCACTTCTGTTGTGTTGCCAATACTTAAGGTGCTTCACCTTAAGTATAGGGGGAGTGATGCCCCTCCACCTTGCATATATGTGTCGATTTTCTTCGTGTCTTTCTACCCCTGTTTTGCTGCCTATACTTAGGGATATTTTACACTAAGTATAGGGGGGCAGACTCTGTACATTCTTTACTCGGATTTCCCTTCATGTACAGCCTGCTATACTTAGGATTATTTAATCCTAAGTATAGGGGGAAACCACCGAGTTCTCCTCGTTCTATTCATTCATTCATCTCTGTATCTAGCCATTCCTTTTCACTTCCCTGTTACTAAGCACGAGTTATGTCTTCTTCATCGCTCTTGATCACTCTGAGGACATCCTTCGAGCTAAGTATAGGGGGGATGTGTATATATTTCATATATAGTTTAGCCATAACTCGTACTTTGTGTGAGTGTGTTAATAAATAAGATGGCTAAAAACCCTAAAAATCACAAAAATTAAAATTTTTTCCTGTAAATAATCATTCTTTTATTTGCACATACATCGCTAGTGTACAAATTATTTTTGTAAAAATGTTTTCAAAAATCTTTTGTGTAAAGCTTGTGTGAATATTTTCTTATCAAAATTATGTATATAGTACAAAATTTTTCCAAAATGTTTTGAAAATCAAAAGTTTGCAAAAATCTTGTGTAAATGTTTGTAAATACTTTTGCAAAACTTGCACTTCATGCATTCATCCATTCATGATTTCAAAACATTTTTCAAAAATTTTGCGCGATTGTAAATATGTGTAAATAGCATCTTTGTATATATGTATATAATTTTCCTGGATGATAGTTGACATTTAAACTAAGCCTGGAATTAAATTGGGAAATGGAGCTTGATTAAGATCTTAATCCACCTAATTCTAAGAGGAACCTTATAGGGCTTAGGGTTAAGGCTTTTCATGTCCATAAGGACTTAATTCTTTGAGTCCACTAGGCTATAAGCATATGTCATCTTGATGAGCCTAAGTAGAATACTTAACAACACACGCATGACTCTTAGAGACAATGGCTTGACTTGCACTAGCACCTTACACATGGCTCTCCACGGATGAGGTGGTGAGGAGGCAGTTTCCTTTGGCTTGGGGTAGCATATGAGGGTAGTACTTCTAGGCGGAACCTCTCTTCTTCTTCTAGTGAAGGAAGTGCGTCTCAACTTGGTCTAGTGGTGATGAAGGCTAAAGACAGAAGCCGTGGGTTGCAATAAAGCTTCAAAAGAGGGATAGTCTACTGGCTCAAGAGGAAAATTTCTTGTATATATGCTGCACCATGTAGATATGTCGTACAGAGGCACTTGAAAAAAAATGCAAAAAGAACTCCAAAAAAGTGGTGGGTCGGATTGAAAATTTAATAACCCCACCGGAGTGTATATAGTCAAATAAAGCAAAAGCTTATGGTATCCATGTTACATCTCATGAAGCTTGCAGCGGGAGACTTGGCTACACTGGCTGAGCTCCCAAAAGTCTATACCTCTTATTCCCCCGCTTCTTGAGCCGGTTGCACTTGAACTTAGAAGGGAATACCCCGCTTCTCGAGGAAAGAGTTGCTAGACCGAGGCATTAGAGTTACCAGGTTGGGGGAAGTTTTTTCTTTGTTACTTCTGAGGTGGGGAGCTACATATCACTTACACTGCATGGAAAGATTCATGGTCATTAGTGTTTGTGTATATAGACTTGTTCTGATCTGGTTTATTAAGGAGTCTTGTCCATAGATTGGTGGAACTTAGAGGCTGTTGAGTTTTAAACTTAAGTCCAAATAAGGTTTCGACACATTAGTAATCCAAAGATCTGATTGAGCTCCATATATCAATTTAATGAATGCAAGTTTAATAATCAGCCTTAATCCATGTATATTCTCCTCTTTTTCTTGTTCTTTCTTTCTTTTTCACTTCTTTTTCAAATAAGTGTTTGCTAAGGGACTAGCAAAGTAAAGTATAGGGGGTGATGAATACCCATTCATCACTCTTTATTCTTATATTTTAGCAACAAAAAACCTTTGCAAATACATGTAGATAGGTGTAAATACAAATAATTAGCAAAAGGCATGCATTATGTAAAAACTAATAATTAGCATGTTTTTGTGCTAAAATAAAAGAATAAAGAGACAAAAGAAAAAGAGAGAAATATTTAGAATAAATATTGAGCGACCTAATCCCAAGGGAGGGCTCAGCATGGGCCTGACCGCATAAAAGCCAAAGTAGAGGGAGATAGGGGCTCATGTGTGTAAATATATATGTAAATAAAATAAAAATATTTTATTCCCAAAAAGAGACTAAAATTGGATTGTAAATATTTGTATATATTTATAAATATAAAATCAAGATAAAAATAGAAATATTAAAAAGAAAACAAAAACATCACTCGTGTACATAGTCACCATGTATATAGTCCATTCATATTATATTTAATTAGCCTTATAAATAAATAAAATTAATTCCCAAAAACCTTGTACATATTCTGTCTTATGATGTAAATAAATAAATAAATTAAAACAAAAACAAAATAAAAATAACAAAACTAAAAATTAAAAATAATATTGTAAATATACCATGTATATGTATGTACATATCTATTTATTTCACCTATGTATATAAATAATAAAAATAAAATAAAAATAATTTTTTATTCCTTATTTTATTATATAAATAAATAAAATATAAAATTGGAATAAAATATACAAAAATAAACAATTAAAAATCAAAAATCAAAAATACATATTGTATATACCTATATAAAATAATAATATTTTGTAAATACCTAAATTATATTTCAGAAAAATAATTAAAAATCACTAAAAAATATAAAAAAATAAAATAAATATTTTTCATATTTTGAGTTTTTAATAATTCGGCCATTTACTATTTTATATTGAATTTCCAAATCCCTAAAACGTGGCCGCATCCCATTAGTCCACGGGGGATTGTTGACCCCCGGTCAACTCTCCCCCTGGACCACATCTATTCCGGATCCGCGCCGGACCCGCCTTTTCTCCAATTTTTTCCCACGCGATCCGATCACCAAAACCTGAAATCCCGGGCCCCGATTGTTCCTTGATCATTCCAGATCCTCGCCCGGCAGGGGTTCTTGGGGTCCGAGCTCCGATAAGCTCGCCCGATCATCTCCAAGCCGGACCCCTAATCATATAAATAATCGCCTCCGCTGACCTTTTCACGCATCTTTGGCTCCTCCATTCTCCACCCAAGGACCTCCATCGCATCTGCGAGAGTGACAGCTCGCTCCCCGTGGTGTTGCAGCGAGGAGAGAGTGCGAGACCACTGATCCGGTCGCTCTACCGCCGTGCGCCGCCGCGAGCGTGCCCAGCCTCGGGGAGACGACGCCCCCTTGCAGGCCATGACCCAGGAGCTCCCCGAGCTCCAGCCCAATCGACAGCACCCGCCAGGTAACCTCTTTAGGCCGTAGAATAGCTTAGATTAGGAATTTTCCGATTTCAGTAGAGTAGCTCCGCCACCTCCACCTGTCGTCTCCGGTCACCCGTTCATCCATCCGACACTGCCATCACTTCCACCAGACCCCTCTCCACCTTCTCCGCCCTTCCACTCTCCCTGGCTCGCCCCGGAGCAGGGCTATCGGCTCTCACCCTCCGCCGCTCGCCGGAGAGCCTCCATCTCGCTTCATCTTCCATCGTTTTCGTGCGTTGAAGGGTTGAGGCAGTTTGCCCTCGACCCAGCTTGCTTCCTGTGCAGGTCACGACGTCAGGAGCGCCTCATCTGGAGGCCAACAGCTTGGGCGTAGGAGCTTCAGGCCACCGCCATCGTGGGACCATTTTGGTGGTTCTCCGACTCATCGGAGGCCGCCATCAGCTGCAGAGCTTCACGGCGGAACCTCTCCGCACCTCAGGAGCAACAAGGGAGGATCGTAGCGCGTGCATCGGGCCGACGAAGCTCGCCGGCCAACTGTTCTTCCACCATCTTCCCCGGCCGTCAGATTAGCCTTAGAGCTCCGGATCCGATCACGACCGTTCATTCGCGGAGCTGCAGATATCGTCAGATCAGTGGATGTGTGATCGCAGCCGTTGATTCACCGAGGGTTCGGCCACTGCGTACGAGGACCGTCCGATCTCCACGTGGAGGGCCCTCACCCGTTCGATCAGGCCAAGCGTTTCAAGGTCAAAGGCGCCACCTCTCTCGCTCGTTGGATCTGCTACGTGGCGCACATCCAGCCTTCGACATTTAATAAGGGGTATTTGCACTTAGGCCCCTCTACTTTTCGCATTTAGTTTTTAGTCCTGTAAATACCTAGTTTAGCTCTTTTACTTCTATAAATTTTGCACTGAGGATCTTACGTTTTATGTGATTTGCATTTATACCCCTGCCAGTTGTGGACACGTGCGTCGACACGTGATTATTTGGTGTATTTGCATTGTTGGCCCTGCCTTTTTGCCATGTTACGCTTTGAATTTTTATTAATAGGAATGACATTTAGGTCCCTCCAGGCCTGAGTCACGTGTATCGTGCGTGGGCCGGGGGGTAATTTGCATTCCTTACCCTATACTCTCCAGGGTTGTTATTCCAGGGACCCAAGGTTTTAATATAATTGCAGAGAGGTCCCTGTGCACAGTGGCTTGCTTTTTATTTTTAATAAAATAGCAAATTAAATCCGAATCCAATGAAAATTGGAACATGGCTCCTGCCATGTTGTAAAATTTTCTGGAATTTTTGGAGACATTTTTGTTTTGATTTGATATTTTTAAAAAAGTCAAAAACACGTATTTTCTTTACTGTTTAACTTTAAAAATCACAAAAAAATATTAAAATATATCTAAAAATTACAAAAAAATTAGCTACTGTTTTTTGGCTTGCATGATTTTCTAGCCAATTTTGGCTATTTTTCATCATATAAAACTCATAAAAATTGAAAAACACTAAAAACTTATAAAAATTCTAATAATTAATCTAAAAATCCAAAAAACAATAATTAAGGTGCCTAAATTTTCCTTGTTTCTTTCTCTATACAGGAAAATTACCTCCAGGCTTATTAGGGATTTTTAGATATTTTATCTAAGTCCCTTAAGCTCGACTGGACAGTACCTACTTCTTCTGTCATTGTTTCATTTTTATAAATCATATAAAAATCAGAAAAATCTCAAAAATTCACTAAAAACAGTAAAAATTATAAAATACACAAAAACATTTTTATTTGAATTTTTGGTTGATTTTTAGTGCATTAAATAAATAGTTGAATTGCCTTGTTCTCTTGTTTTCTTATTTTCTTAATACATTAAAAATCCAAAAAATATAAAAAGAATTAAAAACCACCAAAAACACTTGTCTTGTATTTTATTTCATCTCTTGACTACTTCGTAGGCCGCAAGGCCATCACGTGCTCCTTGTGTTCGACCCTGGTCGCTATATCAGGTTAATAAAGTAGCAAGACCGCTATCTCGTTTTGAGTTGATTTTATTTCATATTGGTGGTCTCTTTCTTTTTCTTGATCGACACAACCGAGTGATTGAGGTCGCGATGACCATTTAGTACCTTTACCTCGCTCGCTCGGATTTTTGTGTCATCAGAATGGCGCCGTTGCCGGGGAGCACGGCTTAGTAGTCGATTTTCCGCGGTTTTCTTTTCGCGGCTTTTGTACATATTTTTGTATATATATTTGACCTGTTTATACATTTATATGGTCTGACCACTCTTGTTTGATTTCTTGTGAGGGCCTGAGGATCGAGGCGGCTTTCTTCGGAAGCCGAGCAACCGCGGGAACCGGAGGCGGCTCTTTTCTTTACAGAGCCGTAGGAGAGCGCGAGGAGCGAGCAGGAGTGCGGGAGCCGCGGGATAGCCGCGAGATTAGTGTAGCTTAGATTAGGTTTTATTTCCCGCATATTTGAACTGTTGTAATAATACATGTACACTCGGACAGCAGGACTTGGACTCTCGGGTCTGTTTCGCCGAGCACCGGTGTGCTCGGGGGACCCATTTAGATTTTTCGTGGTTTTTCGCGGCTTTTAGATTTTTCGCTGCCTTTTACGGTTTTACGTGGTTTTTCTCGAGCCCCTAGACTTAGGATTTTCTGCTTGACTGTGCCGTAATTAGTAGGATCCCCACACTAACTGCTTGCATGTTCCTATAGATCGTAATTGGACCTACTAATAATTCACTAATAAAAATAGCTTAGTCGCTTTCCTGAGAGCCTACGCGCCGCGAGCCTGCCCCGTCAAGCGCTACTCCTGAACTCGACCTGTCGAGAAGAGGAGGGGTGGGTCTAGACCGGACTCTTTGGATCGAGGGCGAGTGACCAGCTAGACGGTTCTGTCGGGTAGAAATTGCCTGTTTAGGACTCGGTTTTCACCGCTGCACCATATAGGTAGTTTCTTTTCAGTCTTTACATTTCTGCGCGGATCATCTTGCATGTAGATTGCTGGAGTCAGGTACGCATTTCTATCTATGCATGCATCATTGATTTATCGCGCATCGTCTTTTTCGTCTTCTCCCCCCTGTTTTTGACTTAATAACCAGGAGAACCGAAAAATTCGTTAGGCGTTCTTTTTATTGAAAAATATCTAAAAACAAAAACAATAAAATCGGGACTGCTAATCACACTTGACCTAAAAGACACTTCAGCTTTGTGTGCGTAGGTCAATTGGGGGGTTGCTTGTTCATCTTGTGTGATTGCCAGATCCCTTCGATCTTTCCCCATCTTCCTCCATCTATTTCCCACCCTCCCTCTCTTCAGTCTCCCTCTTCTTCTCCTTTACCCCTGGATGATGGATCCCCTCACTTCGAGCCGATTCTTACGGCTTCTTCTCCATCTTCTGACCATCACTCCAGTTCACCTTCTAGGGAGGTCGGAACTCCGACCAACCTCCCGCTCCCTCCCTCCCTTTCATCTCATCACTCTGGACATGCTATGCGAACGTCCGAGGATACCAGATAGAGCAGATGCGAGACCCGGACGATGTTGTTGCTGAGTTGAGAGCGCACTCCGTGGGTGACCAGAGAGAGCAGTGGAGATCAGCAGACATTTCCTATTCCAGAAGGATGGAGATCATATAGCACAGGGAGCTGAGTCAGCTTTTACACTAGGACCATTCGTCTTGGATTCTGGATTACATTCAGCGACTGCCGACATTTTCAGGAGAGGCGCACACGGAGCCTTAATCTTCACATGTCCGCATTCGAGGAGTTTTGTAGAGCACAGAGATATTCAGATGTCATTGCAGAGGAGCTGATGAGCAGGACCTTCCCATTCACACTTCACGACAGAGCCATGAGATGGCATCGCCGATTGGGGAGGACATTCGAGACGTGGGGGAGAGCTACGCCGAGAGTTTTTACAGAGATACTTTCCCCTGCCTAGAGCAGAGTTTATGCGGTCTCTGATCACAGAGTCCCCCAGGAGCCATTGCAGGAGGCATGGCCGAGGTTTCTTGACCTCTTTAGGAGATTTCCCGATCACGGACTTCCACTGACCAGACCTGATAGAGATCTCCATGCGGAGGATGACCGCAGAGCAGCTTGCACTGGTGATTACCACATATGGCGGTTCACACCGCAGTTCCGACATTTACTTACTGGACACCATCTCGAGTTTTCTTTCACAGAGATCTTCTTCACGAGATGCCGTAGTCGGGACAACACATGTGGACGATGTTGTACCAGTGCGGTGTGTTACATTACATGATGAGTCAGCTTCTACACACCAGCCCGAGGACTTGGATGACTCAGCACCTTGACAGAGGATATGACTGCCATAGCAGAGGGTTCGGACCCAGAGTCTACTTGAATTCCCGTTGGTCTTCCAGCTGGAGTTCGAGTCAACCCCAGAGTTCCCAGTTGATGAGTCTTGGATATCAGACCTTCTGATACTCCAGGAACCGGAGGAGCCCCCGCTTTTGCAGACATTGATTCAGACACTTCATATTCCAGTCCCGGAGGAGTCAGTTTCCTTCCTGCAGAGACACTTCTTGGATGCAGACAGCTACCGGGATTCAGCCCAGCAGCCACAGCTCGATGAGGGACACCACTTTGAGAGTACAGACACATAGAGTCCCGTCTTTGAGCCTTTTGTCCTCCACTCTAACGAGATAGACACCTTTGAGGACCAGTTGATAGCCAGCATAGCCGCAGAGCGAGGATCAGCCGCATACACTTTGCCAGCTTCCGCGGTGTTGACCAATACCTTCTCCTGCTTCCAGATTGCGGAGAGCTACACTTCCGATGATGATGCAGCCTGGTGCACCGAGTGGATACTTGATAGCAGTGCAGATGCCCATCTAGATCCTGATCCTCTTCTTCTCGTTTTTGATCATGCATCTCTCCCCGAGGGCTATCTGCGGGAGGATGCCACACTCGATGAGTACTCGGTTTCACCTTATGAGAGTGTTTCCGATCTGGCGGAGCATGAAACCGAGTCTTTAGATCATTCCGATTCTGAGTCTTCTCACCTCGATGACCCTCGCGAGGATGAGCCCATTCTGGAGATATTCGATGATCTGTCTGATCTGCTTCTATTTCATGCATCGGATATCAGTCTTCTTACAAAGTCTCCTGATCTTGATTACACATATCTATTTGAGACACTGATTAACGTGGAGGATTCTATTACTGATCCATCCTTCTCCATGTTTGATTTCTTCGGCTCCACACTTTCACTCCAGTCAAACTTAGAGCCGACGATTTCTTTTGTGCTATCGGATCTCGATCACTTATTTACATATCATTCGCCGGTAGCAGACACCCGCCTGATTGTATACCTGGGTGTCCTCCTTTATACTGTTGAGTTCGTCGCAGTTCTCATACCGAGATTGCGACAACAGTACGACATTCGTCTTACCGATGCCGTCCTGAACCTTGATACGGCTTTATCCTAGCCTTTGCGCCCAGCTAGGGGCGTAAAATCTAGCGCTTGTTGAGAGGCACCTCAACATTATACTCTTTTGTATATACGTGTTTTGTCTTAGTTTGATCTTTCTGTCTTCCGTTCTTGTTTTCACCCCAGGTCTCGCCTAGGATTATCTTTGTTATACTTAGGATATTCCTCATCCTAAGTATAGGGGGTGGAAACACCGGGTTGTTCATTCGCTCTGTTCATCACTTCTGTTGTGTTGCCTATACTTAAGGTGCTTCACCCTAAGTATAGGGGGAGTGATGCCCCTCCACCTTGCTTATATGTGTCGATTTTCTTCGTGTCTTTCTACCAATGTTTTGCTGCCTATACTTAGGTATATTTTACACTAAGTATAGGGGGGGGGGGGGGCAGACTCTGTACATTCTTTACTCGGATTTCCCTTCATGTACAGCTTGCTATACTTAGGGGGAAACCACCGAGTTCTCCTCATTCTATTCATTCATTCATCTCTGTATCTAGCCATTCCTTTTCACTTCCCTGTTACTAAGCACGAGTTATGTCTTCTTCATCGCTCTTGATCACTCTGAGGACATCGTTCGAGCTAAGTATAGGGGGGGGGGTATATATTTCATATATACTTTAGCCATAACTCGTACTTTGTGTGAGTGTGTTAATAAATAAAATGGCTAAAAACCCTAAAAATCACAAAAATTAAAAATTTTTCCTGTAAATAATCATTCTTTTATTTGCACATACATAGCTAGTGTACAAATTATTTTTGTAAAAATGTTTTCAAAAATCTTTTGTGTAAAGCTTGTGTGAATATTTTCTTATCAAAATTATGTATATAGTACAAATTTTTTCTAAAATGTTTTGAAAATCAAAAGTTTGCAAAAATCTTGTGTAAATGTTTATAAATACTTTTGCAAAACTTGCACTTCATGCATTCATCCATTGAAACTCATCTAGTGCTAGGTGTCTGACAAGATTATCTTTTAGCTTCATCTCCGCGTGTTGTGTTCTATTTTTTTTTGGGTAGAAAGAGCGGTGTGACTGATTATGGAGTAATTGTCATTCTAGATTCGATATGCTTTACTATCATGCCTTATTGTCTATCTCATTATAGAAGATCGATGTTTTCTTTTGACCTTTTATTTTAGGACCATCCCTTAAGATGAAGACGATGAACCTTAATTGCTGTAGCAAGTGATTCTCATATTGCTATTATAGCTTATCATGAACATGTTAAAGCTTCTGCATCTTCCTATTTTTAGATGGGTTTTTTTTGTTTCAAGGTCATTTTTTTGCGTGCAAATCTATTTGGGCCGCACTATTTTAGCTTTTTCGGGCGTCCAAAACTGTTGGGCTACGCTCTCGAGGCCCATCGCCTTTTTTGTATTAGTTTTGCCAAATTTTGGCCTTTGATGTATACCGCTAATATATTTGATCTAGACTTCTCAAAAAAAGGAAGTCATACCATTCAATTTTTAATATGCTCCCCCTATCACTTAATTAAATGAATGCCCGAGAATATGTTTTAGTCGAAAAAAATACACATGATAAATAAAAGGGTAAAATGGGGTTGCCCCTGGGGTAGTTAACTTAGCTCCCCCATCCTATTTTCTCCATTTTTTGTTATTTTTTAGAAAAATAAAATCATGTAAATTCATTATTGAATTTTTTATACTTGAAATTAACTACGAATATAATATCCGTCACTATATCGTAAGTTAGCAACAGTCGTATACCGACGCTTACCCGTATATATTTTCAAAATTTCAACCAATCGTCGTGCAACTTTTAGTTCATAATTTAGCGATGATTAGTTATTTTTTAGAAAAATAACAATGGACATTACATCTGCGGCCAATTTCAAATATAAAAAAAATTGAAATGATTAATATCATCGTTATATTTTTAACAACGACTGATTTACGGTGGATCTTGAAAAAAAAGTGTCACCATAGTCCTATTTTGTAGCAGTGGATGATTATTTATGTTAAAAAACGAGTTCTCGCAGCTGTATGCATTGTCTTTAGCTACACTCTAATTAGGTCATACAAAGTGCATGCATTCGATCATGTACATAGTTCCATGTTCACAAGCAAAAGGGAAATTTAGTACTTTACGAGTGACAAAGCCAAGTATGCGTAGCTTCTTTGTGATGAATACCTAATGAAATTGTTGTGACGATGGCGATGGGTATAAGAAAATTGGAACATTAAAATAGCAAAGGGATTCGCATTCCTTATACGCCACACTCACTTCAATCCTTTCTTCTTCTCCTTCTTCTTTTCTTCCTATCTACACACTTGTATTTATTTCCTTATCTTCGACTTGTTCCAAACCCACGACGATATCATGCATTTGCATTCACAGAGAGAAGGAACCTACCATTATAAATAGAGCCATCTTCCTTCTCCAGCTCTCTCTATCTCTCTCATCTTACACACAAAATATTCGCCAATTTATCATACCATAAGAGCCAAATATTTACCTAGCTATGGCTTCGACGTCGACATGCTTCTCTTGTTTTGGTTCTGCTTCTAACGAGACGAGGGCCGTACCTGTTGATGACACACCCTTCCGCCTCCCCTCCGCCCTACCGCCGTGGCCACCAGGTACGTAGGGATGCAAACTAATATGGATATATTGATACTTGATCTCAACTCGGTTATATTATTTATCCAAATATATTTAAATTTAAAATCATTTTTTTTCTAGAAATATGGATACCGTATATTCATATATTTATAATTAGATTCGTGTCTAGAATATAACTTGTTACAAGACAAAGGAAAAAACTATACGTGCAAATATCAATATTTCAAAATTGTAATTTGCAACACATAATACATAAGTATTTGTGCCTAGGTTAATTAGTAAATAATTCAAATTGATCTTTTTTAGATGGAGGTCGTACGAGACTCTGTTTCTGACGAAATTTGAATGGCATATAGATATAGGAAGGATATATAGATGAATATACATGGTGAAATTTTTCAAAAAAAATAAAAAATTGCGGAAAAAATGGGACGGGACATCCATGTTGGCTGCCTGCAAGGGCAGCCCCATCAGACCCTATATATATATATAGAGAGAGAGAGATAGATAGATAGATATATAGAGAGAGAGAGAGTCGGGGGGGGGGGGGGGGAGCTGCTCCGTGGAGCAGCTAAGCTGGCGGCTCCACGGAGCAATTTCCCTCCCTTTTTTAAATTTTTTTCATGTATATATATATATATATATATATATATATATATATATATATATATATACCTCCTGCGTGTCATTCAAATTTTGTGATAAAAGCGTGACTCATTTGCCCTCCATCTAGAACAGGTAAGTTACAACAAATTTCATACCGTTAAAAAATACCTGTTATAGATGGTAGGAGTCTCCGTTTCTCATGAAATTTGAATGCCATGTAGGAGAGATATACAGATGGAATTACATGAAAAAAATTCAAAAAAATTAAAAAGGAGGAGAAATTGCTCCATGGAACAGTCAGCTTAGCTGCTCCATGGAGCATCTTCCATTTCCTCATATATATATATATATACATATACATATATATATACATATATATATATATATATATGTGTGTGTGTGTGTGTGTATATATATATATATATATGGGTAAAATGGGGCTGCCCCCAGTTAGCGCTATCCCCACCCCATTTTCTCCATGTTTTTAATTTTTTTTGAAAATTTCTTCCATGAATATTCATCACTATATCCCTATATTGTGTCATTAAAATTTCATGTGAAACAGAGACTCCTACGGCCTCCATCCAGACAGTCATTTTTTTAACGGTAACATGATTTTTTAAATCGACCCCGTTTGGATGGAGGTCGTAGGAGTATCTGTTTCGCATGAAATTTGAATGACATAATATGAGGATTTAATAATGAATTTACACGGTTTTAGATTTCAAAAAAATAAAAAAATTGTGAAAAAGGGGCGGGGAGCTAAGTTAGCTCCCCCTAGGGGGCATACACATTTTACCCTATATATATATATATATTAGTTGGATAAAATATAAACCATGTATTTCTGTATTTTTGTAAAGTTATCAATATTCCATTTCATATCCTCAAAATGTATTAATATATTATGATGTGTTAATGCTTAATACCCTTATTTGCGCATTTTTCTCAAATGATAGTTACCTCTTCGTTACTTGTAAGCAATATTTGCATGATTGATGTAGAAGTTATCTCATATTGGCATCCTTTTCATATATAATAATATCACGTCTCGTCGTATAAGTATTATGTATAGCCCTTTTCCTTTTGTTCTTGCAGGAGGGAATTTTGCAAAAGGAACCCTGGATTTCGGTGGGCTCGAGGTGGCACACATCTCAACCTTCACCAAGGTATGGTCAGCCCCACAAGGGGGCGAGGGGAATGCTGGTGCAACCTTCTACAACCCTTCCTCCATCCCCTATGGCTTCTCCATGCTCGGTTCCTACGCCCGCTCCAACTCCAAGCCCCTCTTCGGTTGGGTCCTCGTTGCTCGTGATTCATCCAACACTGGTATCCTTGCGAAGCCCCTTGACTACACACTCTTGTACACTGGAAGCTCCCCTGATGTCGGTAATAGCTACTTCTGGTTCCCCGCTGCCCCTGATCGATATCGACCCGTTGGCATCCTTGTTACTACCTCACAAGATAAGCCATCCCTCGATGAAATCCGATGCATCCATGCGGATTTCGTGGCCGAATGTGAGAATGACACATGGATATGGGGCGGTGGTGGAGCTGACGTCTATACCCTACGACCAAAAGATCGAGGAGTAAGGTCCAGTGGTGTGCAAGTAGGGACATTCATTGTTGGCACACCTCCGACCGGTGTACCGTCGATCGCATGCTTGAATAACAAGTACTTTACATACTGCTCAATGCCTAACCTAGATCAAATAACGGCCTTGGCAAGGACATATCTCCCTGTGATGTACTTCCATCCTGATGAGTCATACCTACCATCATCCGTAAATTGGTTCTTCGCGAATGGTGCGCTTTTATACAAGGCAAGGGACCAAACACCTTCCTCTATAAACCCAGATGGTGCCAACCTTCCTCAAGGAGGGTCTAATGATGGCACCTTTTGGCTCGACCTCCCCGCAAATGAACCTGCGAGGAGCACTGTCATGAAGGGCAACCTAGGGAGCGCAAAGGTGTATCTCCATGCAAAGCCAATGCTTGGCGCGACATTCACCGATCTCGTAATTTGGGTGTTCTACCCTTTCAATGGAGGAGGTAGGGCTAAGCTTGGAGTGATCAAATCTATCTCTTTGGGAAGGATAGGAGAGCATGTAGGAGATTGGGAGCATGTGACCCTAAGGGTGAGCAACCTCACAGGGGAATTGTGGAAAGTGTATTTGTCGCAGCATAGCAGGGGAACTTGGCTTGAGCCGTCAGAGGTCGAATTTGAACCAGGGACTAACCGATCAGTGGTGTACTCGTCCTTGCATGGGCATGCGAACTACGCGCACCCTGGTCTTGTGTTACAAGTAAGAACATTACGTAGAAAATGGATACAAATACGAACATAGATATGATTTATTGTTCAAAAATACATATATGATCGGCTATCTTATCATCATACAAAATGCAGGGGAACGAGAAGATAGGCGTGGGAATACGGAATGACACAGCAAGAGGAGGGGGAAGGTTGGATGCAGCGGAGGGGTTCGAGGTGGTGACAGTGGAGCATCTCGAGGGGGAGGTGGTGCCGCCTCCATGGGTCGATTACTATAGGGAGTGGGGCCCAAGGATCACCTATGACATTGGGAAGGAGCTAAATAAGGTCCTCAAGTTCATTCCCGGGAAGCTCAAGGATGGCATAAAGAAGGTGATAAGTGAGCTTCCATCGGAGGTTCTTGGACAGGAGGGGCCAACCGGCCCCAAAGAGAAGGTCAATTGGGCCGGAGATGAAAATTAGGGTTTTCTTCACCCTTTTTTACCTTTTAGTGATTGTGTGGTTGATTTGTATTTTTGTTTGACAAAGTGGACGAAGGAAATTGTATTTCAGATGGTGTTGTGTTTCCAAGAGCATGTAAGGATTGGGAGCTTGGTGTTAGTGTTTGCATGTGAATAGGGTCGAGTGACATTGGAATTTTTAGAGACAAAATTATTTATTTATTATGTCTTTTGTATTGAGCCTTTTTTATTTAAATGCAACAAAAGGTAAATATTGCCTCTTTTACATGTGCAATACAGTGCCCAAAATGGCTATTTTTTTTCAAAAAAAATTAGAGGAAAGTAAAGCATGCTTACAACGTAAGACGAAATTATTCCATATAACAACAAGTCCAATAGATGACTCCTGGAATGTTGTAGACACACATCGACTTTTTCGTATAAAAGGTAAGGAGTTAAAGCAAAACATATATGCAAATATATTTGATTATGGATCTGTTTAGATGACAGAGTTCATTTCAGAATAAGAGGACTTTATCATTAGATAAATTATTTCAGAGTAAGTAGTTATATCATGATTACATCATTCATTACGTCCTTATCTACATTATGCATCTCTTTCTTACCCTTAACCCATCAAATAAGAATAATTGGTAAAAATGTACCTATCTCATCTTATTCTTCTACCTCTTGTCGAAAATCTAAAAGCTCTCCTTTTCACCTAATCGGCGCAATAACTCGCGCTTGCTGCGATTGGGGTTACTTTTATCTAATTGTCATCTTCTCGAATTACTTGATTTATTCATTATAGTAGTCCAAAATTATTTGTTTCCCTTCATATTTTTGTAAAAAAAAAATCGTTTAGCATTAACCTTATTCGGCTAATCTATCTTTATACATCTCAGATAATTGATTTTGTGTGTGACAATTGATGAAGCAATTCTCTCTTTTCTCTTTACATTATATTCTTTTTTGTTGACCATCATTGGATCCAAACTTTCTTAATGTCATAATATCATAGGAAAATGAATAATATTATTAATCCTTACAAATTTACACTTTTAATTTAATCTTACAAGTCAGATTGACCTAAGATACTTACATGTGCTTCCGTAAGTTAGAAAATTCAAAATAAGATATAAGTATGAAGTATAGAGGACTAACTAGCAACTGCATTAATTTATCGGAGTACGGTTAGTATAATATATGTTGTGTACTATTCTGATAAGATATATATGTAAGAAATATTTTTTTGTCATAAGGATTCAATTTGTAATATTGGATTCCAAAATGTATTTTAAGAGTTATATTTAATCAATTAAATTTGTTTTGATTTTATTGACAAATGAGACGTATCTTTTTCGAATGTACGCACGTCACTACAAGAAAAACGAGTTGTGGCCGCAGAATGTGGCCACGACCATGATAATTTTATGGTCACTAGTTTATGTAGCCACAACTCCTTGGCCAAAGCCTTCAAAGTTGGAAAAAGAACATTCATCTCAAAGTTATGGCCACGAAAATTTCCGTGGCTACTTGTAATGGCCACGACATATTTGTTGTCAAAGAACTCTCGCAATGAGACTTGTAGCTATGATTATATGTCACAAAGTGTTGTGGCCAGAGCCAATTATGTGGCCACAAGCCCCAAATCCATAGGCATATTTTTGTAGCTACAACTCATTTTTCTTGTAGTGCGTGTACACCCACCCAACTGCATGCATCTATGTGTTCTCATAATGCTATGCAAGATAAATACCCTTTGTGCATCCATGCTTTCTTGGCTCACAATGAACATTCTAGAAACACACCGAACATATGAATCACTCCACCTCTGTCTCATTATCATCTACAACAAAGAGAACGCAAAAGTAGACAATCTTCAACAACATATGTATGAGATAGTATGCAAAGAATTAGACATCGTGGTTGATTTGAATTATATGTATGCACTGCAACAAATTTGAGCTATAGTGACGCTTTTTAAAAAATAGTGACGATTAGTTAGAATTTGGAAAAATAGCAACATATAAGTATCCCTATATAAACCATCGCTAACGATATGAAATTGAGACATTTGTCATCAATTTCAAGTACTAAAATACAATTTGCAACGAATAATATTATCATTATTTATTTAACAATATCTGATTTAGTGAATGATTTTGAATATCGATATACCCCAATTTTGTTGTTCTGCAGGTACTCTTGTCATGTCGGTCCATGTGACTATAAAGGGAAGGCAATCACTACAGGAAAACTCTATATTTGCAACATTCGTAATAATGTTGCAAAAGTCTATTCGCAACGTTTATTTTTTTAAAGCGACATTTATTGTATGTCGCTTTTAATGTTACTAAAGGTTGTGCCGCAAATGCTATTTATGACATTTATTACAAACGTTACAAATAATTAACATTTGCAACGTTTTTATATTCGTTGTAATTAAATAGCAACATAAAAATACATGTTGCTATTACAATTTTTGCAACACTTAGTAGTTGACACGAATACTATTGCAACAGTTAAATAAATATTCCATATATATTTCATTGTAACAGTTTTGTTGCCTTGTTGGTAATAAAATTGTAACATTATGGAAATGTTACAGTTGTATTACTCGACACATTTCATAAATGCTACATATATTCAAGTTTACTATTACAACAATTATACCTGCAATATTTACGATCGTTGTAGGTAAGTTTCGTCAATTTCATGATCATTATAAATAAACTATAAGATCTTAACAAAATACGACAAATCTCAATTACCATTACATAGAACAAACCATGATAACATAACAATGCAAATGCTTCACTTACCAAAATAAGACTATAAAACTTACTATCAAAAATTGCAGTACAAGAGTACTTATACAATGAAAAAGAAAAACTAATTCTAAGCATCTTCAGAATAATACTCATCATCATCACTGTATTCATCATTTTCACGAGCATTATCACTTGCATGAGAAGACATGTCCTTTTCTTTTGACGTCATGGATATAAGACCTCTCATCTCTTGACGATGAAGCTCCATCATATCCATCATTTGCTTTTCCATCTGTTGTTGTTGATCTGCCATTTGTTTTGCAAATAATTGTTGTTGCTCTGCCATTTGTTGCATAAGAGTCTCTTGTCCTTTATGCATGGAAGCAAGTTGTTCCGTCAAATTGCGCACATTACTACAAAGTTCGACAACCTCTTGACTCGAAGAGCCACCTTGAACACCAAAATATCTAGAAGGAGTAGCACCACGACCTCCACAACGAACACGACCAAAAGGTTCAGGTCCTTTAACTTTCAAAAATGCTTCTTCTGGAGAGAGTGGTATCACAGGTGTTCCATTCTCATCTTCGGTATAAGGAGGAGACATTAGAGTCACCATTTCCTCCTAAACAAATCATATAAAATTTTATGATGTTTAAAAATGAAAAAATAGTATCAAAATTTACTTACGTGTTCTTTTTGGTGGACCTTGGATGTCCACATCCTCACGCCTTTAATCTCTCCACTTTTAGTTAGAAGAAAAGTATCTACTCGTGATGGCTCATGAGAATTCAATTTCTTCTGCACAATGAATAGATAAATTAATAAATGAAGGGAAACATAATACATATAATAGATGAAATTTTAAAACAATACATACAAACTCGTCAATTTTTTGATGGGTATTTTTTCTTCCCATTCGATGTGTTGGATTTACTTCCATTGCATGACTTCTCTTGTTCTTAAGTGTTCTCTCCTAAATTACAAAAAAAACTATTAACACCCAAGTTAACATCATAAACCTTTCCTAAAAATATATTAAAAAATATGCATTTACCTTATACTCCTCAGAAGACCAATGATCCACAAGTTTTCTCCATGTCACTGCATCAAGCTCCTTGGGAGTTCTTTTACGTAGCTCTGATAGAGGTATCATCTCATCAAAATACTGAAAGAACAAAATTAAAATATATTACTTACTAATTTAACACACAATATTGAATATCAAATATTTAAAAGAATACTTAACCTTCTTTTTTATTTCTATCGATACCGACGATGTAGATCACCTGCATGTGATAATATTTGTTTATCTATTTCAGGGCAACGCTCCCATGTAAATGAACCCTATAATACCAATGTTAGAAAATATTTTTACATTTTCTAAAAACAATCAATACCTATAACATACCTCCAAGTCATGCAAAATTGAAGCTTTGACATCATCTGAAACATCTCTTCTGAAATCACGAGTTAAAATATGAATTCGAAAACGTGCAACCTGCCCTAAAAAACTGTGAAATTGTGCAGCATGTTCCCCAACAGCATCTCCACCAACAATTTTAACATGCAATGTTTGTCCAGCAGCTAGACGATCTAAGTAACGACACCTTGATGGGCCTCTGCGTCCCCCTCTATTGTATTCTGAAACTGCTTTAACATTCCATTTTTAACATTCAAGAAACTGCTTTACCCCTCTATTGTATTCATCGATATCTGCAAATCTCATGTGCATCCATGACTTATCCATTTTTAGATCCTATAATAGCATGTAACCAACCAAAATCAACAAAAATAATTATATGGAAAGGGGTTATCAACGGAAAGCACCACTAACGTAATAACACAATTAACAAAAATCTTAGAATCTGCAGCAATAGAACAACTGATGCATTCACATCCATTTAGATTGCATCACAGAAATTGTTAACATTATGAGGAAGCTCTACAGAAATTGTTAACTTATGTTGTAAAGAAATTTCTAATAAATTTTATGAGAAAACTTTATACTCTTTCTATTATCTCAACCAGTTTCAAGAATAATTGTTAACATTAGACAAAGCAGCAACAGAAAACTACTTACAAATCCCAAAATTAGAGTGATCAAAATTACAGGATTGATTCCTATGGACTGTTCTAGAGACCTGTATAATTACTTGAACTCTAATCTTCAACAAACAAAGTATCAGCACAATTATCCTAAAAAAGTATCAATATTAATTTAGCTTACCTTCTTTTCATAATTATCCTAAGAACTAGAATAGAATGGTGGACTGCATCCTTTAAAATCATGCAGTAGCAATATCCAATAGCTATTGAAACGACACATACAATAGCTTTGTCTAATAGCAATATCCAATAGCAATATACAATAGCTTTTTAAAGGATGATGAAACACCTATTGCATGTATTGATAGAATGAGAACAATACACATGGGTTGCTCCTTCACTGTATGCGTAATCTCATAATAATAAATCAAATAAACCTCTAATGAAGGTTCGATTAGAGGGGAGATGCATACACTCTGAATCGGATGGAAAATAGAGATACGATGACACCATATTAGAAAGGGATTGATGCATGGAATACTACAAATAAAACAAAGGGAACACAACAATTGTTGTTTGTTGTGCTTGTGGAATGGGCTCGTCTAAGGATATGTGGACGTCCTTCTCTTTGGCAGATGTGACAGAAACAATGATGATAATCTCTCATCTGAAGCTCGAGCAGAGGGGAAAAGGTCTGCGGATGTGAAGATGCAGAGAACATGAGATTGGATCGTGGTAATAAGGATGGAAATCGGAAGGTGTACCCAGGAATGAATGGGGAACAAGGGAGCAAATGTGACCGGATCACATATATCATGGTCGCAGTTCAGATACAAAACTATGATGAACTGGGGCCCAAATATGAGAATACAAACCTTCGATTGAACACGGTCAAAGGGGGGAAATGGTGTAGAATGACTCAATGATCAAAGAGAAACGAAATGGACGAAGCACGTAATAGAAATCAAAACTAAAAAATAAATAGAGGAAGGATTACCTGGAACAATATTGTTTATCCAATATTGGGCTTGGGACAGGATGGGTGCACGCAGATGGAGGTGGACTGGAGGGTGAGGAAGAGAGGGGGCGGCATAGATGATAGAATGGGAGGGATGGGTTGTCGTTAGAGTTTTTAGGGTTGAAAAAGTGGGCGGGATTTAATTCCGCCAATTATTTGTTCGTAACGTTTGCTTTAAATGTTACATCTATTTGTATTAGTAACATTAGTATCCAAGTGTTGTAAATATGACAACTAATTATTACATTTATTGCCAGATGTTGCAAATATCCCAATCAAGTGCGGCGTTAGTAGATAAATGTTACTAATACTTTGTCAAACCCGACATTTATTTAAAATATTACAAATAATCCATTATTCGCAACATTTTAATAAAAATGTTGCTTTCATCTGTTACTAAAAACTAGTTTTCCTGTAGTGAATGCACCTCCATAACCCAATCTTCTTTAACTTTGACTTCAAATATCATGTAAATACAAATCATTTAATCTCTTTATGTTAAATTGACATTTTTTTTTGGTTTTAGATCCCATTTCTCTTTTTGCTTCTAACACTAAGAGGAGTTAAACTTCTAGTTCAATGCAATTCAAGTTTATTTAGTTTGATTCAGTTTGTTATATTTACATGCTTGTTTTATTGATTTTGCATGTTTTGCACTTTGTGTATAAAATGCTTGTTAATCTTAACTAAAACCGTTATGTTTTGTCATTGTTAGAAAAGAAGGTTGTTAAAACCTCATTTTCATATGACTCATATGTAAAATATATGATTTCCTTTGAAGACTAAAGTTTCGGAAATTTACTAGATGAACTATGCCATACAACAATATTTTCATTGTAAGCTTCGTAGATTATTTTGCCTCTTCTAAAGGTTGTACTAAAACAGATAAAGAATACCTTATGTGCATTGTTACTCCTTCATTGAGAGGTGTACATGTCTTTGAATACTCAAATTAAATCCCCATTTGAATGTAGTGTCAGTATAGCTTTAAAATCTATTGCTGTTTAAGTTGCTATTTTTACCAATTACTTCAATCACACCGGTAAACCTATTCAGTTTTAGTTGACTTGGACAACTACAAAAGGATTTATAAAAATTAAGTTTAGTGTATTTTGACAATAAAGATTTCTATATGAGAGTCTTCTTTCTTAATAAAAGAAGAACTCTTGGAGAGTTGTGTGTAGAACAGCCTCTCTGACCGAGTGGTCAACAATCATTGTTGGTCATTTCGAAGGTCGGCGGTTACGTGAGCTGGGCCTCTCAGAAGACCAAACTGTGGGTGTGGGTGAGAGGGTGGACTCGACGAGGAGGCTTTGCACGTTCTATAGAGGTCGACCTTGACCTTTGTAAAAGAAGAATTATGACCTGGACATCTATAAAGAATTTATATAAATTAAGTTTATTTTATTTTGGCTATACAAAATTCCATATAAGGGCCTTCTTTCTAAATAAAAGAAGAATTCTTGGAGAGTGGTATGGGTAGAACGACCTCTAACCGACTGGTCAACAATCATTGCCGGTTGTTTCGAAGGCCGACTGTTATGCGAGCCAGGTCTCTCAGAAGACTTAACTGTAGGCGTGGCTAAGAGGGTAGACTTGACGAGGGAGCTTTGCACGTTCTATAAAGGTCGACCTTGACCTTTATAAAAGAAGAATTCTTACTTGGACATCTATAAAAGGATTTATATAAATTAAGTTTATTATATTTTGTCTATAAGGAATTCTATTTGAGGGCCTTCTTTCTGAATAAAAGAAGAATTTTGGGAGAGTTGTGTCGGTAGAACGGTCTCTGACCAAGTGGTCAACAATCATTGCTGGTCGTTTTGAAGGTCGACAGTTACGCGAATCGGGTCTCTCAGAAGACCTAATTGTGGGTGTGAGGGAGAGGGTTGAACTCAATGACGGGCTTTGCACATTCTATAAAGGTCGACCTCCGTCATGAAGAGATACACATTCGAGAACAATCCTTGCTAAGGGAGCCCTCTCCCATCCCCAACATCTCGTCCTCTTAGGAAAAAGAATACGAAGTAGCAATTTGTGAGAACTTGTCAGTTATACGCATGCCAAACTTTGATGCATAAGGTGGTACGTTGGTTCGATGAATTGGTATAAACCCTTGTGTATTATGGTTGTTTCTTAGCAGTTTATGTTCATCATTAAGTACACATTTAAAGTTAGTTATTATTCCTTGTAAGCACTCACGCAACTTTAAAAAAAAAATCCTTTGTGACATTGATCATTAAGCTGACAGTCACATTTAAAAAAACTTGACTTACACTGATACCAAATAAGAAATGCCCATGAGGGGGAGGGGGTGGATTATGTTGAGTTGATATGCCAATGGATTCTTTTATATGTTTAAAGCGGTTAGTTAAGGGCCTTGAGTAATGTGTATAGATCATATGTCTCATCCTTTAATGGGAGATATAACATTTATAAAATGAATAAGTGATGTTTGTTCAGTATTATTTTCCATGCACCAGAATGAAACCCATTGCTTTCGATAACATGGATGTGATCTGTCATTACGTGTGACTATCTCTGTTATATGAAAAAGAAAAAAAACAAAACGACTTATAAATACTAGACAAAATAACCGATAGTATAAATTAGTCAATGGAATAAAATTATTCCACTGAAAATAAATTAGTTCAGACATATGAACAATACTTTCAAACCCAAACATTGTGAGATAAACAATAGTATTAGTTGAGTGAAAATTAATATGAGCTAATTGATGGTGATTTGTTGGTATTTTCTACGAATATGATTTACTTGACTAAAATAAATACTGGTCTAGTGTTGTTGCAAGTAGTTTACTGTACAATGTATGAGTTAACTTAGGTTGATTAATGAGTAACTTCTTGTAAGATGAAGTAATTGACTGAAATTGTTAGTCGATTGAAGTATCTAAGTGAGTTGGGTGTGTAGAGATATATTTATGTTTTTGTTCTTTTCTCTATTTTATTTCTTTATATTCGTCTTATTTAATTTACTCATAGATCTCTCCTCTATATAAGAGAGCCTAGGGTTCTCCGAAAGAAACTTCTTTCGTTATTTTCCCAACAGGGTGAAACTTGAATAAACTGACTGAAAGGATTTGAGCACTAGCCATTAAGTGGTTATCATATGAAGGGTTGTTTTAGATAATTATAAGATAGTTCATGGTCGACTGCTGAGGATAGCTGGTTGACTAAACAATCATTTAGTTGGCTAAAAAATTACATGACATAGAAACTTGATTTTAAGTTAATGTTGACGCTTCTATGGCATTTTGCAAAAAAAATACAACTTGATTTTAAGTTAATGTTGACGCTTCTATGGCATTTCGCAAAAAAATACAACTCGTGAAGGACAAATTAACTAAATGATCTTTGAAGTAGGACTTGCAATGAAATGCAATAGATGATCAAGTTCATATCAAAGTAGGGTTTAAAACCCGATTTTGTCGAATCTCATCGGAGTAATGATCGGATTGTAACATGTTGTTCATGACAAAATTTGAGTTGGATATCCTTTTGGGAGTTATATCTATAATCATTAAGGATATCCTCTCGATAGGTGATGATCATAAAGAGAGAAAAGTTGTAGTTCAAAGGTATTTGCACGATCGAGAGCACATATTCATCCATTTATGTCGATGTGATGCCTATGCACAATGAGTCTTTTTCGTTATATCGTGATAGATGATAAACCATACCCTCTATTCTTTCACTTCATGGTTGAGTAGTGTTAGTGTGCTTGGTGTTTTGACATGTGATATCTTGATGTTCATGTAGACATTTGTTTGAGTTTAATGATCTATGTAATGGATAGCAATCACAAAAATGCAATTATATGAACGCAAATTTACAAGGTTCGTCCATAATTGGACGATATTATTGGGCAACAATGATTAATCATCATTGCAGAAATAAGAGAGTAAGAAAGGTTACACTAAGATCCTAACCTAGAGAGTTTATGCAGACACTCATAGTACAAACAATTGTGGGTATAAAATTAACATGAAGAAATAATTATATTTATGATTATGTTTCAAGGGCAGTACTCATAGTTGGGATGGTGGTATGGAGAGGAATGCAATCTATTCATTTCTTTTCAATCAAATAAATGACCATAATTTAGTTACACCATCTATGTAATTATTTTATATTAGACATTCTGTTCTACACCAAAAATATGCATCTTTTCATTAATAAAGGAACCCTATCTGGATTGCTTCAGAATCTTTTCTATCAGTTCGTCTGTAACTTTGGATGTATCGTAATAACACTGGAAAGAGCAGACGGAAATAGAATGTGAATTTTAATACGACAACGAAAACAAACAAACAAACATGATATTCTTGAAGAGAGAAAGGTAACTACTTGATAAGTTATCTACACCTCTTTATAAAAAAATAACATAATGAACAGCATGCATGCTCAACATGGATACACATCGATCCCATAGGTTTTGTGCTAATTTCTTAGTGTAAGATGTTTGAAAGCTATTCACTAGATGGCATATGTGGATGTTTTTGTTGTTACCGTATCCATAACCATATTCGGACTTTTTTTGTAGATTTTTTATTGTATAATAATGTATTAAAATTAGGACTTGGTTACTTAGCTATTGAACAGATAGATAGTAGCTTCTTATTTTTGTATCTTTTTAATATCTTATGTTATATGACTTTTACAATGTTGAGTAAAAATTTTATTGGGCATGTGATCTCATGGCAAGCCATTATGCAATAAATATTATTATAAATTATATACAAGTTTAAGTTTTGCATTATTTAGGTCACTCGGTACAAATAGGGATACATACATGGCCACCTTGATGTCATACAAATGATGATCTAAAGATTTAGATCATAGGGGATGACATGAAGGATCTTTAATATGAGAAGAGATGGCAATCTTCTCAGAAGATTGATATCTCACTGGCACTCTCGATGCAAGTCCTTTGCGTATGAATAGAGATTCAGAGGTGTTGGATGAGTCAAGTTAAAGAGTTCACTTCCGGAGTTAGAGAAAGTAGATGACGGGCCACATTCATCTGAGAATCTGTCGGATGGCTGGAGTTGTTGGAGTTCTAATGCAATGAACCTTATGTCAGTCAACACATGACCGGACCGGTGGTACAGTGGGGACGATGACCTCAAAGTAGCGTTGTCTAGGTCCTAGATTTAGTGGTGTCGAACCTCCTGGGGATGAGCTTTAGACAAAGCTCTAATCGTAGCTAGAGGATGAAATGGCAGTCTTCAGCTATCTAGAGTAGGTTTGGCTAAGCATGCTCGATGGTTTTGGAACCTACAGATGTTAGAGAAAACACAAAAAAGGAATGATGGCGGGTGTTGGATTATTTAGTTGTGCGCCTATTATGTTGTAGATGGGTAAATGTATACTTCCAGGATCCATTTACCTCATCCAGAGTTTAGTCCCACATCTACCATTTTGGAGATGTGGAGACTCCGTGGGTGCTATATATAAAGCCCCACACCCCTTGTATTCATATGAGAGAAAAGCAATAGACTATCAGCCCTCCGAGGCGTTCTCTCATGGTTTCATCCTGCCCCTTAGGGAGTAGGGTTTCACATTAAATCTCTTATTCTTCATGTTTATCTTTATGTTCTTATGCTTTGTTTATCATTAATGCTTATGCATTCTCTATTTTCTAACATGATCAAGTAATAATTATTGAAAATTTATGTTCTTGTTTTTCTCTTGAGATTCGATCGATGCAGATATTGCTTGAAGGTTATTTTTATGGAGTGAGTTGTTCAAATATTAAGTTCTAGATTTGAGGTTTAGGTTTCTTGAAACACTGAGTAGGTATATTTTGAAGTTCACGTCATTATAGGGTTTCGATCGAAACCCCAAATCCAGATCTAGGCCAAGGTTCATCCATGCAAGATCAGAAAAAAAAAAGACGCAGCAGTAGGAGATCCATTGTTCGATCACAATCATATGGCAGGCCTCCAATCAGAACATGAAGAAAACATGTGCGACAGTGGCAATTCCCAGCACCCTTTTCCAGATCTTGATGATGCATAAGGCAGTGCAAGACATGGATGCACCTTCAAAAGAAGAAAAAACCCTGATGATCCCTCGCGCGCAGATCTCTCAAGGCGGAAGTGCACCATCGTGCAAAACGGCATGGCCGCATCTACGCTTCAGACACAGGAGAAAGGCAGCGCAAATTACACCCCTCGAAACTCTAGGCGGTGCCCTCGAATCCCACAGGCGTTGGCACCACCTTCCTCTCCCGATCTACAGCAGCAGGCAGCCGCGCATCCTCGTGGCGCTGACGCAGATCTCGCTCTAGGACACGAGCCACAACCTCCATCGACGGCGTTGATCCTCTCTTCCTCCTCCGGACATCATGGCATAAGGGTTCCCATCGGGGAACCCTGCATTGGTTCTTTGGTTCTAGGGGGCCCTATATTTATTAAAATAAATTCGAGTGTTGCTCCTGGGCCATGTTCTGGACTGAGAGTTAAAAAAGGAGGTGCATTATTTCCAAGACCAATTTGGACCGTAAGTTGTAAAAAGTGGGGGAGAGAGAGGAAGAAAGCTCCACAGTTTTGTAAGCCCAATTGGGCTATTGTATTTTTTGTCTGATTGGACCACAAGTTCATTGTTAAAAAGAGAGAGAGAAAGAAAGAGAGAGAGAGAAATGATTATACATACAAAAGTCGTACGCAATTTAAAAAAAAAAGAAAAAATATTGCAAAAGCTGTACAAAAAAAAGGAGAGGATGAAACAACGTTAAAAAAATTCAATCAAGACGGCTATAAAAAATGAAAAAAGGGAAAAGGTCGTGTATGTTCATGTTTTCCCCCATCTATCTTGTCTTCTCCCAACTTGATTGATGTCTTCATTCTGACCAGTATGGGAGAAAGGGGGAGTTTAGTGTAGAGTTCATCGGCATTGTACGGCATCGCCACTATGATAATTCAGATTCCAGATTCAAAGACAAAGTTCAGATCTCCAGTCTCCAAATGCCAGTTAAGATTCTAGTCCAGATGCCCGGTCAAATTTTTGAGACTCTACAGTTTTGAAGATGAAGATTCTCCATGCGCAAGTATCAGACTCGACATTCAGATTACAAGCCCACAATTTGATGCACAATTTCAGACTCGATGATGGTATCCGAGTCTTCAGTTTCAGACACTCACATGTATGCGGTCTTTACAGTGAGCACATGTATGTCGTCTTTTATCATGGTCCCCATCTTTTATGTGTCGGCCAGAGTTTTCATGTGAGCCATAGAGACTCCAGAATAGAGGACCATTCCTTATGACATGTAGTCAAGGATTTTCATGTGATTTCATAGGGACTCTAGAGTAGAGTACCATTCTCTGTGTTAGATGGGAGAGACCCACTTCTCTGACGAGGAGGCTTTCAGACTCCATTCTCCAGTGACCATGGACTCCGTCGAGGATTGCAGTCCACGACCTTTTTAGTTCAGCCCTTTTCAAAGATGGAGTAGTTGTCCACATTATTGTGGCCGGGCAGAGTACTCCAACGAGAAGACTCATTTCAGTTGCAGTGACTCTGACAGGCGCAGTACAGAGCACATGCTCTCCGACGAGGAGATTCAGTTGACTCACACTACAGCCTGTTCGTCCTCCTCACCTGCACAACGTGAAAAGCAAGATCCTCGATAGCGGTCGACAGTTGTGCGCGTTGAGTTGATATTGTCCGTAGTGTCTTGCAACATGAGTTGAGTTTTCATTCTGTTTGTTCAAGCTAAGCATTGCATGCTCCAGCTTGAGGAGCAGTGTTGGAGTATTTGATTGTGCACCTATTATATTGTAAATGGGTACTTCTAGGATCCATTTACCTCATCCAGATTTTAGTCCCATATCTACTGGTTTGGAGATGTGGAGACTCCGTGGGTGCTATATATAGAGCCCCACTGATGAATCTCTATTTCATCATCTTTATTCTATCATTTTGGCCTTAAAAACCCTAGTAATTGCGTGTAAATAAGCTTAATTCATGCATTTTATCATTCAGGCATTCATGTGTAAATAGTGTACAAAATGCGGTTTTTAAAGCCAAAATTATAGAATAAAGAAAAGAAAAGAAAAAGAATAAAATATTGAACATATTTTATGACCCGTAACCCCGAGACCTAGGCATCTCGGTAACTAGATCGACAAGGAATAAAGTAGGGGAGATAAGGGCCAAAATACAATGAAAATTCCCTTTTATTTAATTCATTCTTATTCATTTTTGAGACCTATTTTTGTTCTACTTTTTATACTTCAAATAAAGAAACTTTGAACATTAAAGTTGTATATAATTAAATATAGAAAAATACAAAATTGATTTCATGCAAAATAATATACAATGTACAAAATACAATCTAAATAAGATTCCAAAATCCCATCTTCCCATACCCATATCTCTGAAATGAAAACTCAAAATATATCAAAATCACATTTAATTGTATATAACTTTTAATAAGCTATTTAATGAAGTGGTTTCGTATTTTTTGGAGTTAGGGTTTGAAAGTTAGTTTCTGGACCCTTATTGTATACTTGTACTGATTAAAATATTATTTTTATTTATTATTAATTATTTTTATAATTTTATATTTTTATAATATTGAAAATATTATTTATAATATATGTGCATATTAAAACAAGAATAAAAACATCAAAAAAATATAAAAATAAAATACTTGTATAAAATACATAGGTAAAATACTATACCTATACTTATATAAATAACTTATTAATATATTTAATTGTATATAATATATCAAAAAATAAAATAAAAATATATTTAAGCTTATAAAATTAAGTTATAAATTTATAAAATAATAAATCAAATTAATAAAATTAAAAATACAAAATAAAAATAAAATATTAAAATATATAGATAAATATACCTATATATAACCCTTAGAAAGGAACTCGTAATTAAAGACCTCAAAATAAATAAATAAATATCATAATAAGATAATTCAGTAAATAATGAATATTTTTCATTAAATAACCTAAAATTAATAAAATTATTTATTATTTTAATCTAATTTAAAAATCTTTTTTCCAGGAATTTTCCGGTTGGTCCACGTGGACCAGCCAGATTGGTTTGTTGGTTGACCTCGATCAACTCTTTGATCGAGGCCTTCTTTGTGTCAGGACCTTATTTTTGTCCGTTTTTGTGGATTTTTCGAGGCATTTCCTTGCACCTTCTTGTTTTGATGTCTTCTGCATTTTTCCCCTTTGATCGAGAATACACGTCGGCCTCTTTCCTTGGGGATTGCATCGCTACACTTCCCGTTATTCATTGTTCTCCACACTCTCTCGGCCAACTATACAAAAACCTCCCCTCTTCCTCATTCAAATTTTGGACCCCTTTTCCCCTAGCCTAGCGTTCTTCTGAGATTGGATAGGACCCCTGCGTGTGACAGACGCAATCCCAACTGCTCGGAGCGAACCCCGGCGAAGGCTTTGGCGGTCTCCACCTCCTCCGCCGGCCACCGGTGTCGAGATTCTTCTTCCTGGTTTTCCCGGCCAGTCGAGGTCCATTTTTATTACATTTATAGTGTAGACTTAGGATAAGGTTTATTGAGAATATTTATTTACATCGTTTAATCAATTACTCTAGCCGTTAATCTCCCATTTGAAGTTCGTCGGAGCTGGGCTCCGGCGAACCTTCTTTCGTGCCATTCATTGTCCCCTCCACCTTCGTTTGCCCTCGAAACCTTCTCTCGTTGTATGTGCTTTTTCCTTGCAGGTTCCAGGAGCTAAGAGACACCTTCCGGGGTCGAATTTGCAGAACTGTGGTACATGGGCGACCCGTTCTTCTCTGGCCTTGCGGTTGCGCTCCGATGCTCGTCGTGCCATTTTGGCACCGTCGTCGGGTCGAGGAACCTCCCAGAAATGTCGGAGTCTGTTGAATGAGATTTTTCACGGGTCTAAAATACGTCTCACACAAGGCGGAGACGTAGTCGTTGTGGCGACCCGCAAGAAATCCCAATTCAAACAACAATTAACCCGCAACAAAGATCAAACAATCAAAAGCAATATGTGGAGTTAAAATTTATTATAATTCTACAAAAGATTTATATAGTGCAAGTAGTGTAGAGTGTCGAACAAGGGAAGTAAGCAGGTAGATCAGGGAAAATGAATGCTCAAAATGAGAGCGATGTATTTGTTTATATGTGTTATTTTTTGTGGGTTTTTAATTTTATAATTTTATTTAAATTTTGATCTTATATTTTGATTTTTAGTTTTTTTATTTTTGTATTTCCTTTTATATTTTATATTTTTAATTTACTTTTTCTTTTGATGAAGATATAAAACTATATAGAGTGTGTATATATATATACAAGAGACATAAGAGAGAGGTAAAAGTAAGTAAAAATATTCAAAACTCAGGAAATAAAAATATTGTGCTTTTTATGTTTTTCTAATTTTTGTGATTTTTCTATGTTTTTTCTATTTTTTTTGGTATTTTTAAATCCAAAAATACTCAAAACAGGGAATAAAATAAATATCCGGTATTAAAATGGTGATAAAAATTATCAAACAGTAATCAAAATTATCCAAATTAATTTTAAAATAAAGATAATAAAAAAGAGAGAATTTAAAAAACAAGAAATATTTTTTTAGGATTTTTATGGATTTTTTATATAAATGTTTTAAGGGTTTTGCAATTTTTAAAAGTTTTCTTTTATATTTTTTATTGATTTTTGGTCTGAAGTTTATAAATAATAAAATTATTCAAAAAATGTAAAATAAAAATATGGCGTTAAGGCACAATGCAACAAGAAGCTATGATATTTTTTGAGATTTTTTCGAGATTTATAGCTGCGTGAAATAAATACAAACAACAAAGAGAAAATACACTCCTGGCAGGGGTATTTGTGTAAATATATAAAAGTCCAGAGGCAAAAGTGCAATTTTCCCACAAAAATATAACTGGTATTAAAAATCATAACCAATCAAAAATTGCCAAAGACTCACGTGCCGGGCACGTGCCTGACAGGGACCTTTATGCAATTATAAAAAACCATGTGACTTTACTGCTAAATATCCAAAAATATTATAATAGAATACAAATGTTTCTAGACCAAAGCTAAATATGCAAAATGCCCGTGAGGTCCTCTGCAAAATGGCCACGCCTCACGTGCACCAGTCACGTGAGGTGATGTGGCTAGGGACCTTAATGTAATAACTGAAAGTTTAAAGGGGCGGAATGTAAATTTTACAAAATTATAAATCTATGGAGAAAGATTAAATCCAATATAATAAATACAAAAACGAGCGAGGGCTCGAGTGCAAAATATCCAAAGCTCTACGGATCGGAGGGCTGACAACAATTGACTTGATACATGGCAGCATGAGGGGTGTTGATACCGCTTCGCAGTCCAACGGTCGAGATTAGATCATCGGCTGGAGATCAACGATGTTGGGGCGGCAAGATCTAACGACAGATAAAGTGTCTGGAAGAACTGAGAACAATCGAACGACTCAGAGGTGCTCAGCAAGAACAGGCGATGAGCGCGAGCCCGGCGAGCTTGAATCATTGTGAACGCCATTCCCCGCCGTGTTCCATCGCTGCTATGTAGTCCAGGAGCTCGTCGGTGGTTCTCTCTATTAGCTGGGGTGGTCAGAATGTCTTGAAGATGGCCAGAGTGCACCCGCGGAGGAGGAGCAAAGGAGCTCCATATGTCATGGCGGTTGCTCAAAATCACTCCAGGCACGCGAAGAAGGCTCAAACCTGCAAAAGGAATTAGGGTGGTCACGGGCAAACTGTCGTGACCCTCCAGAAGGCAAAATAATATGGGGAACGATGAAATAGGAGCTCGTTGGAGCAAGCTCCGGCAAGGTGGTGGCGACGGTGAACTGGGTGCGAACGGCACGGAGAAAGTGCCGGGGATGAACCTAGGTATGTGTAAAACTAAAAAAATGCAAGAAAAATAAGTAAAGAAGGGGAACCTCGATGGTCAAAAGATCATAGATGGACCTCACGGCCGTTGGCCGGAGATGGAGGTTGGAGCCACTCCTCGACCACGCGCGACGCTACTAAGAAGGCGGGAGGAAGCCCTATCACATCCTCTGGTCCAGAGCACAAGAAGGAAGGCCTCCTTAGGTCAAAAGAGGGTTTAAAAATCAAATGAAGGGCGTAGGGGGTTTTTGTTCAACGTGATGGAAGTGCTCCAAAGATCGAAGCGGTGGCAGTGATTCAGTGGCCCAATGGCCAAGGAAACATATGGGCGAGTATCCTCGATGAGTGGGGAAGAAAAGTCAAGAAGGCATTGACATGAGATGGTGCAAGGAATGCCCTCGAAAAAATCGAGAAAACAAGACAAAAATGCAACTCTAACACAGAGCATACATCGGTCAGAGAGTTGACCGAGGTCAACCAATGAATCAATCTAGTTGGTCCATGTGGACCAATAAGAAAAATCCTTGGCAAAACGATTTATAATTTTGATTTAAAATAATAAATGATTTTATTAATTTTAGTTTATCAAATGAAAAATATTTATTATTCTTTGAAGTATTTTATGATATTTTTTATTTATTTTTTAGAGGATTAAAATTACAAGTTACTTTTGCCGGCTATATATAGGTATATTTGTTTAAATATTTTAATGTTTTATTTTTATTTTGTATATTTAATTTTATTATTTTTAGATATTTATAACTTAATTTTACATACTTAAATATATTTTTGTATTATTTTTTCTGATGTATTTTATACAATTAAATAAATAGTTGTGTTATCGGTATAGGTATAAGTATAGGTATTCTACCTATGTATTTTATACAAGTGTTTTATTTTTTATGTTTTAATGATATTTTTATTCCTATTTTAATATAAAAATATATTATAGATAATATTTACAAAATTATAAAAATATAAAATTATAAAAATATTGAATAATAAATAAAATGAATATTTTAATCGATATAAGTATACAATAGGGGTCCAAAACTCAACTTTCAAACTGTAACTCCAAAAAATATGAAACCACCTTCATTAAATAGCTTATTAAAAGTTATATGCAATTAAAGGTGATTTTGATATATTTTGAGTTTTTATCTGGAAGATATGGGTTTGGGAGTTTGGGAGTTTGGAAACTTATTCTGAGTATATTTTGTACACTATATATAATTTTTGTGTGAAATCTATTTTGTATTTTTCTATATTTAATTATCTACAAATTTCATGTTCAAAGTTTCTTTATTTGAAGTATAAAAAGTGAAACTAAAAAATAGGTTCAAAATGAATAAAGAATGAATTAAATAAAAGGGATTTTTATTCGTATTTTGGCTCTTATCCCCCCTACTTAAATTCCTTGTCAACCTAGTCATCGAGATGCCTAGGTCTCGGGGTTTTGGATCATAAAATATTTGCAATATTTTATTCTTTTTCTTTTCTTTTCTTTATTCTAGCTTTAAAAACCGTATTTTATACACTACTTACACAACAATGCATGAATTAAGCCTATTTACACGCATTTAATATGGTTTTTAAGATCCGGATAATAGAATAAAGTTGATGCATATGTTATTTTTTGTATTTTAAAAAAAGATTTTTCAAATGTTTTTGGTATTTTAGGTTTGCAAATGTATTTGGGATTTTTGAAAATCAAAAAAATTTGGCCAAAAACTAGGTACAAATATTTACACAGGGATGCATCTTATAATTACAAGAACTAGTGTATTAAGAATTTACAAGGGGTAAGTGGTCAGTTTTATAAATATATAATAAAGAATTTTGGTGTGATGTCTATATTCCTCAAACTTATTTGAAAAAAGTTTTTCAAACATTTTTTGAAAACTATAGTCCAGATAATTTTTACAAACACTTTTTACAGACATGTACACACATTTGAAAATCATTTTGCATAGGTTTTTCAAATTGTATATATAAATTGGGGCTGGGGAAGCTGCACCCGGGGGTGTAGCTAACTAGCTGCACCCGGCCATTTTTTTCATTGATTTTTTGTGTCTTTGAAATGAAACCTAGGGGGATTTAAATCACTATATATCACCATGATATCATACCAATTTCAACTAAATTCGACATTTATATCATCTCCATCAAGGCTATGACATTTTAACGGTTTCAGAATTATTGAAATTGACCATATCTAGATGGGAATGCTAGGAGTGTTTGTTTTGCATGAAATTTGAAACACATATTCCATACAATAAACTAAGTAAATCCCCAATAAGTTTCCTTCAAAAAAATCAAAAATCAATGAGAAAAATACCCGGGTGTAGCTAGTTAGCTGCACCACCCGGTGTAGCTTCCCTTTTCCCATATAAATTTTTTCAAATATTTTTGCAACTATTTTTCAAACCATTTGCAAATAATTTTTCAAAGATTTTATTTCACACAAAGAAAAAAATTTATCAAACAAAAATGTTTTTACAAAGGTTGAAAATATGTAACAAAATATTTTCCAAATAGTTTTCAAAAGATTTTCAAAAGGGGTTCCAAACTATTTTTCAAATATTTTGCAAAAAATATTTTCACCTATTTTTTTAATCAGTAAGTACAAAATAATTTGAGGAATAATTACATCTTTTTATTAAGGTTTTCAATGAATTTTAATAGTATAATTAGCCATAATTATTAATAAAAATACGAAAGTACGAGTTACGACTAAAGTATATATGAAGTATATGTGACCCCCCTATACTTAGCTTGAGCTATGTCCTCATAGATCGGAGAGAAAAAGAGAAGACTTAACTCGTACCCAGTATAGGAAAATCTAAAGAATAAACGAATGAATGAACAAATAGGAAGTTGACCGTCCCCCCGTACTTAGGATCAAATAATCCTAAGTATGGCAGATTGTACACAAAGTAGGGAGGGTCAGGGTGGGAATGAACAGATCTTACTCAGGATGTCTCCTCCTATACTTAGGGTAAGATATCCCTAAGAATAGACAAGAAGAGGATAAAGTGGAGAGGATCAAAGAATAGAAGTAATTCGGAGTGCACATCCCCCCATACTTAGGACAAAGTACGTCCTAAGTATATAAGATTGACAAAAAGGGGCGACACCTTTTCGGTAGATAAAGAAGATAGAAAAGGAAAAGAAGAAAATAAGAGAAGAAGAGAAGAGATTAAAAAATAGAAAAAGATAGAGAAGGATGTACACATCACTCCCCCTATACTTAGGGTAAAAGAATCCCCAAGTATAAGCAACAACAAGAGTGATTAAACATAATGGGGAATGAACACTTTACTCATCCACCTCCTCATACTTAGGACAAAGTGTGTCCTAAGCAAGGCACATACGAGGATGGGGTAGATGATCAATACAATAGAGGGACAAAGATGAACAAAAGCGAATGTACAACAAAGATGGATGCACAAAGGATCAAGAAGGTCGAAAGCAAACCTTATTGCAGGACCGCTGCAGAATGGATCTAGTATGGTACAGGTCGACATCGGGGTCCTCATATGACACTATCCGATCAGGGTCGACAGGGTGTAGGTCCTCACTGGCCCTAGAGTGTGAAGGCCTAGACGGATCCGTGGAAGAAGTATAACTAGGTCTGGCCTTGGGAGTCTCGCTGATATCAAGGTGGAATGGATGAACTCATCATCATCGGAAGAAGTGTAATCAGTGTCGTCCTGTGAGGTCTCATCCAGGTTAAAACCAAAAGGAAGGAACTCATCAGTGGAAGTAGTCGAACACTGTTCATCCTCTACAATCTCAATCGGATCATCTTTTTCATCAAAGGGATTCTTGGATAAAAGCAACAGGATCAAGTTCAGCATTGGTCTCATCAGTATCTGCCCTTCGCTCAATGCTGTCAATTGTGTAAATCTCGCAGATGTCATCAACACAACGCCAATCATAGGAAGCGGAAACTCCAAGGTCTATGTTTACCGAGTCTTCAACCTTGGAGAGGAATTCTCAGGTCTCATTATCAGTCATAAAGAAAGTCTCTCAGGTATCCTCATATAGATCATAGGCCTCAGGGTCAAACAGAATAGGTGTAGTCACATCAGGTGCAGGTCTCTGATCGGTAGTGGATGTAGTGATGACCACCTCGCTCTCGTCAATAGGATGGAAGTGATTCTCTCCTGATCTATAGTCAGTAACGACTCTCGTAGAGGTGAGGAATGGTCGTCCCAGGATGATTAGAGGATGCTCCCCCGTAGAGGTCTCCATGGGCAATACGACAAAATCAACATTGTAGCTCGTGACCTGAATTGATATAAAGTCATTTTCAAGGATACCCTTCAGCCTCTTGATAGATCCATCAGCAAATTGAAAGATCATCTTGGTTTTCTTTAGAGGCCCTAAGTGAAGAGACTGTAACAACGAGAAGGGTAGTATGCTAATCGAAGCACCGTCGTCGAGGAGAGTGTGATCACAACTAAGGTCAGAGATGGTGCAACTAATGAAAGGTGTGGCAGTGTTCCTCTTCCTAGGAATGGGACGGTGTGTGATGACATGGGAAGTGGCCATGGTCAATATATGACGCTCAGATCTGCTCCTTCACTTTCTCTTCTTGGGAAGAGGAGCATACAAATCGGTCATGGCCTGCTGAAGTGGGGCACGTATGATTTCATGAATAGTGGCCACCACTTCAGGTTCAGTCAATATTTTTTAAATTTTTGGACCTCCTTCATACAAGAGAGGAAGTCAGAATCAACATATACACGAGGAATGCCAAGAGCAGTCAGTACAACGACATCCTCGGGGTCAAAGGTGGGACAGGTTGTGAATGGAAGTGCGGTTAAAGGGTCTGGCAGATGCTCCCTCTCTTCACAGTTTGAATCGATCACGTGTCTCCTGAAAACTTTTTGTATTTTTAGATTTTGCTCATTTTTTTGTATTTTGGGCGATTGCAAGCTCTCATGGAAATCCTCGAGTGAACCCATATCATTAAATGGTGGAATATCATGGTCGCTCTTATTTATGCTAGTGGGGTTGTCAATCCTCTGTCTTATATGATCCATCATATGGGTCAAGTGCTCAACGGTGGACTCCACGAAAGTGACTCCAACAGATCAGTCTCGGGTGGATGTGAAAGGAAATATGAAGGTGGGTGTGGATAAAAGTCTGAGTCATGAATCTGTGGCTGGGGAGGATATGTACAAAAGTCAGGAGCAAGGTCCTCCTGGGAAAAGAGAGGTGGATCGGCTGGAGTGATCCACAAAGTCTGGATGAAATACGCTCCAGTTGGCCATCTCGAAACAAGAAGAAAATGACCGGGAGAACACGGAGGTCAAATCAAGAGAAGTGAGAAAAAGGCCGCAAATGTGCAGAGGCGATCTAGAAATACACATAAACAATCACAAGCAAAACTCACTCAAGATAATCTCTCAATCACTTACTCGACTCGGTAGAGACCGAAAAAATCGGTCTTTTAATCTTGTCTGTTTTATAGTTAGGTGAGAAGTCCAAAAGTTGCACAAACACTTAGGGGGATGATAAGATTTGGGCACCAATCCTTAGTGTGTGTGCGAGCAAGTAAAAGCAAAGAGAATGAGGGGACTACTCGCCCCAAGACAAGATTTTTCTTTTTAATTGATTTTAGAGTCAAGTAATATCAGCAGCCCCAATTTTATTGGTTATCACATTTTTTGAATTTTTAATAAGAATGCACGAGCCTGACGAGGAGTCAATCTTACTTGGCACCTAGGTGATCAAAATCAGAGGTAGAGAGGCGGAAAAGCAATGCAAGCGACAAAACGATAATGAATGCTATAGCGTAAATGCTCACCTTGCCTCCAACACTGTACATGTAAAGATGCTCAGCATAATCGAAACCTAAACTATATGCAAATGCAAAGCCAATGAAATCACCCTAAGTTGTAGAAACTGCTATTATCGTGAAGAACCAATGCTAATGACTCGGAATGGAATCGAAGTGTCCGGTTTTGGAGTCTCCTCGGTGCTCACCACAATGGATCCTGCAAGCACTGTATGGAGAACTCTCGCGACGCGGTGGTTCCGAGACTAAGTGAGAAGCAGTTTAATATTTGACTAGACCAAACGTCACTATAAGCACATGCAATGGTTATTAGGTGTTTGGACCTACTCTATCGTCAAGCAATCCTAAAGGGTAAGGGCTCAGTCACACAAAATAAAGAAAATAAAATCGGAAAACAAAGGGAAAATGCGAAGAAAATGCGGTAAAACTGTGGTGAGTCCCCAAGTGAACAAACACTTGGAAATTAGGCTCGAAAGTCCAAAGTTCGGAGTACATGTATTACTACAATAAATATGGTCTCTCTCTCACACAAAAATTACACAAATAGATAAATACACAAAAATTGCTCAAAATGTAACTGCCTTCTCAAGTCCTCCCTGCCTCCTTTGATGGTAGGTCAGAAATCTCGTATCGCCTTCACGTGGGCGCGTAGACACCCAGGGGAGAGCGCCTCCCTCAATCCGCGATTCCTCGCACAAAGTCAACAAGAGAGGGTGATTAGACAAGTCGAACAATTATATCAAATAAATGAGCAAAAATATAGATAAATATCACAATCAAGAAATGAATCCCAATCTAAACATTGTTGCTCCCTGGCAATGGTGCCATTTGTTGAACAGGATTTTTCACGGGTCTAAAATACGTATGACACAAGGTAGAGACGCAGTCACTCTGGCGACCCACAATAAACCCCAATTCAACAACAATTAACCCCCAACAAAGATCAAACAATTAAAATCAATATGTGGAGTTAAAATTTATTATAATTCTACAATATGTGTATAGTGCAAGTAGGGTAGAGTGACGAACACAGGAAGCAAGGCGGTAGATCGGGGAAAATGAATGCTCAAAATGAATGTGATGTATTTGTCTATATGTGCTATTTTTCTAGGTTTTTTATTTTATAATTTTTATTTAATTTTTGATTTTATATTTTTATATTTTGATTTTTAATTTTCTAATTTTCTAATTTTTTATTTTATTTTTATATTTTTTATTTTCTTTTTCGTTTGATAAGGATATAAAACTATATAGAGTATATATATACAACAGAAATAAGAGAGAGGTAAAAGTAAGTAAAAATATTCAAAATTCAAGAAATAAAACATTTTTGTATTTTTATATTTTTCCTATTTTTTGTGATTTTTAAAGTCCAAAATATCAAAACAGGGAATAAAATAAATATCCAGGACTAAAATGGAGATAAAAATTATCAAATAGTAAACAAAGTTCTCCAAATTAATTTTAAACTAAAGATAGTAAAATAAAGAGAATTTAGGAACAGGAAATATATTTTTAGGATTTTTTTATGAATTTTTTATATTTTTATAAAGGTTTTTGGGGTTTTGCAATTTTAAGAGTTTTATTTTATATTTTTTAGTGATTTTTGATCTGAAGTTATAAAATACGTAAGTAAATATAAAATATATATTTTTGGAATTTTTCAAAAAGTTTTTATAAGTTTTATATATTTTCTACTGCAAACAAAAACAAAAATACAAGTTTTTAATTTTTTATAAATAATAAAATGCTTCAAAAATGTAAAATAAAAATATGGTGTTAAGGCACAATGCAACAGGAAGCTACGATATTTTTTGAGATTTTTTCGAGATTTGTAGATGCATGAAATAAATAGAAACGATAAAGAGAAAATAAACTCCTAGCATGGGTATTTGTGTAAATATATAAAAGTCCAGAGGCAAAAGTGCATTTTTCCCACAAAAATATAATCGAATATTAAAATCACATAACCAATCAGAAATAACCAAAAGCCAGGGTGTTTCCCGCAAAATTGATAAAGACTCACGTGTCGGGCATGTGCTTGGCAGGGACCTGTATGCAACTATCAAAAACCAGGTGACTTTACTGCTAAATGTCCAAAAATATTATAACAGAATACAAATGCTTCAGGACCAAAGCTAAATATGCAAAATGCCCGAGAGGTCCTCTGCAAAATGTCCACGCCTCACGTGCACCAGTCACGTGAGGTGACATGGCTAGGGACCTTAATGCAATCACTGAAAGTTTTGAGGAACGGAATGTAAATTTTACAAAATTATAAAACTGCGGAGAAAAGATTAAATCCTATGAAATAAATACAAAAACAAGCGAGGTTTCAAGTGCAAAATACCCAAAGCTCTACAGATCGGACGGCGATAGCGATTGACTTGATACGTGGCAGCACGAGGGGGCCCGATACCGCTTCGCAATCCAACGGTCGAGATTAAATCGTCGGTTGGAGATCAACAATGTCGGGGTGGCGAGATCTAACGTCAGATGAGGCATCTGGAAGAACCGAGAGAGATCGAACGGCTCAAAGGTGCTCAGCAAGAACAGGCCATAAACGCGAGCCCGACAAGCTTGAATCACCGCAAACGCCTTCCCCCACTGTGTTTTGTCACTGTTATGTAGTCTAGGAGCTCGCTAGTGGTTCCCTCTATCGGCTAGGGTGGTCGAAAGGTCCCGAAGATGGCCGGAGTGCACCCGCGGAGCCAGGTGTCACGACGGTTGCTCAAAATCACTCTAGGCACGTGAAGAAGGCTCGAACCTGCAAAAGAAGTTAGGGGAGTTGCGGGAAAACTGTCTTGACCCTCCGGAAGGTGAAATAGTGTAGGGAACGATGAAATTAGAGCTCGCCGGAGCAAGCTCCGGTGAGGTGGCAGTGATGGTGAAATAGGTGTGAACGGCACGAAGAAAGTGCCGGGGATGAACCTAGGTCTGTGTGTAACTAAACAAATGCTAAGAAAATCAAGTAAAGAAGGGCAACCTCGATGGTCAAAAGACCAGAGATGGACATCACGGTCGTTAGCCGGAGATGGAGGTTGGAGCCACTCATCGGCCGCGCGCGACGCTTCTGAGAAGGTTGGAGGAAGCCCTGTCACAACCTACGGTCCATAGCACAAGAAGGGAGGCTTCCCTAGGTCAAAAGAGGGTTCAAAAATCAAATGAAGGACGTAGGGTTTTTTTGTACAACGTGATGGAAGTGCTCCAAAGATCGAAGCAGTGGCAGTGATTCAGTGGCTCGATGGCAAAGGAAAGATATGGGCGAGTATTCTCGATGAGTGGGGAAGAAAAGTCAAGAAGGCGTCGACATGAGAGGGGGCAAGGAAAACCCTCGAAAAAATCAAGAAAACAAGACAAAAATGCAACTCTAACACAGAGCAGACCTCGGTCATAGAGTTGACCGAGGTCAACCAACGGATCAATCCGGTTAGTCCACGTGGACCAACAAGAAAAATCCTTGGTAAAAAAATTCATAAATTTGATTTAAAATAATAAAGATTTTATTAATTTTAGGTTATTAAATGAAAAATATTTATTATTTTTGAAGTATTTTATGATGATTTTTATTTATTTTTTAGAGATTTAAAAATACAAGTTTCTTTTTGTGGGCTATATATATGTATATTTGTCTATATATTTTAATTTTTATTTTTTTTTGTATATTTAATTTGATTAATTTTGTTTATTATTTTATATATTTATAACTTTATTTTGCATACTTAAATATTTTTTGTTTTATTTTTATGACTTATTTTATACAATTAAATAAATAGTTGTATTATCTATATATGTATAAATATATGTATTTTACCTATGTATTTTATACAAGTATTTTATTTTTTGTATTTAATGATGTTTTTATTCTAGTTTTAATATATACGTATATTATAAATATTATTTACAAAATTATAAAAATATAAAATTATAAAAATATTGAATAATAAATAAAATAAATATTTTAATCAGTATAAGTATACAATATGGGTCTAAACGTCAACTTTCAAACCGTAACTCCAAAAAATATGAAACTACGTTCATTAGATAACTTGTTAAAAGTTATATACAATTAATGGTGATTTTGATATATTTTGAGTTTTTATTTGAGAGATATGGGTCTGGGAAGTTGGGATTTTGGAAATTTATTCTGAGTATATTTTTTACAATAAATATTATTTTTGTGTGAAATCAATGTCGTATTTGTCTATATTTAATTATCTACAACTTTTTTGTACAAAGTTTTTTTATTTGAAGTATTAAAAGTGGAACTAAAACGTAGGTCCCAAAATGAATAAAGAATTAATTAAATAGGGATTTTTATTGGTATTTTGGCCCTTATCTCCCCCTACTTTATTCCTTGTCGACCTAGTCATCGAGATGCCTAGGTCTCGAGGTTTCGGGTTATAAAATATTTGTAATATTTTATTCTTTTTCTTTTCTTTTTTTTATTCTGTAATTTTGGCTTTAAAACCGTATTTTATACACTACTTACACAACAATGCATGAATGATAAAATGCAAGAATTAAGCCTATTTACACGCATTTAGTAGGGTTTTTAAGACCAAAATGATAGAATAAAGATGATAAAACAGAGATTCATTAGAGTCCAATTTTGGACCTCGGGACTTCGGAGGAGGAGGAACGCATTCGGGGAAGATCCCCCTCGCAATTGTTCATCCAACGGGGCTCCCTGACGTTCGATCTTCGTTGTTCTTCGATATGTCGCAGGAGCCCTTAGATCTCCTCGTGTCAGTTTCGTCCGATCATCTATCACCATTTAATCTCAGCCGCACGAACCGAAGCATCATCGCACATCTGAGCATCGACACGTGTATAAGTGACCGCATCAGGACCATCCGCCCACGCTACGGAGTGGGTATTTTGCTCTTTCACCCGCTCAAAATTTTGTATTTAATATATGATGCGTAAACATCCATCAACAGTTTAAAGTTATTTTGTGATATTGTAAAAAGGCCCCCGCACTTTTGATAGTTAAACTTCAGTCCAGGCCACGTCACATCACGTGATGCTTCACGTGAGGTGGCATTTTTGCGGCTTGGCCCCAAGGTTTTTATTGTTGTTATTTAGCAATTTTTGCACATTATATATTTTTGGATATTTTGTAAGAAAGACCCAAGCGTTTATCATAATTTCACTTTGGTCCCCGCTAGTGGAGCACATGCTTATACACGTGATTTTAGGAATTTTGTAGCGAGGCCCTCACAGCTTTACTTATTTAACCATGTTTAATATTTCTTGTGAAATTTACACTTTGGCTCTTGAACTTTTATTTATTTACAAAAATACTGTAACACCCCGTAATTTTCGGATTTTTCCGAAGTTTTAAAACCTAATCAATATTATACTCAAAAGAAGCGTCTCGTCGCAAGCTTTCCAACGAGCCTGAAAGCACGTAATTCCGAGTTCGGATGTGGGAGATATGCCTGTTTTGGTGAAGATGGGTCAGGGATATTGAGGGGATTTAATGGTTACGAGTTTTGGTTAATTAATTACGGATTAGGGCTATTTTAGGGTTTCTAAAACTAAGATTTTAATCCTCAACTATATAAAGACCCACACCCTTCATCTCCCCTCATTCCTACTCCTTTCCAAACCCTAACCCATTCTTTTCCTCCTCCCCAAGTCGTTCTCTTATCCCTTTTTCCCTCTCCTTCTCTAGAGAACCAAAGGGAGATCGGTGCAAGCTCCGAAGCTTCGCGACAATAGGAAAAGGAGGATCGCCATTGCAAGCAAAAGGGGCACTTCTCTCATCGGACTCTTGATAGAGCAATCAAGCAAGCGGATCAGAGACGTGCGCCATCATAGGTAACGGATCTTCGACTCTCTCCTTTTATTTTGGAGATTGTCTTTTGGGGTTGACTACTTGTTCCGATCCTAACCCCGGGATCTCCTCTTGCTGTTGGTACTTATCGAATCAAATCATTTTCTCATTAATTGCTTCCATCTTTATCTACACAAGTTTTGTGATTGAGGACTTGATATATATTTGAAGATCGAACATGCGAAAATCATGGATATATATTTTAAACTCATAAAGATCACTAGATCCGTCTGTTATTTTAAGTTACTGTATAATAACGTGATATCCTGACAGCTCTAGTTTTAGAAACCGAATTTTTGTATAGGGTTGAAACATTACAAGAGTTTTCCTTGATTTCTTTTAGTTTATCAAGGGATAATATTGGTCGATTCTTGTGGTGAATGTTGGGAGCTCTTGTAGTTGGAAATAGGCACCTTTATGTATCGTGCATTTTTGAGTGGGGTATTATATGAGGAGTATGAGAATAATGTTGATATAATATGTAATATTTGTTAATATTAAGGGAGTTATAACACTTGCATGGATTTTTTTGAGTACTGACCTCAAATTTTTTATTTGGAGAACAAATTATTGATGCTATGAAAGTTACAAAGGCTGAGTGTTAAAAAGATTAGATGCATAGTCCTTTTCATACCCCACGTCATTTCTTGTTATTTCTTGAATTCCATTTTTTCTCTTAAATAGTACATTTTCTTGGACACTATTAAAGTTAGAAATCATACCATTTTAGTTAATACCTTTTACAAATTATTTTATTATTGGAGTGCTCAACATTAAGCTGGATAACGTATAGGTGGTTGGAGCATAGTTTTAAATGGTTTCCTTAATTTAGTAGGTAGTATAAACTTAATTAAGTTAAGTTGTGAAAGGCTGTAACTTTTCTTAAATTAGAAATTCAAACCGTTGATTGTTGAAGTGGTCAAAAGGTGTAAAGTTCAATTATTGTATTTCTAAATAAGAATAGATTAGGTTTATAATGTTGTGTGGTCTTAAAATTTTATTAAAACATTGCTTCTTGTTATTATGAGTCTCACCGTGAATATCTATGTTATCAAAGAATAACATATTCGGTGTTATTGGATCTTTATGTGAAATTAACTAGCAGTAACTGCTTCTACACTTTTCAAGCACTACGATTATTCCAACATATGCGTTGTAGTTGATAAGTGTTCTGGGCAATCGTGTGTTTCCGTTTTTTTAACGAAAGATAAAGGAGGGCATGCACTGATAAATCTAAATGTGTTAAGAGGATATAGGAAATTATAGTTTAATTATTTTTATAATGGTTGGGAACTCGGCAACGTCCACCTATATTAAGTGGATTAGAGTTCGCATAAAAGTGTATTGACTGTTCGTGGTCAGTTCGTGAAAGGATAAATGGGGAGAATAAGTCAGATTGGGTAAGTATCCCATATCACAGATGAGTTCTTGGGAGGAATCAAAAATATTGAACATTGTACGAGATGCTTACAAGCATATAGCAAGATAAATTATGGTGTATTGATGGTTTATGATCTAAAGGTTTTATATAGTATCGGATGGTTATTAGTTTAATGGAGTGTATTACGATGCTCTAAGAAGAATTAATTTGAGAGAATTAAACAGTAACCACTGCAAGGTGGGTGCACACCCTTGCAGTCCGGCTGAGCCGACAGTGAGTCATCCCCACTCGAGGGGCATCACAGAGTGGGGTGGTGGTAGGTACTCTGGTGGAATTGAGGTGGATGCACGCGTGCATCGCATCGTACGGATCCGTTTTGTGGTACTTGTTTTGGAGCGAGCGAGACTCCTCCGGCAGACTCGGTTGACAGAGTTACGACTCTTCGGGCTATATGTTCCCTGTCACGGGTGTTAGAGTACTACCAACTAGACTAGCTGAAGGATCGCGTTTGCACACGGGTTTTAGGCTGCACTATGAATGGAGTGTTGCAGACTTCATTCCTAGTGTAGGCCTTCTCCCTTGACGAACGAGTCCGGGATAAGTAAATAAAAATATAGATTAAGATGTGTCAAAGAATTGGTCTTGATGACATATGTGTTAAAGGCATGAAATATAAGTGATTGTATAATGCTAGATGCTTTTAGAATGCTTTCTTCTAAACTTGTTAAGTTACTGCATTTGCATTGCCTACCTATACTCTCTTGATTTATAGTTTATTTTATCCTTACTGAGTCAGTTGACTCATGAGTTACATTCTTTGGAAATCCAACAGGAAGTGTAGAGCAGGAGACAGAGGCTCACATCTTTGGTGGTGCATCTGCAGGACGTTATTAAGGTTGAGGACTAGTTTCTTATTAGTTGTTGCTATCCTTCATTTCCAAGTATTTATGATGTAATAAAGAGACTCTGAGGATTTATTGCTATTCCTATGTGGACTTTTGTTATCAATGAAAACTTAGATTTTCTTCCCTGTGTTTTTTTGTATAAATGGTATATCATGCAGGTTGTTTATGACTGTTGTTGGGTAATAATGTGAATGGGTGTTGAGATGCGCTCCCGTCGAGGTGGGGCGTTACAAATACTCCTATAATGAGTAGTTTCTCTTTGTTGTTTTTATTTATTTCATGCAATTTGAAAAAATACCCAAAAATAGATTTAAGTTCATGTTGCAATACTCTTTCACGCCATATTTTTATTCCAATTTTGAATCTATAGACTATTTATAAAATAAAAAAATGCATTTTTGCCCTTATTTGCACTAGAAAATATATATAAATCATAAATCCTTTTGAAAAATTCAAAAAAATATATTTCATATTTATTTAAGTATTTTACAACTTCAGACCAAAAATCACTAAAAAATATAAGATAAAACTCAAGAAATTGAAAAACTCCTAAAAGTTTTATAAAAATATAGAAAATCCATAAAGAATTTTTGTATATATAACTCATATAGCTTTATACTCTTATTTAAAAGAAAAAATATAAAAATATAAAAAAGAAAAAGAAAATACAAAATAAGAAAATTAAAATTCAAAATATAAAAATATAAAATCAAAAAATAAAATAAAAATATATAAATTTAAAAAACCCACGAAAAAATAACACATCTATAGATAAATTGATCACCTTCATTTTTTAGCATTCATTGCCTCGATCTACTTGCTTGTTCCATGTGTTCGACCTCTACATTACTTGCACTATACACATCTTTTGTAGAGTTATAATAAAATTCAACTCCACATCTTGCTCTTTATTGTTTGATCATTGTTGTGGGTTAAGGAGGTGGGGAGGACTTGAGAAGATAGACAGATCTTGAGCATTTCTTTGTATTTATTTACTCGTGTAATTTTAGTGAGAGAGAGACTATTGGAACTTATAATAATTCAGGACACTCTCAGGACTCTACCACACTTCACGAGGTCCGGTGCTCGAGGGATTGTTCCCTTGGGGACCTCGTCAGTTTTGTCACGGTTTTCATTGTATTTTTTCATTTGTTTTCCGATTTTACTTTCCTTCTTTTGTGTGATTGAGCCCTTAGCTTTAGGATTTCTTGATGATAGAGTAGGTCCAAACACCTAATAACCATTGCATGCACCTATAAAGACATTTGGACTTACTCAAATTAAACTGCTTCTCACTTAGTCTCGAAACCATCGCACCGCGAGAGTTCTGCATACAACGCTTGCAGGACCCATTATTGTGGGCACCGAGGAGACTCCAAGACCGGACACTTCGGTTCTATTCTAGGTCATTAGCAATGGTTCTTCATGCTAATAGCAATTTCTGAACTTAAGGCGATTTCATCAGTTTACATTTTCATATAGTGTAGATTTCAATTCTGTTGAACATCTTTCCATGTAGAGGGCTGGAGGCAAGGTGAGCATTTACGCTTTAGCATTCATCATTGTTTTTGTCGCTTGCATTGCTTTTCCGCCTCTCTACCTCTGATTTTGATCACCTATGTGCTAAGTAAAACTGACTCCTCGTTAGGCGCATGCATTTCTCACTAAAAATCAAAAAAAAATGATGACCAATAAAATTGGGACTGCAAATATTACTTGATCCTAAAATCAACCAAAAATAAAATATTTGTCTTGGAGCGAGTAATCCCCTCATTGTCTTTGCTTTTACTTTGCTCGCGCGTACACTAAGAATTAGTGCCAAAATCCCATCCAACCCTTAAGTGTTTGCGCAACATTTTGACTTCTCACCTAACTCTAAAACAGACAAGATCAAAAGACCGTTCTTTTCAGTCTCTAACGAGTTGAGTAGGTGAATTGAGGGATTGTATTATGCAAGTTTGTCTTGTAATTGTTTTGTGTCGCATACTAAATTGCTTCTGTGCACTTGTGCCTTTCTTTACACTTCTCTTGACTTGACCATCATATTCTCCCGATCATTTTTCTCTTGTTTTGGAGATGGTCGACTGTAGCGTATTTTATCCGAACTTTGCGGATCCCTCGTTTACTCCAGCCGGTCCACCTCCCTTTTTCCAGGTGGACTCTGCACCTAACTTTTCTACATATCCTCCTCATACACAAATTCAAACCTCGGATTTTTACCCACCTCCACCTTCACATTTCTCTTCACATCCACCCGAGACTGATATGTTAGAGTCACCTTTTATGATTTCCACGATTGAGACCTTGAACCAAATGATGGAGCAAATGATTTCGAGGATTCAAGATCTTACTAGCTTAAATAATAACCAGAATGTCGCTCCATTCTTTGAGGATATGGATTCATTCGAGGATTTCCATGAGAGCTTGCAATCGCCAAAAATATAAAAAATGAGCGAAAATTAAAAATCTAAAAAGATTTCGGGAGACCTTTGGTTGAGTTAGATTGTGAGGAGAGGTTCCATGTGCCAGATCATTTGACCACACATCCATTCACATCCTATCCCACCTCTGACCCTGAGGATGTCACTGTACAGAGTGCTCTTGGCATTCCTTGTGTATATGCTTATTTCGACTTCCTCCCTTGTATGGAGGAGGTCTAAAAATTCAAAAAAAAATGTTGATTGAACCATAAGTGGTGGCGATTATTCATGAGATCATTGATGCCCCACTACATCTGGCCATGACAAAATTATCTACTCCCCATCATAAGAAGAGAAAGTGGAGGAGCAGAACAGAACATCATATCTTGGCCATGGTCGTTGCCCACGCCATCACACATCGTCTCATTCCTAGGAAAAAGAACACTGCCACACCTTTCATTAGTTACGATCTCTGACTTCACATGTGATCACACTCTCCTCGACGCCAATGCTTCGATTAGCATATTACCCTTCTTGTTGGTACGGTCTCTTCATTTTGGGCCTCTCGAGAAAACCAGGATGATCGTTCAATTTGATGATGGATCTATCAAAAGGCCGAAGGGTATCCTTGAAAATGCCATCATATCGAATCAGGGCATGATCTACACTGTTGATTTTATAGTGTTGCCCATGGATACCTCCGCAGGGGAACACTCTCCAATCATCCTGGGATGACCATTCCTCACCTATGCGAGGGTCGTTATTGAATATGGATCATGAGAGATTCGCTTTTGTCCTATTGATGAGAGCGAGGTTGTAATCACTGCAGCCACTGCTGATGAGAGACCTGCACTTGATGTGACTACACCTATCTTGGCTGACCTCGAGAAGCATGACCTTGATGAGACAATCAGAGACTTTTGCTACATGTTGGATTCCACTGAGACCCAAGAATTCCTCTCCAAGGAGGAAGACTTGAAAGCATGGACCTCGAAGTTCCTTCTTCTGGAACTTGGCGGTGTGTTGATGACATCCACAGGATTTACACGATTGATACATAGAGTAGAGGGTAGATACATAGACTAGACAGGACGGAAATGATTTGACTCTTTGACCGATGAGTCCATTCCTGTTCACTTAGATTCAGATAAGACTGAAAAGGCTGAATTTGATCTTGTTGCTTTTATTTGGGAATTCGGGCCTTTTGATGAGAAAGATGATCCGGTTGAGATTCTTGAGGACGAACATGATTTGACTACTTCTACTGATGAGTTCGTGCCTTTTGGTTTTGACCATAATGAGACCTCACAGGACAAAACTGACTACACTTCTTCCGATGATGATGAGTTTGTCCCTTTTCACTTTGACATCAGTGAGACTCCCAAGGCCAGACCTAGCTATACTGCTTCCACTGACTCGTTTGTGCCTTCACACTCCAGGACCACTGAGGACCTCCACCCTGTCGACCCTGATCGGTTTGTGTCATCTGAGGACCCCAATGTCGACTTGCATCATACCAGATCTATCCCTCAACGGTCCCCCAAGAAGGTTTGCTTTCGACCTTCTTGATCCTATGTACATCCATCTCGGTTGTACATTCACTTTTGTTCACCTCTGTCCTTCTCCTGTTTCGCTCATCCACCCCATTCTCGCCGTGTGTCTTGCTTGGGATGTACTTTGTACTAAGTATAAGGGTAGTGGACGAGCAAAGTTTCTTTCTTCGTTCCGTTTCATCACTCCTCTTGTTGCCTATTCTTAGAGCTTCTTTTACCCTAACTATAGGAGGAGTGATGTGTACATCCTTTCTCTATTTTCTTCCATCTTCTGATCTCTTTTCTTCTTATCCTTTTCTATTTTCTTTTTCTACCAAAAAGGTGTCGCCCCCTTTTGTCAGCCTTCTATACTTAGGATGTACTTTGTTCTAAGTATAGGGGGTGTGCACCCAGAGTTCTTCTATTCTTTGATCCTCTCCAATGTCTCCTATTCTTGTCTATACTTAGGGACATCTTACCCTAAGTATAGGGGGAGACAGTATGAGTACAATATGTTCATTCCCACCCTTGACCCTCCCCGTTTTGTGTACAGTCTGCTATACTTAGGATTATTTGATCCTAGGTATATATAGGGGGGACGGTCGACTTCTCATTCGTTCATTCATTCCTTCATTCATTCTTTATTCTTTAGACTTTTCTATACTCAGTACGAGTTATGTCTTCTCTTTTTCTCTCTGCTCTATGAGGACATAGCTCAAGCTAAGTATAGGGGGTCGTATATACTCCGTATATACTTTAGCCATAACTCGTACTTTCGTATTTTTCTTAATAATTATGGCTAATTATACTTATTAAAATTCATTACAAACACTTAATAAAAAGATGTTGATTATTCCTAAAATTCTTTTTGTATTTACTAATTAATAAACTGTGTGAAGATATTTTTTGCTAAAATGATGTTGATTATTCCTAAATTTCTTTTTGTATTTACTGGTTAATAAATCAGGTGAAATTTTTTTTTGCACAGTGTTTGAAAAATAGTTGAAAGTCCCTTTGAAAAATATTCTGAAACTATCTGAAAAACATTTTGTTACATATTTTCAACCTTTATAAAAACATTTTGATTTGCAAAATTTATTCTCTTTGTGTGAAATATAATTTTCGAAAAAATGATTTGCAAATGGTTGGAAAATGGTTGCAAAAGTATTTGAAAAAACAATATATATATATTGTTTAAAATACCCTGTGAAAAATGTTCAAATGTGTGTACATGTTTGTAAAAATGTTTCTACAAATTATTTTGGACTATTGTTTTGAAAATTGTTTGAAAAAATTTTTAAAATATGTTTGGGGAATATATACATTACACCTAAAATTCTTTATTATATATATATATATATAAGTGAGCACTTACCCTTTGCAAATTCTTAGAACCTTAATTCTTGTAAATATACGATGCATCCCTGTGTAAATATTTGTACCTAGTTTTTGGCCAAAATTCTTTTATTTTTAAAAATCCTAAAAACATTTGAAAAAATAAAAAATACCAAAAACATTTGGAAAAAAACTTTTGAAAAATATAAAAAATGCATATGCATCATCCTTTCAAAAATCCCTAAAAAGTTTAAATTCTTGAAAAATTACATCACAAAAATATTTTCTGCATAGAGCATAGAATTTGCATAGAATTAGCATTTTTCGAATTGAGTTCGATAGTTGAACAAGTCTAAGTAAGATCCGAAGATTGGAGCTTGGTTGGATCTTAAAATCTACCTAATTAACAAGAATCTTGTAGGAACTAGAATTGAGGTACATCAGGTCTAGTAGACTTAATTCTTTGAGGATCACGAGACTTGGCTCGATGGATTCTTGACTGCTTAAGTAGAGTATTTCGGAGCACATGCACGACTCTTGTCGATAATGACCTAACTTGGACACCTGCACCTTTCACTTGGCTCAACTCAGTTGGAGTGATGAGGGGGTTGGATTTGTCGTTATGAGACGCACACAAGTGGAAACATTTGTCCTCCTCTAGGGAGGGAAGTGCGCCCAAACCCCTCCGGTGATGATGAGTTTTGAAGACAGGAGAGTGTGGGTTGCAATAAAGCTTTAAAAGAGGGATAGTCTACTGGCTCAAAAGAAAAAACTCCTTATGTAAATCTTCTTGTATATTGTATTTAAAAAAATCAAAAACTCCAAAAAAGTGGACAAGCTTGTACAAAAATATAATGCATGCTAGAGTGTATGTATATGTACAGTCAATAAGCGAGCTTGAGCTTCAAAGTCAAATCATGTGAGCCTACAACTGGATGACTTGACTACACTGGTCTTGCATCCTAGGATATGTAGCTACACTGGCTACCGTCCATTCTTCTCTTCAACCCTCCTCTTGAGTTGGTTGTCACTTGAACTTAGAAGGGAATACCCCGCTCCTCGAGTGGGGAATCACTGAATTGTCATGCTGGAGAAGTCGGTCTCTTTGTCATTTCAGTTGGGGATAGCCACCATCACTTATACTCTATGAGTCATATTCATAGTCCTAAGGGTTTGCGTATGAGTTGAAGTATTCTGACCTGGCTATTGAGGGGACTTGAGCAGAGTTTTGGGATTCTCGAAAGCTGTTGGATTTCAAATCCGATTCCCATTAAGGTTCTGCCCGCACGAAAATTTCAAAGGTCTGACTTAAGCTCCAAACGTTGATTTTGTAAAGACAAGTTTGAGAATTAAACTTAATCCAATTTTCTTCTTTTTCTTTTCTTTATTTTTTTCTGCACTTATTGCATAAGTGTTTTCTAGGGACTAGCAAAGGCAAGTATAGGGGTTGATGAATCTCTATTTCATCATCTTTATTCTATCATTTTGGCCTTAAAAAGCCTATTAAATGTGTGTAAATAGGCTTAATTCATGCATTTTATTATTCATGCATTAATGTGTAAATAGTGTACAAAATACGATTTTTGAAGCCAAAATTATAAAAAAAACAAAACAAAAGAATAAAATATTGAAAATATTTTATGACTCGAAACCCGGAGACCTATGCATCTCGATGACTAGGTCAACAAGGAATAAAGTAGGGGGAGATAAGGGCCAAAATACAATGAATATTCCCTTTTATTTAATTAATTCTTATTAATTTTTAGGACCTATTTTTAGTTCTATTTTTTATACTTCAAGTAGAAAAACTTAGAACATGAAATTTATATATAATTAAATATAGAAAAATACAAAATTGAATTCATACAAAAATAATATACAATGTACAAAATACAGTCTAAATAAGATTCCAAAACCCCATCTTCCCAAACCCATATCTCTCAAATAAAAACTCAAAATATATCAAAATCACTTTTAATTGTATATACTTTTAATAAGTTATTCAATGAAGGTGGTTTCATATTTTTTTGGAGTTACGGTTTGAAAGTTAGGTTTGGGAAGCCTATTGTATACTTTGTACCGATTAAAATATTCATTTTAGTTATTATTCATTATTTTTATAATTTTATATTTTTATAATTTTGAAAATATTATTTATAATATATTTTCATATTAAAATAATAATAAAAAATATCAAGAAAATATAAAAATAAGATACTTGTATAAAATACAACGGTAAAATACCTATACCTATACCTTTATAGATAACTTATCTATTTATATAATTATATATAATACATCAATAAAATAAAATAAAAATGTATTTAAGTTTATAAAACCAAGTTATAAATTTATAAAAATAATAAATCAAATTAATAAAATTAAAATATATAGATAAATATACCTATGTATAAAATATATAGATAAATATACCTATGTATAGATAAATATACCTATGTATAGATAATACAAAATCAAAATAAAAAATTAAAATATATAGATAAATATACCTATGTATAACCCTTAAAAAGGAACTTGTAACTATATACCTCGAAAAAATAAATAAAAATCACAATAAAATAAATCAAAAAATAAAAAATATTTTCATTTGATAACCTAACATTAATAAAATCATTTATTATTTTAATTTAATTTACAAATCTTTTTTTTCAGGAATTTTTTGGTTGGTCCACATGGACCAACCGGATTGGTTCGTTGGTTGACCTCGGTCAACTCTTTGAATGAGGTCTGCTCCGTGTCAGGACCATGTTTTTGTCCATTTTTACGGATTTTTTGAGGCGTTTCCTTGCACGTTCTCGTGTCGATGTCCTCTGCACTTTTTCTCCCCTTTGATCGAGGATACACATCAGCCTCTTTCCTTGGGGAATTGGATCGATGCACTTCCATTTATTCATCATTCTTCACACACTCTCGACTAGCTATACAAAAACCTCCCCTCTTCCTCAATCGAATTTTGAACCCCTTTTTCCTAGCCTAGCATTCCTCTGAGTTTGGTTTGGACCCATATGTGCATGTGATAGGTGCAACCCCAGCTGCTCAGAGCGAGCCCCGGCGAAGGCTTTGGTGGTCTCCACCATCTCCGCAGGCCACCGGTGTCGAGGTTCATCTTCCTGGTTTTCCCGGCCAGTAGAGGTCCATTTTTATGGCATTTATAGTGTAGACTTAGGCTTAGGTTTATTGAGAATCTTTATTTCATTGTTTAATCAGTACTCTAGCCGTTAATCTCCGACTCGAAGTTCGAACCTTCTCTCATGCCATTCACTGTCCCCTCCACCTTCGTTTGCCCTCGAAACCTTATCTCGTTGTGTGTGCTTTTTCCTTTCAGGTTACAGGAGCGAAGAGACTCCATCTGGGGTCAAATTTTGCAGAACCGTGGTACCTGGGTCTTCGTTGTCGTTCGATCTTCGTACTCGTTCATCCTCGCACATGTTCATCCAACGGGGCTCCCTGTCAATCGATCTTCGTTATTCTTCTAGAGTTCACAGGAACCGTTAGATCTCCTCATGTCAGTGTCATCCGATCGTCTATCCCCATTTCATCTCAGTCGCATGAATCGAAGCATCATCGTGCATCCAGGCGTCGACACACGTATAAGTGACTGCATCAGGATTGTCCGCCTGCTCTACGAAGTGGGTATTTTGCCCTTTATCCCACTCAAAATTTTGTATTTAATATATGATGCATAAACTTTCATTGATGATTTAAAGTTATTTTGTAATATTGCAAAAGGCCCTTTAACTCTTGATAATTACACTTCAGTCCAGGCCAAGTCACCTCACGTGACACTTCCCGTGAGGTGGCATTTTTGCGACCTTGTCCCAGGGTTTTTATTATTGTCATTTATTCCAAAAATAATTTTTGTGCGTTATATATTTTTGGACATTTTGTAAGAAATCCCCCAGTGTTTATCATGATTGCATTTAGGTCCTTGCTAGTGGAGCACATGCTTATACATGTGATTTTGGGAATTTTGCAGCAAGGCCCTCGTCGCTTTTCTTAGTTACATCTGATCCATTAACTTTTTAATTATGTTTAATATTTCTACGAAATTTATACTTTGGACCTTTCACTTTTATTTATTTACAAAAATACCCCTGCCACGAGTGTAATTTCTCTTTCTTGTTTTTATTTATTTCATGCATCTATAAAATTCGAAAAAAACCCAAAATAGACTTAAGTTCCTGTTGCAATACTTTTTCACGCCATATTTTTAGATTGCAACTTTGAAGCTATTTACTATTTATAAAAAAAATAAAAAACATGCATTTTTGCCATTGTTTGCACTAGAAAATACATAGAAATCATAAATCCTTTTTGAAAATTTCCAAAAAAAATATATTTTGTATTTACTCAAGTATTTCACAACTTCAGATCAAAAATTACTTACAATACAAAAAAAAACTCTAAAAATTCAAAAAACCCTTAAAAGCTTTATAAAAATATAAAAAAACCGTAAAAAATCACAAAAATATAATTTATGTTTCTGAATTTTCTTATTAATATTATCTCTATTTTAAAATTAATTTAGAGATTTTTTGACATTGTTTGATATTTTTATCCAATTTAATTTCGAGAATTTCTCCTATTCCCTATTTTGAGTATTTTTTACTTTAAAAATATCGAAAAATTAGAAAAAAAAACAAAAAAAATCAAAAAAACATTAGAAAAATATAAAATGCATAAAATTATATTATTCACTGTATTTTGACTATTTTACCTCTTTTATATATTTTTTATCTCTCTCATATATATATAACTCTCATATATATATTGTATATATACCCCATATAGCTCTATATTCTGATTTAACAGAAAAAATATAAAAAGAAAATACAAAATAAGAATATTACAAATCAAAATATAAACTCAAAAATAAAATAAAAATGTATAACTTTTAAAAACCCACTAAAAATAACACATATATAGACAAATTAATCACATTCATTTTGAGCATTCATTGCCTCGATCTACCTGCTTGTTCCCTGTGTTAGACCTCTACATTACTTGCATTATACACATCTTTTGTAGAGTTATAGTAAATTTTAACTCCACATCTTGCTTTTCATTGTTTGATCATTGTTGTGGGTTAATTGTTGACTAATTAGGGTTTCGTGAGTTGTCACCACAACGACTTTGTCTACACCTTGTGTGAGATATATTTTGACCCTCATCGAAATACCGTTAACCAACCGCAAAGCAATAGACTATCAACCCTCTGAGGTGTTCTCCTGTGATTTCATCTTGCTCCTTTGGGAGTAGATTCTAGGTTAAATCTCTTGTTCTTCATGTTTATCTTTTTGTTCCTATGCTCTATTTATCACTAACGCTTCCGCATTCTCTATTTTCTAACAGAGGGTGCAATGAGGCGGTGATCCAGCGTATGGAAGAGAAGGCAGTGGGACCTGATACATTCCGTTATTTGCAAGTACGGAGGTAGGTCGGCACGGGATGGAGTGATTGGAGGATATCGACGACGGTCAGAAATAATTGCTCATATTGAAATTGAAAGAAGAAGGCGAAGGTGATGCTGGGGAATATTAGGAGCAAAATAAAAATCGAAGCAAACAAAATGATGGAAAAAAGGAAATAAAGTAAGAAATAGGTTAAAAGGGATATATCTACACGATGAAGGATGGACGAATCGCTTGGTGGAAGGAACTTGGAGCAGCTCCGGTCATTGCTCGAAGGTCGGCAAACCCGATCACAACAACTTTCCTTGATCTGGTGCCCTGCAGTGAAGGGAATGGGTCCCTTTGGATATCACCTAGAGACATGAGGACTTTGCTCAACCAATAAGCAGTCATTTCCATCTGTGGTGTTATCGGGATCTCTCTCTCTCTCTTATCTTGCAATAATGGTGGATCCGAGATAATGACGGCGGACGAGGTGGTTTTGATTATCGAAGGGTTAGGGTCGCTAAGCTTGTAGAGGAGGTTAGGGTTTAGAGTCGAGGAGCGTCGTGACATGATGAGAGAGAAGATTGTAGTCTCGCAATGGTCAGAAGTTGTGTGATTGGTTGATTAACAAGGCATGGGAGCTCGATCTACAGTGGAGAGTAGGGGCATTGCTCGATCGAGAGATCTAGAGGTCAGAGACGAGATCTCCACCATCTATAGGCTTCTGATCAAAGGGGCATGAGTGTGCCTTGTGACGAAAGGGTGTGGAGAAGAGGGGTTGTTGAATCCAAAGAGATCCAACAACTCATGTGTGTGGGTCTTAAGAGAGTGCAGATAGAACTAGGGTTGTTGGATGTGGGCTTGATCTAACAATCCTAATCAAGAGTGGGCAGCTCGAGGATCAGGTGCAACACGTGGTGGCTCCAATTCATACCCAAAAAAACTGATAAATAAAAATCAAAAATAAAATTAAAATAAGCTAACAAATGATCTCAAATCAAAACATGTTCATGTGAAAATTGTTCTCCTTGATGATGTCTACAACTTTCATGAAGGATGAAAATGCAAAAAACTTCAAACATGCAAATTGTATTTTTTATGATAGTTTATTATATAAAATACCTAGATTTAGTGTTTTGTATTTTTTGTATTTTTTAATTTAGGAAGAAAATATAAAATAAATAAAATAAAGGAGATGTATTTACGCATTTTGGATATTTTATACTTGATAAAATAAAGAAATAATATAAAAGAGACCCATGTACATATTGTATATACAGACTCACATCGTTGTATTTTCTTTACTTTTTATATCTTTTGAGTTTTGATTTTTATGGATTTTATTAAAATACATTTCAAATAAAACAAATGAAAATAAACAGATTAAACATAATTAATTGTTTACTTGAAATTATGATGCAAGATTAGTGGATAATTACAATATATAATTAGATCTCAAAATCCATGTTTCATATCTGAATCTATTTTTTTTAATGTAATCGTAATTTAGATAATTGAACGGATATTAATTAAAATGAAAGTACGAGTTCATAAGAGAACATGGGAGATATTCACATTTATGATTTTTATCTTTGAATTAGGGTTTGGTTTTGTTTCATATATATAGAGGTTAATACTTTTTAGCATTTCTCATTGTTAATATTAATGTTATGTATACAATGGATTTGAATTTTTTTAACTTGGATTTAGTATAAATTAAATAAAAATATATAAAGTTAGGTCAATATACATGTGAATGCATACAAAATCAAGATATGACTTTTATTGGGAAATCAATATACAACAATTAGCTTTTATTATGTGCATACAAGGGATTGTTTATTTATGTATTTAGAAGGGTTTATTGGGTTGAATTGTCGTGTGGACTGAGCTAATATTAATGGATAAGGTAGATTAATTGTGGCTTCATCATGGGAAACTCTATCTCTCTCGTGGTCAAACTCTTCTGTGGGACCAATGAGGATAGTTGCTAGATAGATCGTGCTCCGTGCAAGTCTCTTTATATGGAGCTCTTCCCCCTCTCCAAAGTCAAGTATTCTCTACTACTATGTAAGGATCATCGCCTCCTTTTTTATGGAGATTATTAAGATGATGCAAAAGGTAAATGCTTTAGAGTTTTGAACTTTTGGATAGCTAGGGTAACTAAAAGACCATTATGAAAACAACATGTGATTCCTCTTTTTTAGGAATCCATAATTTTCTATTAAAAAGATCAAAGTGACAAAGAAGGCTTTTAAATCTCATATGATGATCTTAAAAAGCTGGGATATCTACTTAAACAATATAGCCTTAGCTCTTAGTAGCTCCCCTAGGAACCTAATTGAGTTGGAGCTAAAGTACTACGTTACGACCTTGAAGGATGATTAGGAATCGGTTAAGAGGCCATATAACAGTATTTCGTGGCTCAGGCTAGGAAGTCAATGGACTATATTCTTCCACTTAAGAGCTAAAATTAGAGAAGCAAGGAACAACATTCCATGCCTCATTGATGTTGCTAGAACTTTGGTAGATAACCTGCTGGGCATCACTTCTGAAGCAATTACCTTCTTTAACTCTCTTCTTGGTTAGTCTACACTACTCGTGTCTCATGGAAAACATTCTCGATACCTAAGAGAGTTTTGTCAATGGATGTGCAGGTATGGCTGGAAATCTGGTAGAGCAAGAGGAAATATTGAGCTTCTTCCTCTTTGTTCCATTGTTTAGGTCGCTTTGGCCTGGTGGATTTAATGTTAATTTCTTTAAGTACCACTAGACTCTTATCCGAGAGGAATTTTTTGTTAGCCCACATGTTCATTACCCTTGTCCCTCGAGTTCCCTCTCCATTAGGGATACAAGATTTCAAACCTACCCATTGCCTATTGTAATGTTATTTATAAAATCTTTTTGAAGTTCTCATCCTCAAGCCTCTCTGAGGTACTCCCATGCCTTATGTCTCCAAATCAGACAACCTTAGTAAAAAGGAAGGTGCGTCGAGGATAGCATTCGCCTGGCTCAAAAACTAGTAATGGGTTTTGGTGGGAATAGTTTTGCCTTGGAAGCGTGCTTCAAAGTGGATCTTACCAAATGTTCTGACTCGGTTCATTATTGTTTTCTTCTTGCTATATTTGGCAGCCATGAGATTTGGAGATTTATGGATCTCTTAGATACAAAATTGTATTGAGACCGCTTCTTTTTCAGTGTTGTATGCTTGGGCCTCCACCAATGGGACTCCCTAAGTCCATTACTTTTCTTCATGGTTGTGGAGACCCTCTCCTACTTGGTAGAAACGGAAATGACCTATAGACTTCTTCAGATGATGGGGTGTGGGCACAATCTCTCTCCCACTCACTTGTTCTGCACAAAGTGCACTCCAAACTCTTTGCAAGCTACAAGGGGCATCATGGAAGAGTTAACATCTAGATGGATTTTACCAAATGTTGAAGGTGCGAGCACAATTTTGTTGGAACCTAACCTTCGACCTTATTGAGGATTCCTTCCCAATAACATACCTCGGTATACCTCTGGACCAAAAATTATCTCTTTTCTTCGATAGAAAGGCTTTGAAAGGAAAAAAATTGACATGATTGTGTTGGTCATATACAATAATTAAATTTGACGATCAATGGAATACTTTTTTTAGACAGATGGGACCAATCCCTCATCGGTGGCGACACATGTCACATCAATGTGCTTGAACTTCATTTGGGTCTATGGATGACATGATATAACATGGAGTGTTGCTTGTCTTGATCCCTGAGGAGGAAAATAGATTGGGCCTTATGTCTCTAAGGACCTTATCAACACGACGATAGTCTCTTGGACATGGAGATTCCTTATGGTCGAGAACTTTTTATGGGTAGATTTTCTCTAACCTAAGTATTTAAGAGATGAATCATTCCGGGATGTAGTTCTCTGTAGGGTTTATTATCCATTCCCTCCGCCGGAATGCGGACTCAACGTTCTTCTCGTTCAAAGTTGCTTTTGATTTGGTTAGAAGTTATGTGGAACCGTTGAAGTGGAGGAAGGAAATGTAAATCTCTAAGGCGGCTCCAATGTGTAAATGTTGCACATTCCATATGGTAAAAAACAAGGTCCTGACACCGAAACGCTTAGCTCAAGTTGGTATTTGCTCTGATTTATGCTACATGTTTAGTGACCATCAATTTGAATAAAGACATCATTTATTTTGAGGTTGCCTTCTTCCTACAGAGGCTTGGAGAGGAGTATGCAATGCTATTAGCCTCCGTATTCAACCAAGCAACATGATTATTCTGGACACCTTGAAAGTCATTAGGTCAAGATATTAAGTGAATGAAAGCATTGGTGCCCGCTTTAGGGTTGCTCTAGAAGCTATTGTTTGGTGGTTTATAAAGAAGTCTTATCAACTCTTGAACTGGTTTTTCTTTGGCGGTGCAGAATGACATGCTAGTGTCAGCTACTATTTTCAATGTAAACAACCTCTTGAAATTATGGGTGTAACTTTTGCATTACCTAGGGGCCATATTTTGTAAGACCATTTTTTGCATACTCAATAGAAAACATCACATACTTGCCATTAAAAATGGGGCTTATATTTTGCAAAAAATTGGGAAAAATGGTGCTATTCCCATCTCATTTTCCCTCCATTTTTTTTAATTTTTTTAGAAAATAAAAATATGTGTTTTCATCACTATATCCCATCATAGTCTAAGATACTTTTTAGACTTTGTTAAAAGGGTGACCTTTGGTTCTAATCCCATTATATAGACATTTCCTTGATAAAAAAATCATTTTCAACATCTTTAGTTGTTGTTTATTTTATTGGCATGATAGTAGGGATGAAAACTTATATATTTTAAACATATTTTGGCACATATATATGTGTATACATACATATACTATATTACACACACACATCGTGACCTTTCAAATGATGTGGATCCTCCCTGAATTTTTAAAAGCCAATGGTAATTTTGTAAAAACTCTGTTACAACTTTGTAAAAGTATAAACCGTACATCGTAAGAAATGATTTTGTAAAATATATCATTCTTATTTAAATTAACATTTCCGTCCATTATAATAATATTTATGTAATTATATTTCACTATACATGTTATGTTAACATTTATTATTAAATCTTTAGAATAAGAAATTATAAAATACATGAGAAAGATGTCTAAATTGACAGACCCCGCATCATTTGAAATTTCTTCTATATGTATGTATGTATATATGAGAAACTTCAAATGATATTGTATCTCATCATCCTCATGGTAAGCCATCAATCTCATTCATCATTAGAAATCACATTACTGAAATGAATGACCTATTGATTGTAATATTTAATTATGAAGAAACATGTTTTCCTCATTTTATATCATTCTAAAAATAGAATGTAACAACTATATGATCAGATCTCTCTCTCTCGATCTCGATTGTAGTGCCAGCATGAAGATCCGAGCATATCGGCACACGCGATGGAGGCGGCGACATGTGAAGTGATGATGGTGTGTGTAGACAACAACAATGGTGCATGGAACGAGAGGGGGTGGCTACACGTGGAGGGTAGGTGTGTGGAGCAGGAGATCGAGGCGATGTGTCGACACATGGAATGGGAGGGGGTGTTTCGCGACGTCGATGGCGATGCGCATAACGGGAGATGGTGTACAACGTGGAGGGGTGTGATGTGCGGAGCAGGAGGATGGTGTGTGGGAGGCAGTAGGGAGAGCCACCGTGAAGTTTTTTTTTTGTGTTTTACATAGTTAATCATTTTTTCACGTAATTGGTGTGTAGTTTTACATTGTTCTTGACAAAACAACATTTATCTTTTACATATTTTACTTTCCAAGAAATACTTGTTAAACTACTATTTTGATTTTTATTTTTGCATGATACCATACAAATTTACAAAGAAGGAATGGATTTTACGAAAGGAAACCAAATATTACAAATTGGTTATTCATTATTAAACTGAACAAAAATATTAGTAAGTGGCTCTTCACATTTACAAAGCATCAACAATTTTGAGAAACAGATGGTTAATTCTTACAAAGAAGACTTTTTATTCCATTGAATATCGCGCCAACAATGAATATTAAAAAGTGATTCTTCATAGTTATAAAACACCGTATAAATTTTATAAATAATATGTTTAATTTTACAATAAGCCTTTTTATCATGCAAACATATACAAAACATAATTTGCCCATTGTTGAGAACGTAAATGGAAATGAATAAACGGGTGTGTTGGCAAAAATGCTAAATATAAACAATAAAAAAATTGTAAATTGACATCATTGAATAAATTTCGAATTTAATGAAAATCATGTGACAAAATACCTTTATTGATAAGCTTTCCGATGAAACTGTCCGATTGAGATCTGATTGATGGCTTGCAATGGACATGTGTGTATGATTAAATCAATAAATAACTATTAAGATTTACATGTTGTACATAACCAAATACATGTACATGTATGTATGTATGTATGCATGTATGTATGTATGCATGCTCTTTTTAAACGAATATGGATATGTAGTTTTCAAATTGACAGATATGAATACGGATAAGAATATATATTTTTATTTCTTCATGGATATGAATATGCATGCCGTTTTCATTTTTAGGATATGGAAACAGAGATGATTGCATATTTTTTTGACGCATATGGATATGGATATCCAAATTACTGAATTTATATGTCTATATTGTATACATTTGTGTATGAACGTATGTGTCTAGTTGTGTTATATGGCCACACGTGGTATATTGCATTCACATATATCTATAACAATGTCCTTTTATTTGCAGCATATTTTTTAGTTGTATCTATCGTAAAACGGATATAAATGCACATGTCAAAAATATGTTAGGATATTGATAAAGAATCCGTGCCTGTACACTTATTTAAAAATGACAAATTTAATGGCATTATTTAATGTCACGTAAATAAAAGTATAATTTATGTGGAATGAAATTTTAGTTGAGATTTTTTTCTCAATAGAATGTTTATAGTGATATTTATGTGAAATTGTAGGTTTGCACGGGCATTTTGGTTAAAAACTCCTGTAAGTACTAGTGTCAGCCAATTACCAACCAATTCAATCCAACAAGTATTAACAACCGAGATGGCGATATAGATTTGATAAATGATGCCTAACTAGTTTCCCTCTCCCCCAAGCTTAAATCTCTTTTTTCATCCCTCTCATATATTAATTTTTAAATATGTGTGTGTTCTATTCTATTTAAGGTAATTAGTTGCATGTTTGGTGGGATTTAGCCTGTATAAAGGCACCCCACCCTATGGGAAAGGCATTGAATGCGAAATAATTAATCCGTCCACTAATTCTCTCTCTTTTTTCTTGCGTATAATCCTTTAGACCCAATTCTTGCGCAGTTGGGCACGGACGTTAAAGGATATCTACTTCGACTAGAAGATGATCTCGAATCGGTTGGAAGCAGAAAAGCATGATAGATTGGCTAAATCTTGGTGATCGCAATATGCGATTTTTTCACCTTAATGCAAGCGTTAGAACCTCCAGAAACTTTATTATGCAGCTCTTGGATGACGGGGCTGCGCCATTGATCGAGCTTATGAAGTGGCGGGTGCGGTTTTGGAAGACTTCACCGGCCTTCTATGTCCATCGGGTTCGGAGCATGTAAGACCTGCGCCCCCGCCTCCTAAGCGTTGCCTTACTAAACACGCTAGGAACTGGCTGGTAAGATCATTCGAGGACGTAGAAATCTGGAATGTTGTATCTTCAATTGATTCCTCAAAAGCCTCGGGGCCAGATGGTTTCAATGCAAACTTCTCCAAAATTCAATGGAACTTGGTCAAGGATGATGTCCAAGCAGCGATGCTCTTCCTCTATGATAGTGGTGGAATGGTTGGGGAGGTTAACCACACCTTCCTCACCCTTATATACAAAGTACAAACTCTGTCTGGCATTGGTGATTACCGGCCTATCTTAAGTTGCAACGTAATCTATAAGTTATGTGCTAGATTATTGGCCTGCAGATTATCAGTCGTCCTACCCCGTCTCATCTCTCTCAATCAAACCACATTTATTAAGGGCAGATCAATCGATGATAGCATCCGTCTGTCTAATGAAGTTCTACTTGGTTTCGATAGAAGGTCTTCTCGCAACAAGGCTTGCTTGAAAATCGATCCATCCAAAGCCTTTGACACAATGGACCACAACTTCATCCTTGATGCCCTCTCATCTATGGGTTTTTGCAGCACATGGATTAACCGGATAGCCAACTGCATTACTACCACGTCTTTCTCCATTATTGTTAACGGTCCTCCCCATGGTATATTCAGGGGTATCTCGCAGCCTAGGGCAAGGGGATCTCTGAGCCCTATTCTCTTCACTATTGGGATGGAATCCCTCACATCCTTGGTAGATATGGCTGCAAATGAAGGTAGATTCCTTCCGATGGGATGAGGACGTACTGCGGCACCTTCTCATCTGATTTATGCGGATGATCTTTTGTTCTTTTGCAAGGGCTCCCTACGCTCCCTTAGTGCGGTTAAGGAGATTCTCTGCACTTTCGAATTAATATCTGGTTTGAAACTAAATCCATGGAAGAGCAAAATTTTCAGATCCAAATGGGCAACTATTGATTTGCCGCCACACTACAATTGAGAATTCTGCAACAAGCTCTCCCTTCTACTTATCTCGGCCTTCCTCTAGACTCTTCATTCTAGAGGTGCTGCGACTCTAGAGGATTGGAAGATCGGATCAAGCATCTTATCAATGGTTGACGCACCTCCACTCTATCTATGGGTTGGGCGCACTCAGCTTCTAAACACCGTGATTCGAGGTGTCTACTTATATTGGATTGCGGGTGCCCTAATTCCTACTACGAATGTCAAAAAGCTTGATACAATTTGTGCTAACTTCCTATGGGGAAGAAGGCGTCACGACATTGCCTGGGCGTCTATTTGCCTCCCATAGTCGGAAGGGGGCATGGGCTTGAAATCTTTTGTCGACCTTCGTGAGGCTATGATCGCTTCTTGGGTGTGGAGATTTCTTTCCGCGGACATGTCTGTTTGGGTCGATTTTATGCGCAGGAAATACTTGACTTTGGTTCATTCTGGGATATCCAGGCCTCCCCCTCCGCTTCCAGGTTATGGCGCAAGATGCTGGACATTAGACCGTATATCCGCAATGCCATTAGTGGGGATGCCCCAACCCTTCACGTGGGTCCATTCCTACAGGGGTTTCTCCTTTGCGGTCGCTTTTGATATGCTCGAACCTAGGGGCTTGTCGGTTCCCTGGGCCCCCATCGTTTGGGACAACAGAACTCCTCTACGTTGCGCTTTCACCCTTTACCGTGCTGTCCTCAAGCGGCTCCCCACGACTGATAGACTTATCTCCTTTGGGTCGCAACTCCTTGCTACCTGTAACTTCTCTTCCTCATGGCCGGAACCCATTGAACACTTGCTATTCGAATGCCATTTTTCGTCTACTGTCTGGCGGGGCTCATGTGCTGCCCTATCCCTGCAGCCACCCCCAAGCTACACAACTCATGGATGTGCTCGACTGGATTGCTCGTTTTGTCCCCCAAGTACACGCTCTTCTGCTGCTACACTGCTTGCGGTCGTGGTTTGGCACATCTAGCGTGATCGCAAGTGCTTATGGTCATCGAATGGCAGTCAGTCGGCTGCTGGCATGATTGAGGAAATCAACTACACAGTATCATGGATCAAATGCAGTTGCAGTAACCGGAGATTTTGCACCGATCAAGATTAGTGTACTTCATGGGCTGACGTTCTACGTGGGGCCATGATACGGCTCCCCTATGTTTTAATTTTTTACTACCTTTTTGGGAATATACAGATTTACACTCTTACCAAAAAAACAATTCTCTCTCTCTTCTCTCTCCCCCCGTAGCCCTAACCCCTTTCTTCCTTCCCGACTCCACGCTGCCTCTTCCCATCTTCCTCCCCATCCGCATCCTCACCACCGCCACCGGCTCCCTTCCTCCCGCATCACCTTCCCCTCCTTTTCCCAACTCTGTCGCGCCGCCCAACACTTCACGTGCCCCCCTGTCAACACCACCCTACGTCTCCGCCGCCGCCATCTTTCTCCAACCCAATTCGCTGCTTGCTGCTGTGGCTGTCCCGCAACCCGACACCGCCATCGACCAGATTTGAAGCACGTCCGAAAACCCTTGCCGGTTGTGGTACGAGCGCCTCTTCACCTATTACTCTCTGTCCGTATGATATTGGGAGGGTGGATTGTTACATTGCTGCTTGGTTTGGTGAAACGTTGACATCCAAATTTTCACAACATCGATATATTTTTCTCCATTAATCTTTTAACTGCGTGGGTTCAAGAATTTGTGGTGAAACTTGTGCCGGAACTCGTGATTCTCGTAAACAATCGTTTTTTATTTTTTTAGGTTATGTCAGGGCATCATTTTCTCATCGTTAAATTCATCTATTTCCAAAACCCTGCTTCATCTGAATGAATCAAACCCCTGTTACGACAATTTCCAGTCCCTGCTTATTTTTTTGTTCTGACTGTTTTTTTAAATTCATTTCATTTCTGTTCTAGGAGTATTGCAGTGCATGACATTACCGTGTTTCATTAACTTAGTCACTTAGTTCACAACCTATTCAGGATTGAAGCTTAGTTCAAAAATACTAACAACTACAAGTAGGTTGTATCAATTAACCTTATAAAAGATATGCATGACATGACTTCATCTTGTGTAAGGACACAACCTGAGAAGATTGACTATTTTGATATCAGCACTGGTCTGCACCAAGGTTCAGCTTTGAGTCCATTCCTTTTTACTTTGATTATGGATGCATTGACATGTCACATTCACGATGAGATATATTGGTTTATGTTATTTGCTGATGCTATTGTGTTGATTGACGAGACTAGACTTGTAGTAAATGAGAAGCTTGATGTCTGAAGACATGCATTGGAGACTAAAGGATTTCATGTAAGTAGGGCGTAGACTGAATACATGTAATGCACTTTTGATGGAAGCAATGGTGAATGAATTGAGGTGAAGATTGGTGACAATAACATTCAGAAGAGAGTTTCTTTTGGTTACTTGGGATCTATTTTGCAACATGATGGGGAAATTGATGGAGTTATTATTTATAGAATAAATGCATGTTGGCTAAGGTGGAGAGGAGCTTCTATTTTTATATGTGATAAGAAAATTCCTTTGAATATCAAAGGAATTTTTTTAAAAACAGCCGTGAGACCTGCTATGCTCTATGGATCTGAATGTTGACCTGTGAACCATAGACAAGTGCAGAGAATGACAGTGACAAAAATGAAAATGCTAAGGTTGATGTGTGGACACATACGTAAAGATCATATTCGGAATGTTACAATCTGAAAGAAAGTTGGTGTAGCTCCGATCGAGGATAAGATGCGAGAAAATCACTTAAGATGGTTTGACCATTTGCTAATGAGGTCAGTTGATGCACCGGTGAAGAGAAGCGAGTTTTGAGATGTTGAGCCGGCTAAGAAAAGATGCGGAAGGCCCAAGAAGTGTTGGAATGAGATTATACGAAGGGATCTTACTTTTTTGAATCTAAGCTTGCGAATGACCCAAGATAGATCTGAATGGAGGCAAATAATTCATGTAGCCGACCCTACTTAATGTGGGAAAATGCTTTGTTGTTGTTGAACAACAAATGTTCTTGAGTGATTTGGAAAACATGGTACTTTTTTCCCTCCCATGATTAAAGGACAATCGTTGGTAGAGTGTCTTGGGAACGTCTGCTTAATGTGGCAATGCCACCTTTCCAAGAGTGTTCACTGTCCATGATCTATAATCTTTTTAGCCGCGCTGCTTCCAATATCTGTAACTTGTGTGGCTCAAAAAGAGAGGTGGGATTCACGATTCACTTCTATTTATGTACGTAGAAAACCTTTTCTGAAGTTGAATTTATGAACATGTTGAAGGTGATGTTAGAAATTTGGAACCTCAGCTGCTCTTGCTTTCTAAAGGTAATTTCAGTACATTTTTCCTTTCAAATGTAATATTTTTTAGGAACAATGTATGCATTTTTGGGAAGGTGTGACTTCTTCTATAACCGGGCAAAAATGTTTTTGGCGGTTAACAAAGAATTTTTTCCAATGCACGATTTTTATTGTGTTCCGATAAAATCATTTTTGATTGTATCGATGTGAAATTGGAACTAGTTTGTTTTCGGGAAAAAAATCTGATTACGACATGGAATTCATTGCTATGGTTGATGCAGTTGGCTTATTCAATCTTGCAATGGCTCCGGTCGCGGTTTCAAGTGAGATTAAGGCCCGAGGTAATAATATTTCTGTTTATGTATTAATATATAGATTTAAATTATGAGCACTGGTTTTAATAAAATGGGTTTTTTTTGTTTTTTAATGCGTCTTATGATGGTAAGTCATAGTTATACGATAGAAGCTCAAGTTAATATGCCGTATAAATAGTTAGAAGTTAGTCCTTACCTTGGCTGGTTGCTATCTAGTCAAAATATGGGATTGATTTACTTCGATATTTTCTCTTAGAAAGGTGATCATGATATGTTTTCACAAGTTATAAGTTACACTGGTTGAGAAACAATATTGACATCTTTGTTTTTTTCGTAATTATCATTATGTCAATCTTACTTCTTGTGAAGTGCAGATAAGAGTCAAAGTTTCTCAGTCTTCCAAATTTCTAATGCATACCGGTTTGCTAATGGTGGTTTGTGTTGAAGTATGCATGAAGTGCCAAGAATTTAAACTCCTTGAATCCTCTTTTCCTAAGACTACAACACAACCTTCATGACTCACTCTCCTTGCATTTTCTCCCTTGCTTAATTCTTTGGGACTCCCTTATTTGGTCCCATCTAAAATTAGTAGTAGAGACTTGTTGTTTTTTGCTTTACATGCATCATTGGAAATGATTACTAGGACATCTAAAAAAAGAATGAAAGAAAGAGAGAAGGCACCTGAGAACATCCCTGTCCTAGAGGAGAGCTTTTATCACAAATAGGATTAGATTCCTAAATAATTGCCCCTCAGGTCTTAAAGAAAGTCCCGGAGTTTTGAAACAGAGAAGAAATATTTTCCAAATGTCTAATCTAGAAGGAGAAAGAGAGAGGGAGTAGAGAGAATATGAAGATGGATTTTGGGAGTGTACTCCGAATTACCAACTGCTGAAATTGCTTTTGCCCTCATTTTCTTTTATTCAGAAAAATGATACAAAAGTCATGAACAACAAATGGTTTGGGACATTGAGCTTTGAACTTCTTGGTTGGGAACCTCAATATCCTCTAAGATCATATTTGCCAATTTTAAAACACAGTAACAGTGATGTTCGACAAACACTGGCATCAGCCTTGTGGCTGACATTTTTGGGCTATAGGAGAATTGATTTGGTGTTCAGCTTGTTAGGTGACTCTAATCTGGTGATAACCAGTTAGCCTCCCAAAAATCTAAATGGATAACGTGCAAGATAAAGAAGCCATTCAGATTCTTTGGTCTAACATATCAAATTCTTTAATGAAATGAACTTTGCAATTTATTTCGATGATAAGTGATGCTTTTGGCTGGGGCTTCAGTGGTTTTACTTTGTTGGCAGTTTTTGATTCCCGACAATGCTCATCATTAAGGTCTTCTAAAGGATTATTATTGTTATTTACATCGAGTTTCTGTTTCACACTCACAGTTCTAAATATGTTGGCTGTGTAACCTGTATAAGAGTTCAATTGCTTGATATAGTTTTTATGGAAAAAAGAAACAACTGGATTGTGGAAACTATTTTATGGCCTTGTTTGTGAATAGATGATACACAAATTCGCACATAAACCCCAACAGAGACAATGACTAAGGTCCAGGTCCCTTTGGACTGCAAAGCTGCCCTCTCCTCTTCCATAGCTAGATGCCACTGGCTATCTCGTAGTGCCTCCTGATAGCGTGGGACAATAACAAGTGACGATCCCTCCACAAACTTCTTATAATCCTCTAATAGATGATCAAGTGAGAGATAACCAAGGAGAGTGTATGTGACACATGTGCGTTGATGCTTCTGAAGTGCAATAGGTTGAGTAAGATACTCGATGCAATTGTAAGCCTGTGATTTTTGGATCGGCTACATCATCCTGTTGTATATTACCTTATTGAACGGAAATATCAACTGTCATTAATAGAAATCAAGTGTTCAGTATTTTCCTTGGGCATGTTGGAGGGCGGGGAAGACACAAGAGCATGAGGTCCGATAACTCTAGGTCTTCGTATGTAAATACAATTTAATGTCACAAACAAAGTAAGCGAGGATGGAGTAGGAGGTGGAGGTGGCAGGTAAACCTCCATGTCAGATTCAGAGGAAGTCTTCCTGTCACCTATTGGAGAGAAGTGCATAACAAACTCGAAAATGCCATGTCACCACTCACATAGTTTTTCACCGGACATAATCAATGCATTGGTACCCCTTTTGGGTCCAAGAATAGCCCACGAAAATGCACTTGATCAATCGAGGAGACAACTTGTCCCGTCTAGGAGTCTAATGATGAACACATGCAACACAACCGAAGATGTGATACTTTAGAAGGAACAAATCCTTACGGGAAATACCACCAGAAAAAGAACACTCTCTTCTCACTTAGAAGATGGCATGCGGTAATTAGATAGCATGTGAGTGTGCAGCATGTCATTTTTTTGGCCATAGGGTGTTTTGGGAGAAGCTACAGTCATCACAGTCTCAGGGACCAAAGGAGTCGTAGGCATTTCAATATTTACCATTGGCTGGAGGCATGGGAGGAGGGATGAGTACATGGTCTGCTAAGGTGGAGTCTTCTTCCAAGTGTGGGTGAATGCAAACAAAAAAATGACTTGGGTCTTGCTCGATTTGAAGGTTTGATGCTCTGCCTGATACCTGGGGCGGATGTGTTGGCCGATGATGAGGGTGCGGGTGGAGCTAAAGGTAGGCACGAAGGTGGTTGGGTTGTCATAGTGGGTGGTATGGCTGGGAAGATCTGGAAGAGGGTCTCGTGGCGTGCCTGGGACTGGTATCGCCTGCTGGGGTTGCTGTGGTTCCCAAATGAATATCATCTTTTGGAATGTGAGGGGCCTAGGAAGGCTTGATAAGAGGGTTGCGGTGCGGGACATGGTCATGGAACGAAATGTTGACGTGGTGACGAACTCGTGGATGCCCTATGTTAATTTGTCGTTTTAATGTTGTAGTAAGACATTTAGAAATCAATCAAAATTTTAGCCACATGTATAAATGATTTAATCAATTAAGAAATTTGCGGCTATACATTTATTTAACCTGATCATGCCCCGAGGTTAACTCAAGAAGGCTAAGGAACAACTCATAGCTCAATTTATCAAACTTAATGCTTAGTTTCAGGAGAATATTTTTTTTATTTTTATGTAACATGATGCAAATGCAAAGGGGGGGGACTTTTTATGGGGTTTTTATAGTTTTTTTATGTCAATAATATAAAAAAATTATGAAAATTTGATATAAGGTAGGAAATGATGAAATTAAACTACTATAAAATTTTGGGATTTTTCTGATGAAAAATGATTTTTCTAGAAATAAAGCAATATAGACTGAGTGAATATGAGTAATTTAATTTGAATAAATAGTAAACTCAATTAATTTCCAGAACTAAAATTATCCTAGATGTATCTAGGAAAGGAAATGAAAAATCAATTACATCAATCACCATACATTTTATTCTAAGAAAATGAAACACACGAATGCAACGATTTTCGGGCACAGTATAGAAATAATTAATCCTACAACATGTGAATTTTTAGGGAATTTTGGAATACATCCATTTCATCAAATGATATGATAATGAATTAATTGTTCTATAACATGCAATCTTTGGAATAAAAATAAGATGATGGTTGAAGGTTCAAAATAGAGTACAAAGACATGGTTATACATGCAAATTACAAAACTAAAATATTGAAATAAACATGTAGGACGACCTAATTGTAATTACCTATACCCGTTAGGGGTTCGTTGCAATTTACCCACATATGCATGCGCGAGGCACATTCCTACTACCGACGAGGGTCTTTTCCCTATTTGTTGGAAGGGGGGGGGGTGTATGCAATTTGCCCTGCCCGCACGTACAGGGCATGTGCCACGTGAGGTTCGGGTGTGGAGGCGGAGGCTTGGGCACCGAGGCTCTAAGCTGTTGGTTCGTGGTGGCTCGGGTGCCCGAGGCGACACATGGTTACTGGGGGAGGCTCGGGCCCAACTGAACCTCGAGCCGAGGGTCAATGTCGGCTGTTTGTCGGGCGGCACAGAGCTAGGGTTCCGTGGTGGTGCGGTGAGCGACGAGGCGAGCTGCTGAGCGGAGATGTGGCTGAGGAGCGAGGCGTTGAAAGCGACTACTATCGTTATCGGCCAAGGCAAGATGGATGTCGGTAGGGGAGGCGAAGCATCGAGGAGCTGCTAAGCGGAGAGGTGGAGATCGATGGTTGACGAAGCATGGGTGGAGGTGTAACTGGTATCGGGGCGAAAGGGCGAAAGTGAAGTAGAGCTGGGGCTGGAGTGGGTTGCATGGAAGCCCAAGGGACGACAACCGAAGCTCGAGGTGGCGAGCTACAGTGGTCGAAGCGAGGGGTGCGAAAAGGTGGTACGTGAAGGTGATAAGCTGGGGGCGATGCGAGCGGATGCGAAGCCCAAGGTGGTCAGCAGGCGGTGGCGTGAGAGGGTGATGGTGAAGCGTTGGCTATACGATGGTGATTGAACGACGAGGGTTAGACGGAGGGACGAGACGTGAAGGGGAAGGAATAAAGAAAAAGTGAGAGAAAGAGTAGAAAGAAGCGGAGACAAAAGATACCTGGAATGTCGCCAAGGTAGATGGAGCTCGTTGTCACCTCGATCCGATTGGCAATGGCTCAAAGAATCTTGCGCAACGCGCACGTAGCTGCTGCAAGCATGGAGGTTCACTCTGTGGATCTTGCCGAAGGTGAAAACCTATTGTCACCGACTGTCTATCAACTCCTCTTTCTCGATGATGGAGGATTGGCGGATGTGGAGGACGAGGGTGGAGAGGGGTATATGAGGAGGAGTTCAGGGAGGCTGCGGAGCCGTCGTAACAGCCATGGGGAGGTGGAACGACCTTCGCAGCATAACGGGTGGATGCGGAGAGTGAAGCGTAACGACGAGACTATCCACTTGGAGGAGGGAGGAATGTGAAGGAACCTTGATCGTTCGATCTACCGAGATCGCCACGTGGCGAGAAATTTTTTTAAGAGAAAATAAAAATAAAAGTTAAATAAATACTAATTATAATAAAATAAAAAGGAAATAAAAGAGGGTGATACGTGGTAGCTCCAGGACCTGCCACATGTCACTCCCAGAAAATTTAAATAAGAAATTTAAAGAAAAATCCATAAAAATAATAAACGAGGTCAAATAAAAAATGGTCTTCGTGAATTGTCTCGACGAGATCTACAATTTAGTTAATGAACCAAAACTTAAAGAAATCATATTTTTGATGATATTCTATAGATATAAAATATATGTATTTTTGTATTTAACAATTTTTTGATGTTGAATATGTTAAAAATTAAGAAAAATAAGATAAAATATAAAATAAATATTTACAACTTAATATTTTTTGTATTTTTACTAATTAATAAAACAAATAAAATAAAAGGGACATTTATGCAGACTATATATACAGACCCTGAGTGATTATTTTCTTTGATTTTTTACTTCAATTTTGCACACTTTATTAAAGCATAAATCAAAGAAAATAAATGAAAACGAAATAAATTAAAAAGAGTTTTTTACATAAAATAATAGGGTTAAAACAATAATCTTGTTCAATGTACAAGGAGATCAAAAAACCCAAGTTTCACATATGAACTCTGATTCTTTTGAACTTGGTCTTGTTTTGTAGATAATTGAACGTACATTAACTCGAAAGTGAATATTGTTTCATAAGAGATTGCATGAGAGAGATATTGATATTTACGGCTTTTTGTCTAAAAACTAGGTTTTGGTTTTTATTGAGTATAAATACACATTATTATTATTTTGATATTTTTCTTGATTAATATTAGTAATATGTACATAATAAAATTTATTTAATTTGAAGTTAGTAAAAAATAATTAAAAATCAGGGAAATTGTGGTATTATATAGGTGATAATGAACAATTGTTGGGCTTCTTATTAAATGCAGTTATGCATGCTAAAACATGAATATTAATTATATATGCATGAATAGTAGTAATGCAATATAGATGAATAAATGCAATTAATTAATTGGGAACATAACATTGTTTTTGTCTTTTGAAGTGATGAATCACAGATTCATCACGTGGTTGTCTAACAAGAAACCAAAACTTATGCTGATTTTGAGGACGTGTGGAAGGCTGTTGGAGGGAGCATGATGTGGGAGTTTTGTGCTATTGGTTCGAATGGGGCTTCCAGGGGTTTGATGACAGGTTGGAATGGAGAGAAGTTTGTCTTGGAGCAAGAGGAGTTGACGGGCAGACATTCTATATCCATTGTGCTGCGACAGAAGGCAGATGGGACTCGGGTCACCATCACCACTGTCTATGGGCCATGGAATGGTGTGAACTTTTCACTGCTGGTTGATGAGTTGTATTTGGCGAGAAGGAGTTTCCCATCGGACCCCTGGATCGGGGCAATTCTAATACCACTTTGTATCCGGAGGACCGTCCTGGAGACTGCGGAGGTTGTGTTGTGGGTCTCCAGAATTGTAGGGGTCTCATCAATTATTTTGGGCTTCAGGTTATCGATGCCTTGAGTTACTGATACACATGGCACAATTCTAGATCGAAGTCTCGGCTTGACATGTTCTTACTTTTTACGGATGTGGTGGATGCTTTTCCTTTGGCAAGGGCATATGCATTGCCAAGACCACACTCTGATCGTACTATGTGCGACCTAGGTCTTTCTTCTGCTTTGAGAGTGCTTGGGTTCTGGAGGATGGGTTCCGTGAATTTGTGGCTACCTTCTGGAATGGGTGCAAGCCATTGGGGTCTGCTATTGCTTTGTTAGAGGCAAAGTTGAATGCGTTGAGGTGGCATTTGTTGAATTCCACAGGAACACCAGGATGCAGAGGCCTTCCAGAAGGGTGAGGGCCCATGAGCAGGTTTGCAAGCTTGATAGATTAGAGGATGTGAGAACACTAACTGTGGAGGAGTTCGATGAAAGGGGAAGACACCTTGATGAGATCAATCTGGAGGATAGAAAGGGGGAGCTGGCTTGGAGGCAAAGATTCGGACAATGTCGGTTGAGGGAGGGCGATGCCAATTTCCAACACACATTTCTTCCATGCCGTGACAAGTGGTCGAAGGCACATAAACCCTGTTTACTTCCTTGTGATCGGATATACCGCGAACCTGCGGTCCAAGGTAGCCAAGCTGTAGGAGCGACACTTCGATCTCACTTTTAGGACTTTAGTAGAAGAGATGTTCGTGCTGGTTGGGTTTGGAGGGGAAGGGGGGCCTCGAGGATCTTAGATGTTTAGGCGTGCTCCCTTTTACAAGAGTTTACATAAGTGGAGATAAAAAATTCCTTATTCCAACTCAACGCTGATGGGGGTGCCTGGGTGGCTGGGTCGGATGGTTTCCCTATTCTTTTCTGCATGTAGTTCTAGAATCTAGGACATGATCAAGGTTGATGTTATTGATGTGATCCAAGAGTTTCGTGCTAGCAATATGGGGTTTGAAATATGGGATAACACCCTCCAGTTTTTTTTGCCAAAAAGGGAGGTTCCTAGCATGGTAGAGGACTAACGACTATAGCTCTTTCCAATGCAATTTACCTCATCATCGCAAAGATTCTTGCAACCGGCTTCGGGGAGTGCTGCCTACCATCATCTTTCCATAACAGACGACTTTTGTTCATGGGAGTTTCATTGCGGATGGGTTGGTGATGGTGTTTTGAACTGGTATCAGATTAGAGAAGGAATAAAAGTTAAAACCAAAGACCTGCCTTGGAAGGTTGATTTTGCTAAGGCATATGATTGTGTCAACTGGTGATACATGTGGATCATTCTGGAGAAGAGGGGGGTTTCCTAAGCTTTGGATTGCTTGGATTAAGCGGTATATCTCAACAGTCTGGTGCTCACCAATGGCAAGTCGGAAGGGGGTTATTTTCAACCACAAAGGTGGTTAGGCTGGGATGCTCTCTCATCCCTTTTTTCTTCGGCATTGTGACAGATGCTTTGGCAATATTATTGCGGCGGGCGACATATGCAGATTGGTGTGATATGTATGGGGTTGGAGACATCTTGATTCCTCTGATCTAGTATGCTGATGACACTACGATATTCTTGGGGGCGGATTTGAATAAGATTCGACGGACATCACGTATAGTCGACATCTTTGGGAACATTTTGGATTTGCAAATCAACAAAGAGAAAATCGATCGCGATACCTTTTGTGGTGTCTGATCAGGAGGTGCAGGCGATGTAGCAATTTTGGGATGTCCAACTGGAAGTATGCCTATTACATATCTAGGGTTCCTGCAGGTGGTAGGACAGCTACTGTCGTGTGATTGGAGACTCATGATTGCAAGGCTTGAGGGAAGATCGATGGGATGGAAGACAACTATGCTATCTAGGAGGGAAAACTGATTCTTTTGAAGCACGTTCTCTCAGCCATCCCTATCTTTTTCTATTTTACGAGGCTTTTTCCTACAAGAGTTCGCTCAAAGATGGAGCCGCTGATGAGACGGTTCTTCTAGTCCAATGGGATGCAAGCGGGGAAGGGGCCTCCTCTTGGTTGACTGGGGTAAAGTCCAAAGCCCTAACTGTCGATTTCGGTTACCATTTCAGTGACTGATCGAAATGGAATTTTGGTCATATTTCGACCGAAATTTTGGTCATTTCGGTCATTTTTCGTACGAGGGCCCCCTTATTCAGTCATTTTGTCCATTTCGTTCGAATTTCGGTTTCGACAGGATATCGATACTCGACAGAAATTCGACCGAATTTCGCTGACAATTGCGAAGAAGAAGGGTGGTGTGGGGGTAGTGAGGCTGGAGGCGATGAATAAAGCACTTGTGGCAAAGTGGGTGGTTCAACTTTGGGTGAGTTTCAGAAGACTTGGCATTTCGGCTCATGAGGAGGATATATGCCTTTTCATTGTCCCTGGAGACCACACATATACGTACCCCCTCGTTGATGTGGCATGCTATCACGAAGATCCTATCTGAGATGGTGATAAAGATGCAACATATGCTGGGATATGAGGAGAGGTTTAGATTTTGGCATGATGGATGGGAGACAGGATCTTGATGGAGAGGTTCCCTCGACTCCTCAGTCTGGCCTGTAGTAGAGATGCGTTGGTTAGACATATGTGGGTACATGGTGCGTGGGCCTTCCGGTTTTCCTTGGGGCCATATGAAGCTTGCCAAAAACTATAGAAAACCACCCCATTTCCATGAATAAAGTCGTTAGACATAATAGAAGAATATTTCTCTCCAAAAATTAGTAAAAAAATGAACATGAGGAAGGTTCTCTTTTTCTTTCTCAAAAGTCTTAGTGTAAAGACAATGAGATTATTGATAAGGGGAGGTGAACCACAAGTTGATGGAAGTAATAACGAAGGACCCGATTGACGATGGAGTGAGGCCGACCTACTTGAATTTCTCTTTATATCTAGTTTGCCCTATCACCATCTATAGAGTAGGTCTATGGGTATCCCCCTCTCCCCCTTACCCTCGATGGGCTCCTCTCTCCACCCCACCCTCGGAGGGCTATAGGTGGGAGGCTAACCCAAGACTTAAGGTAGGGTGGATGACTTCATTAGGCTGTAGAGGGAGTTAGCAGAGGTTGGAGGGCCATCGGTTCGTAGAGATCATTTCGTTTGGGGTGATGGTAGCAATGTTCAGGAAGGCGCTATGCGGTATTCAGTCGGAGGGGTCACTGCATAGAGAGTATGCGGTATGCGGGAGAGTACACTGGGAGTGCGGTTTTATGTGGTTCGGTATTTTTTAATTATGAAAAATATAAATAAATATTTATTATTATGTTAATATCTCCAATCGGGAGAGTATACAGTTTTATACGGGAGAGTATGCGGCTTTATGCGGAGAGTATGCTGATTTATGTGGTTTTTGTTATTATGCGGATGGGCTTATTTGGGTTTTATTAGGAAAGCGGCCGCATAGGGGGTATACTCAACCGAGTATGCGGGTCAACCCGCATACATGGCCGTTTCATCATACTCGGAGCGGCAAAGCTATCGGGTACGAGTATGCGCGGTTTTACTTGGCCGCTTTCATGAACACTGGATGGTAATTCACGGTGAATAAGGCCTACTGCTACTTCACCGATGATAGTGGGCATGTGCATAGAGATGTCTTACTTAATGCGAGAATCATCTGGAGGAGCAAAGTGCATGGCTTAATCAAGGTTTTCTTGTGGCTATTCGGTCTTGGCATGGTTCTTACCAACAAAGCCCTAAATGTTGGTTTCGGTCACCAATTGGGTGACCTACCGAAACGAAATTTCGGTCATTTTTGTACATGGGCTCCCCATATTTGGATCATTTCGACCATTTCGGTCGAATTTCGATAATTTGTCAAAGCTAAAATTCGATCGAAATTCTGCTGAATTTTGCCGAAATTTGAGGCCATGCTTACCAAGAACCGTTAAGGAGAGCTTTTGGGTGTTGAAGATCGCAATTGCGATATGTGCGATTCAGAGGTGGAAGACTTGGATCATTTGTTCTTCTCTTGTGTACACTCGACGCAAGTCCGGAGCATGGCAAATATTCTATGGCTTAGGGAGGATGGTGGGTCCCATTTCTGGAGTCGCATAAGAACGGTGTGCAACAATAGTCAGGCTTATAGTTCATACTCGTTTGCCATTTTGTGGGCAATCTGGTGTGGTAGAAACAAGACAATCTTTCATGGGTAATTGTTCTATTCTGAAATTTTTTTTGAGCATTGTAGGGTGTTTTGTGACTCGTGGAATCCTGTAGCATAGTGTGAATCTTGTAGCGTAGCACTCTGTACTCTTTTTTATGTTTTAATTGAATAAAAGCGTGGCGGGTCCCAATCTTGGGATGCCACCCTTTCTCTTCTAATAATAATAATAATAATTAGCATGTAGTGAGGACGTCTCCCCACCAGGAGTGAAGAGTGAGACTTTTAATCAGGAAAGTCCTGGTGACATCTAAAAAGTGCCTATGTTTCCTTCGAGTAATACCATTCTGTGGATAGGTGTAGTAGGTACACGAGATTTCATGTAGAGTCTAGTGAGACTTAAAAACTTAGATAAGTGGCTAGTGCAAAACTCAAGTGCATTATAAGACACACATACTTGAAAGTAGTAGAAAGCAAATTTTTTTTATTTCAATGATAAAATTTTGCATAAGAGATTCAACCTCATATGTTTTATTGGAAAAACTCAAGACAATTAGGATAATTGCCTACAACCAGAAGATAAAAATGGTAACCCTAATGGCCAGGTACACAACTAAGACCCCAAATGTCAAAATGGACCAACTCAAAAGGAACTACTGTTGCAACCATGGCAAGAAGGAAAACTATTATGATGATGCTCTTCAATTTGTCATGCCTCACACTAGAAGCTAGACCGAGAAGAGATTTGGGAAAGGACTCCGCATCTTCTGAAGGGGTAAATGATAAAATCGAAGAGGCTACAAGTAGGATACTGGTCCAGTATAAATGGAAGATTTGCCTGCATAAGGAGATTGAACCAATATGTGGAGATTGACTTGCTGACAACCATATCCAACCACCCCGCCCATAAGTACATCCTAAACCACAAGAGAACATGATTAAAAAATGGTAAGATAGTTGAGTTCCTCAGTAATCTTACTAATGAATAATAAATGCATCAAAAAAATCTGGAGTATGCAAAACATTCTACAGACATATGGAGGGCATCAAACGGATCCTCTCAATCATGTGTTGGAGAATGTCTTCCTCCAACAGGGATGTTAGAGCAACTAAGAGGATTCATGTTGTAGGAGGTAAATTGTTCGTTATTGCCTAAAAGAAAATGAGAAACTCCTGAATCCATATCAATTCGGTGAAGTTAATGTTGTGACAGGTTGTAAGAGCATGACTAAAACTTGAGATGCCATTAGAGGTAGCGGTGACAAATGATAATGGAGGACTAGTCTTAACAGATGTATCATGATCCCCCTCTGTCATGAGACGAGATCTTCGTACTTGTGATTGGAAAGTGCAATGGTAGTCTTTGAGTGTTTTAGAAAATAGGAATGTGGAAGTGGAATCATATATTAAAGATAAAACATGAATAACATGGGATTTAAGGTGGAACCCTACTCCCTAAGGAGCGGGATGAAACCACAAGAGAATGCCTCAAAGGGCTGATAGTCTATTGTTTTCTCTCTGGATACAAGAGGTGAGGGGCTTCTTATATAGTTAGTGTTGTGACAGGTTGTAAGAGCATGATCGAAACTTGAGATGCTATTAGAGGTAGCGACGACAAATGATAATGGAGGACTAGTCTTAACAGATGTATCATGATCCCCCTTTGACATGAGACGAGATCTTCGTACTTTTGATTGGAAGATGCAATGGTAGTCTTTGAGTGTATTAGAAAATAGGAATGTGGAAACGGAATCATATATTAAAGATAAAACAGGAATAACATTGGATTTAACGTGGAACCCTACTCCTTAAGGAGCGGGATGAAACCACGGGAGAATGCCTCAAAGGGATGATAATCTATTGCTTTTCTCTCTGGATACAAGGGGTGTTGGGCTTCTTATATAGCCCTCAGTGAGTCTCCACATCCCACAACTGCTAGATGTGAGACTAAACAACTGGATGGGGTAAATGACGCATAACCTAATACCAACACTCCCCCTCAAGCTTGAGCTATATAAGAAGCCCCCACCCCTTGTATCCAGAGAGAAAAGTAATAGACTATCATCCCTTTGAGGCGTTCTCCTATGGTTTCATCCCGCTCCTTAAGGAGTAGGGTTCCACATTAAATCCCTTGTTCTTCATGTTTGGACAAATAGAAAGAAATCTTAACTCACAATAAAAGACACTACAGACAATATCAAATCAGCGTGCACAACTGTCAGCTGCTATCGAAGACGTTGCTTCTGATGCCGTGCAGGTGAGGAGGACGAACGAGCTGGAGTGTAAGTCAAATTGAATCTCATCGTCGGAGAGCATGTGCTCTGTACTGCGCCAGTCACTGCAATTGAAATGTATCTCTCACAGAGAACTTCGGCTTGCCACAAAAATGTGGACAACTACTCCATCTCTGAAAGGGCCGAAAAGAGCATCGTTAGTTATCCATACGTAGATCTTTGAAGATGGGTCTCTCTCATAGGGACCTTGAAGCATGTTCTCTCTCATAGGAACCTCAGAAGGATCTCATACTGGAGTTCACGATCGCTTGAGAATGGAGTTTGACGAAGTCTCATCGTCGAAGAACTGGGTCTCTCCCATATGGCATAGAGAGTGTTACTCTACTCTGGAGTCCTTGTGAAACCACGTGAAAACCCTAGCCAACATGTCATAGGAAATGGGATCTCTACTCTGGAGTCTCAATGGAGAACTGGGTCTCTCCCATCTGGCACAGAGAATGGTACTCTACTCTAGAGTCCCTGTGAAACCACATGAAAACCCTAGCCAACATGTCATAGGAAATGAGATCTCTACTCTGGAGTCCCTATGGATCACATGAAAACCCTGGCCGAAACATAAAATACGGAGATCACAAAAACATGATGGCAAACATGTGCACATTCGAAAAGACCACATACGTGCGCGTGTTTGAACTGAAGTCTCGGAACCAATCGGATCTCGAGTCTGAATATCTGACAACTGCAGAGTCTGAACAATCCGGCTAGTCTGGAATATGACATTTGAATCTGGAATAGGCCTGTGACTCCACACAATGCTCCCCCTTTCTCTCATACTGGTTGGAATGACAATTACCGACCAAGTTGGGAGAAGACAACAAAGATGGGGAAAAACATGAATCGCTTAGCTGTTGCTGATTTTTACGGCCTTTTTTCTTTTCCTTTTTTGCATTTTTTTGGCTATCCAAATCAATTTATTAAATCATCATTTTATCTTTTTTTTTGTAGTCGGCACATTTTTTTGCAGAATTTTCTGCATACGACTTTTCTTTTGTACACACCTTTTTCAAATGTAATTTCCCTCTTTTTTTAATACATCCTCCTTTTTCTTCAAAGACGACCCATACAACTGGGTCCAAATATGCATTTTTTCTTTTTCCTTTTTTATAACATGCGGCTCCCTTTGTGTAGCCTTATTTTGGGTTCCCTATCAGGAACCCTTTTCTCAAAAGAGCGCCGCCCCAATGGGGAGGCCCTGCCTCAAAAGAAAGGGGGTCGTCGATGGGGGCTGGGGCTCGAATGGGAGGAGATGCAGGAGGGTGGCGCGGCCTAGGGCATTCGGTATTGCCTGGAGAGAGAGCGGTATCGCCTCCTGCAATGGAGCTCGCCGCCTGTTGCAGTCGGACAACTTGGGGATGGCTCCGCCCCTGGAGCTTCGTGCGGAGCAGAGGAGCGGCTCCGCCTGGTGTTTCGGGGCTCCGCCTGGAAGAATCGTGAGGTCTGAAGAAGATGCAGCCTGCATGAGAGTGTCACCTAAAGGGGCTCGAGGCACCGCTCGGGGATTGCCTAGGGGGCGACGGTGCTTCCGCCTGGATCATGCGCCTGGAACTCGAGACCTGGAAGAGGAGCAACGATCTGGAAGAAGAGGACGACGTCTCATGCGTGAGGAAGTAATGTCGACTGGAAGAATATGAATTGCCTGCAGCTTGGAATCTCCATCTCCATAGATGCTGCGCGATTCCAGGAGCATCAAGTTAGGGCTTTGGAGCTCATGCGTCGCCAAGTCTGGGAAATGTGGAGAGAAGCTGCAGCCCTGGAGAACCATCATCGAACTGGAGAAGGCCCCTGCCTGGAAGAAGCAGAAGCAGATCTAGAGACAAGGATCTCACTCGTTGGCGGTGCGAGATGCTGCTGGAACTTGGATTAGTATTTTACGAGAAAAACCCTAGAAGTGATTGTAGAACACCATAATAATTTACAATGAATAAATCTTTAAGAACAAGCATGAATGCAATCTTTTCCATAACCCAAATCTCGAATAAACAAGACCATAAAAACACGAGAATCGGACCCGCTCTGATACCATGTTAGAATATAGGAATGTGGAAGCGGAATCAAAGAAAAGATAAAACATGAAGAATAAGGATTTAACGTGGAACCCTACTCCCTAAGGAGCGGGATGGAGCCATGGGAGAACGCCTTAAAAGGATGATATATGCATTGCACTTTCTCTCTGGATAGAAGGGGTTTCTTATATAGCCCTCAACGAGTCTCCACATCCCACAATCTGGTAGATGTGGGACTAACCAACTGGATGGGGCAAATGGATCCTGGAAGGATCCATTTATCCATCTCCTATATAAATGACACGTAACCAAATACTCGAGAAGAGTGCTTAGCAGCATGAGTTGAAGGAGGACGACCATGCTTCTAATATCACATGTCGTTAGAGCGCCCGATGCTATTGCAGGAAGTGTGGCGTGGACGAGGGAGACCACTTCCTCTGCACATACACCACTTCCTCTGAAATTTTTTATTGACAGATGTTCATGCTGTATTATATATCAATGTCATCTGAAGCTATAAAATCTTTCTATGTATTCCTAGTACATGAATACGTAGTCGGCAAAGAGTCCCACATCCCTTTGGATGTAGGATGGTATAGTACCCCATCGACAATTTAGGGTTCAAGAATACACGCACTTTCTTGTACTTCGAGGACACGTATTTCTCTTTCTTCCACAAGGTTCTTATTTTTTAGGATATGCTCTTTGTTATGTGCATCAAACGTCAAGGATGCTCTACGCCCATAGATGAGTGTTCTTTTCATTGAATTTAGCGTTTAACGTGGGTCTTCTTTGCCCTAATGGTGGGTTGTGACTGATCACCAAGACCCGTTGTATTAGATGTCATATTTCAATGACTTCTGTGGGAAAAATCTCAGCACATCGGATATTACTTAAGAGTTAGACAGTCAGGGAAGACATCAAGACACCATTATATTGCACACAGCTACTTGCTATGAGCTTATGGTGGAAGATGGTGATGGTGTTGCTTGTGCAGGAGTGTTTGTGCACCTTGAGTGCCTTCATGCTGCTGCATGCCGTCACGACATGGTGCAAGGTGTAGGATGGTAGGGGGTGAGGCCATCAACGAAGGAAATTCGGCAATGGCCATGACGTTGATAGGAGGGAAACATGTAGGAATTTTTTTGGACGGATAATTGAAATTTGTCTTGGTGAGGTATCCAACCAATGGCCTAGCAACGCTATCAGATATCAGGTTTAGAAAAATAAATAGACATGATTTACTACGAGAGACCTACCTCTCCTTATACGGGAGGAGGGATGGTGGTAAAAGAGCATGTAAACGATGCACGACTAAAGTAGAAAATAGTTTCAAATTCAATAAAAAAAGATTAAATATATGAAGTAAATGTTTGTCAATGAAAAATATACATATGAGGTTGATATCTATGAAGGGAGATGCGAACTGGAGATATATTGTTGAAGAGAAGAAGATGGGCGGTATTTCGAGAAAAAGGACGGTGATATGTTATAATTTAGAAAACATGTAACTTGAAAAGAGCTTAAAAATTGCATTGTAATGAATAACCTCTATAGCTTCTGAACTCACAAATAAAGAATGATTTGTGGGGCTGGACAGAACTAGGTTTCCTTGTTCAAATTGCATTGGTATTGTTTTTATATTTTACATTAATGTCCAGGTACCAAAGTTGATTGAGGTTTTTGAATAAGCGATGGCAAAAATACTGGATAAAGTTGATTGTACTCTTTTTATTGGAATATGCTTTTCACATTTATTAGTGTATTTAACACGTTTTTCATGGCATTTTTAGATGTTTGCATAGTCGGTGTTGCCCGTACACCAATGGGTAGTTTTCTTGGCGCTTTTTCTTCCTTATCTGCAACTAAACTAGGCTCAATTGCCATAGAAGGTATGCAAGACATATTTATTTTAGTCTTCCTTTATTTTAGCCTTGAATATGAAATGCATGGTTTTGACATTGTGTCGTTGACCTATAGGTGCTCTTAAACAGGCAAATATTGACCCGACACTAGTGCAAGAGGTCTTCTTCGGAAATGTATTGAGCGCAAATTTGGGTCAGGCTCCTGCTAGGCAGGCTGCGTTGGGAGCTGGCATACCAAATACTGTTGTGTGTACCACAATTAACAAAGTTTGTGCTTCGGGAATGAAAGGTTTGCAATATTGATATTTTCCCCACATTTTCCATTAAATGGTTTAGAACTTGTTTATTACTGTCATAACTTTGTGTTTTTATTTTTATATCATAGCAACAATGTTCGCTGCACAAAGTATCCAACTGGGTATTAATGATATAGTTGTAGCTGGTGGCATGGAAAGCATGTCAAATGCTCCTAAATATATTTCAGAAGCAAGGTCTGTTTTTCGTATCATGTACCTATAATCTTTACTGCTCATACTTTAAGGGAGAACGTGTTCGTTTGAGGAGTAAGGAGGGATATCCCTCCTTATTCATCCAATTCATTCCTCCCTAGATGGTCAACATTTTGGTTCTGGAGTCAAGATGAGGGATAAGGTTTCCCTCATTATCCCTCCATCATCGACCTCTCCAGCCAAAAAAAATTACCACTTATCTAACAATCTTATCTATAACCTAACCCCCTTATCGCTCCTTATCATCTCCCTCCTACCAAACAGAGAATATCAAATAACTACCACTTATTCATCCTTGTCCTCTCACTCCAACCGAACGTAAACAATGTCTTATCCGTCTTTATCCCTCCTTATTCCTTTCCTCTTATTCCTCTACCGAACGACTCTTAAAGATTACAAACTTGCTACTAACATTAGAAATCTTGTGATGAAACCCATATCTAGTTATCGACGACACAAAATACTCTGTTTAGCAAAGCTTGATGGCATACGATGGATAGATTTCCATCGGCTTATTTATCTGCTCCTTTTTCTATTTAAAAGTCTAAATAAAGTAAAGATAAAACTCTATCTGGTTGTGATCATGTAGACTCTATTGACAAACTATCCAAACTTTACTGACGAACTGCGTCTACAGGAAGGGTTCTCGTTTCGGGCATGACACTCTGATTGATGGAATGCTTAAAGATGGATTGTGGGATGTTTACAATGATTTTGCTATGGGCATGTGTGGGGAGCTGTGTGCAGACCAACATTCAATTACCAGAGAAGACCAGGTGCCTTGTTTGGTTATACATGTCATGACTGCATGTGTACTACTACTGTTCATGTTCTGTTTCCAAGGTTTCATGGTTAATACCTCCTGCCATATATTACAGAAACATCGGAAGTACATTTTTTTTCTAACTCCTAGAATATGATAAAAACATTAATAACTACATTAATAAACCCATAAATAATGTGGATTGTCACCATTCTTTCGGCATGCCTGTTTTTATCTAAAAAACTAGTTATCGTTCTGTCTAAATGCCATAAAGGATTGAAGAAATAAAGTAACATGCAATGATGGAACTACTATAAAGAAATACATAAAAGTCGGAAGTAAAAGCTTTATTATTTGACTACTAGAGCTACATGTGGCCGTTTTTGCTGTCCAACAAATGCAACATTAACATGACAAAACCTCTAATAACTAGACTTCAATAAATTCGAATGTCATACATAATTGAAGAAATAAAGAAACATCCACTAGCAACGCCACTTCATTCTCAACCTAGAAAAAATAAAAATAATACAGGGGAAATGGTCTAGGAGTAAGAGGAGGGAGATAGATAAACCTCGGTGCCTGACTCACATGATTTCATCTTGTCTCATGAGACAGAGAAATACATATAGACTCAAAGAATATGATGTCAACACTCGCATAATTTTTCCACAACATGTCAAAGCATTGATATCCCTTTTGGGCCCGAGAATATCCCAGAAAAATGCGTTTGATAGTCCAAGGAAACTTCTTTTCTTGACATAGAATCTAGTGATAAATACAAGCAATACAACCAAAGATAGGAGGTGTTAGAGTTAACGAATCCTTTTCGGGAAATACAATCGAAAAAACTTGTCCCTCCAAAATCGAAGATGACATGCGATGAATCGAATATCATTTTATAAGAATGGCATCACCCCAGTTAAATAAGGGACACGACTCTGTATCAGGAGAGCTCTAGTGTGATTCAAAAGATGTCTGTCTTTCTTTTTAACTACACCATTCTATCAAGAGATATGGGTATATGACGTTTTATGTAAAATCCTCCGTGACTTGCAAAATTGAGATAAGTAGCCAGTACAAACTCAAGTGCCTTTAGAATGCACATACTTGGCAATTGCAGAAAAAGGTTCTTTTTTTAAATGTTAATTTTTTTCATAGTAGTACTCGCCTCTGACTTATATTTCATAAAAATTTAAGATATTCTAGAAAAGTCATTTATATCTGCAAGATGAAATGATACACCTGCTGATTTGGAACATGATTAGGATCCCAAATGTCAAAATGGACCAACCCAAACAAGGAACTACTATTGCGTTCATGATGATTTGAAAAGCTAGTATGATGATGCTTTCCAAGTTGGCAGGTTTCTCACTAGAAGTAGGACTAGGGTGAGATATGAGGTATGAATCTGCATAACTTCTGAACAAGTAGATGACGACCCTGAAGATGTCACCATTAAGAGACTAATCTTGTAGAGATGGAATTCTGCCCGCATAGGGAGACTGGACTAATCTATAGAGACTCCCTAGCTCACGAATTATACCTCGAAACAAGAGAAAATGTATCAAATAAGGCACAACAATTGAGTTCCTTGATAAGATGATATAATAATTTCATAGAAAAATATACAACATGTAAAACATTCTTTAGACACATGGAGGGCATCAGATGAGACTCCCCTTGTTCTGTGATAGGAGAATGTTTTCCATCGACAATGACAACATGGTAACCATGAGGAATCGAGCTGTATGACATGAACTCTTATATGTTGCCTCAGAGACATAGAAGGCCTTATCGATATCGATATCGTTTCAATATCGATACCAATATCGGTCTCATCTCGATATCAATATACCGACGATATATCACCGATATATCGCGATATTTTCATCCATGCTTAGAGATGATGAAAAGCTCTGGCATTGATTACGTAATATGTAAAGTCAGTGCTATGACTGGTGGTAAGAGCATCGTCGATACTTAAGATGCTGACGGAGTTCATCGTTTCATGTGATACATGAGAAAATTTTCCCAATCAGGTTTTGTTCCCATGATCTCCCTCAGACAGGAGACAAGATCCTCGTACTTCTCGTCAGATGGCGTTGTAGTTGACTCAAGGTACTCAACAACACAGGCAAAGTAGGAAAACCATGCTTATGGTAGCATACGTCTTCAGTATGCCGTAGATGATTGTAATAAGTGAACTGTAGTCAAGGGCAACCACTTCCTTGGCCATATCTTCCACGCCCTTTGAATTAAGCAAGCCCTTCTCTACCCCATGAAGTAGCCATGGCCGAGGAGGTGTGAGATGCAGGTGCAAATAGGACAAAGATTTTGCTTAAATGGTTGTATGTCTCCTCCATAGAGGGATAGATGTCCAAGACAGAAGCTGACAAGATCCTCTTACTTCTCGTCAGATGGTGTTTTAGCTGACTCAATGTACTCAACAACATGGGCAAAGGTAGGACAACCATGCTTATGGTAGCATGCATCTTCGGTATGTCGTAGATGATTGCAATTAGTGGACTGCATTCGAGGGCAACCGTTTCGCTGGCCATATCTTCCATGCCCTTTGAATTAAGCAAGCTCTTCTCTACCCCATGAAGTAGCCATAATCGAGGAGGTGTGAAATGCAGGTGCAAATAGGACAAAGATTCTGCTCAAATGGTTGTATGTCTCCTCCATATGAGGGATAGACGTCCAAGACATAAGTTGACAATGATATATACGGAGTTTCTTGAAATGCCCTTTATACCGGAGTAGAATGAGTGGAGGGGGTGACCATCGTGCTTGGTCATCTAGATGTCATGATGAAGTTGAAGAAGCTTTGTTCCATTCTTTGATTGGGAATTTGTTGTTCCCAAGAATATCCCACATCACCTTTGCAGTAGTCTGATGCAGGATCTCATTGACAATCTTTGTTGTCAGAGTGCTTGCTGGAGACACTAGGCTCCATGAGTTGTCCCGCTTCTACATTGCATTAGCATTAGTTTTATCTTCTCTGGTTTTGTCAGGATGTACTCCTTGTTGTGGCTCTCAATAATGCTCATAAGTTGCATTGCCCACAACTCTTATTTTGTCCCATCCATCTTGACAATGTGACAAGGAACTTGGTAGCCCGAGGATGGGATAATATCAACCTTGTTCTCTGCCATGATGGATGAAGTACACGAAGGACAAATTTGGGAGAGAGAGATGACTCAAACTTGTCTACACAAGCATAGAAGAGAGATTTTATGTGTAGATGTAAACACACAATACTCCCATTACTTTTATAGAGTTATAGGAGCTTTAGGGACCTAGGAGTCGAATTTATGTCCCGAAATTCCCGGAGAAGCTACTGCTTGGACCCTGCAACACCAAATGCTACTACATGAAACACATGTGTAACCATCACTGTTGTACGCAAAGGCATACACGATGATCAGGATGGGCCCCATGTTGCATGCAACCTTGTAGTGCTATGAATTGGCCTCTTATGTCGTCACTGCTGTTTATGCACGGAAGGTACACAGAGAGAGGGAGAGGAAGAGGTTTGGCAGTGAAGTATGTTTTTAAGTGGTCTTTAGAGCTATGGTTCATGACTGTTGTTATAATATAATGCGGATAGGAAAATAAGATCCATATTTATTATGATGCTTTAGGGTTCTCTTTATATATAGAGGTTGCTCTAGAGGTGAAAAGAGGGTGTGCCTGATTGAGCTACATAAATGCCTCATTGGGTGTACATATATAAACAAAAAGAAAATGACTGCCATATTATAAATAAGCAATTATGAGAACGACTATTCTTTACACCAACTATAAATAAACCATTATTATAACAATTATTCTTTACATCAGGGCTATAATTATGTGATGCAGAATACTAGGTTACTTTGCAAATGTCCATATAGGAAGTGTTGAGAAATGTGTGTCATGGGGCATCTATGTGTGGAGATTGGTTTAGTCCCACATTATTAAGAGGTGGGACTTGGTTGAGTTGGTGGGGCTATAAATAGAACCCAACACCCTCTGTACTCATGGAGAGATTCCAATGAAATATCCATCCTTGCGATGTTTTCTCCCATGGATTTATCCTGCTCCTCAGGGAGTTGGGTTTCACTTAAATTTATGTTTTCTTTTTGTTTTTGAGTCCACATTTTATTTTTTATTTTCACATGATATCAAAGTAGAAGATCTAAAAATATTATATTTACGAGTGTTAATTTGATTTTGATCTGATTTTTATTTATTTCCTATATGTTTATTTGTTTGATCGTGATTGAGATCATCTCCGAGAAGAAGATGCGCGGGTTTGTAGGAGAAGACTTCGCTCGTTGGAGAGTGATGCCTTAGTAGAGTTGATCTATGCTAAAGATGCTCCTATAACGCTGCTTCAGAGGACCTTGTTGGGGGACACATAATAACGAGGATAATAATGATGCCTTCAAAAGATGATAGTGGCTTGCGAGACCTAGCAGATAGAGGTTAGGATAATGATGTGCGAGAGGATTTGAGAAGAAACATAGATTGCGCGAGCGATGCTCAAGATAATAATGATGACAATTGCATGTAGCATGAAGCTCCCCAAATCCTAGTGGCGAGGGTTTCATTATGAGAACCCATTTGGCTAAGAGGAAGTGGGGTCAATGAGAGCATTGATTTTGTGGTACAGGTCTAATGTTGATGACGTGCATATGATGAACTCTAGTTAGTGTATTGGTGGAAGCTGCCTGATTGTTCTTCTTGTCATACGATGAATTGTTATTGGCATAGCCTCCTGAGAGGGGTGTGATGCGACGAGTTCCCATCGAGGAAACACTAATGTCGAAGAAAAAAAGGAAGGAGACAATTCGGTTGTGGTTTATGTTTTATGCACACTCTATTCTTTGTGTTAGGGCCAGTAAGTCCTAGTTTGTTTAAAAGACTGTGGCCAACAAAGCATTGTATGAAATAAAAGAAGGGCTTATGCTACAACAAGTGAGATTGAAAAAAGGAGTCGACACATAAAATAATGGTTGGAAAAAGGATGGACAATCATAAAAAAGAAGTTCTTGTGGAAAGGATAATATCTAAAAATGGACAGTTAAAAAAACTGTTTTATTTTGTTTTTGGCCTTAGGCCATATTTGTTTAAGATAGAGAGAAGAGAAAAAAGAAGAGGAGAAGAAAAAGGAAGGATGAAGGTTGGGAGAAGAAAATATGAACGAGAGAAACCAAGGTGGGAAAGAAAGGAGGAAGAGTAAGAAGTAGAAAAATGGGAGTTTTTGATTGAATTCATATCTCCCATATTGATACGGGAGACGAGGGGAGTGTTTACGAACACCTCTTTGTTTTGTACGAGGCTCTTATATGTGATCATTTGTTTACGAGTCCCCAATACTCATGTTTTGGGCTCAAAATCTTAATGTGGATCATGTATGTTGGAGACCCATGGTAGAGGATTGATACAGAGAGATCCATAAAGAGAGATCCAGTGTCGGAGAGGTTTAGTTGAGGCTCTCATTGAGAGAAATCCATTGCAAAAAACTTCTTGATAGAAGCGCTTTGTTCATATTTTTCATATTGTTTTAGAACTCATAGTTGTCTCCAAAGGAGAGGTCCTTTTTAGTCTTCCATATCCATAGCATTCAAGAGCCCAACAACTGTAATTTCATATTCCTAGATTGCAAGCACGAGAAGATGCAATTAAGAGCTTGAGAGTTGTGTTTGATATATGTACGCTAAGTGTTGTATTGTCTAAGTTGGACATTCCATACTCCAACTCGAGGGGGAGTGTATAGATATTTGTATAATTAGGCATTTATGTGTGGAGAATGGATTAGTCCACATTGCGAAGAGAGGGGACTTGATTGTGTTGGTGGAGACTATAAATAGAGCCCACATCCTCTGTACTCATTGAGAGATTCTAATACAGTGTCCAACTTTGTTAGGCTTTGTCAAGACTTTTGTGTATTTGGGCATCTATATGTGGAAAGCAATTTAGTTAACATTTTTAAAATGTAGGATTTTTTGTGTTAGCGGGACTTAAATAAAACCCATACCTTTGTACTCATTGAGAGATTTTAATATAATATCCAACCATATTATACTTTTTTTCGTGGTTTTCTTATTCTGATTCCCCATTATATTTTATTTACTTTCATCCATCATTAGCTTTGTACTTATCTTTGTGGAAATTTTCTCATGAATGATCTTCATCTTTTACCAGAGTGGAGTTAAGATATAATTACATCGTTGCCATGCACGTAATAAACACTCCCGTGTTTCATGAGATAAAATATGTAGTGGTTCATTGCCATTTCTCCTGGGATCTCATCCATTGACGATTTTTCGCAGACTTCTAGTGTCTCCTCAGTAGGTTGGATCACAGATTTCACCAATGCACTCTTTGGTTCTCTTTTGAACGATGTTGTCATGAAGTGAGCATGTTAGACTATATGATCCAGCTTCAAGGGGAGTGTCACAACATATGAAAGTTGTAACTCCTCGTGGTAGTCATGTACTTTTCTATTCTCCTTAATTATAGCCTCCTCATATATTTAGAGGGCTAGGGTTGATTATTATTCAATAAGTATGATTTCTCCCTTGTATAACTTAGTGAACCATTGGAGATGGCAGTTGATTTTTATGGTAACTTATGAGTGATCTTCCCTATCTTTGTATGGTGGAAGTTGCACCATATGAGTTTTCAATCACACTTAGGGGAATGGATGGGCAAGAGAGGTGTATAAAACACACAACACCAAGAAGGAAATAGGAAATATGAAAAACCATACCAATATGACATAACATAACAAAATCTAGCAACTCTAGCATAGTTGACAGCATAAGCATGAACGTAGGAAAGGCCTAATGAATTCACAAATAAAAAAGTTCTGATCAAGTTAGGCGTGAGTTGGAGGGATTGTGGAGAAGTGTGAGGTCTCATGTGGCCTGGAGAGGGCTGACAACACATCGAAAAGCTTATGGCAAGCGACAAAGGTGGAGGTGATGATCGACATAGCTCCACACAACAAGATCTGGGGTCTACGATTGAATGGAGGAGAGTTTTGGGAGGGTTTTGTTCTTTCGTAAAGGGCAAGAAGTTGGAAGGGGCTTATTGTCTAAGCCCCTCTTGAAAATATGGGCATTCGTGTAGCCGGGTAGTGGTATATTGGCTTAAAAATCCCATGTAGAAATCGATCGACTAGTGGCTTGATTAGTTGGCTTGACTGACTATAGGCCTATCGTCCCTAGTCGAGTCAGTGCCCTACTTGAGTTGCCCAGTCGGCCAATTTTTACAAGCTTGGTAATAACTGCCATTGCTTATAACCTACTACTACACATTGTGATTACTAGATGTGGTACTATGTTTGGGGTGCTACTCACGACTTTAGTAATTTTTATCAAATACAATTGCTATATATGGTAAAGTAATTTTATCAAAGATTTATCTATTATGTGGTATGCAAGGTTTAAAAGAGCGTGAGGCGGTTTGAGACATTTTCCTGAAATGTGAGGCGAGGTGTAAGCCTTGAGGCGGTCGAGGCTTAAGCCTCATTAGTTTTGAAAGAATAAATAAAGTTAAGTAAACTATATTTGAATATATAATGATATTAAGTTTTGCCGAAAAATATTCAAAAACAATTTCACACAAGTAAAAGATACACCACATAAGCGATGAAAGCATTATAGTTCAGAAAAACTAATATTAGGCATGTGATCGCTTTCGCTATTAACAACAAAATGTATTATTTATTTTACTCAATGTGTTTCTTTTCAACTGTGCTTCTTAATACATGTGATAACTATTTTAAGAACAACCAAATAACAACATCAAGTTGCAAACTTGCAACGAGTATAAAATTTTTGTTACAATACAAACATAATCGCGTACGTTGTGTGCAATAGAACTAGTATGCGTGAATGCAATATGATAAATTAAGCATGATGCATACAAGATCATTGAGCTTCACTTGTTTCAAGTAATCTCTTCTCTTTGTATGGATCTATTTATAGAAATATCCAAGGTTTAACATGGAAACAAAAACACTAGAATAAAAATAGATAAGGTCTAGGTTAAAACAAAGTCATGTGCAAAGCACATAACCCAAAAGTTAAAAAAAAGGCCATGCGCTTGAGGCTTACGCCTCTACCTCGCCTCACCGCCTCATACGCCTCACAGTACCCTGAGGTTTACGCCTCAGAACTTCTGGGTGGGCTTAAGCCTCGAGGTGCTTTTTGTCAAAAAAATGCCTCGAGACGCTTTTTAAAACAATGGTGGTATGTGATCATGTGTTTAGTTCCACATCACCTAATGAGAGGGAACTGCATGTGAATAGTTTGTATATGGGGTCATGTACTGTAAGTTTTGTTAATTTGAAACACGGGGCCAGTTACTACCGGTTCTGTTAAGATGAAATAATAAAAAATTCAACACCTGAAGGTCTGTCTTCGGTGGTCTGGGATACAAAAATCTCATCTTTTAACAGCAATTAAGATATTTTTTGATAGTACAATCAATCATTGACATATTTGTCTCCCTTTTATATTTGATGTGGAATTATTCTTTGTTTGCACGTTGCTTTGGCGTCATGCCTTTAAACATTTATAGGACAATTATGCGATTCAAAGTAATGAACGAGGCATTGCTGCTTCTAGCTCTGGTGCTTTCACATGGGAAATAGTTCCGGTAATTCGCTATTCTTCTAGTTGCATATTAGTATCTGTCGCATTGGTTTTACCTTTTACCTTTTAAACTTCAGGTCGAAGTTTCTGGTGGGAGAGGCAAGCCATCTCTTATTGTTGACAAGGACGAAAGCTTGCAAAAAGTATTGCAAATGATTTTGCTTATACTGTACTCGTTTTGTGTTTGGATTGTAGAATATTGAAAAACTTCATATCTTGTTATGCTTTTTTTAATCATGTCAAGGGCTTTCTTGTTTTCTTAATCGTTTATTATTATATTTTGGGTATAAAATACTTTCCCATTATGATAATTGGTCAGTTTTGTTTTCAACAACTTCTGCCTCACCCAGTATGTTTAATATAGTTTTTAACACTTTCTCCTCCACCCAGTACTTATGTTTGTTTGTACGTTGTAGTTTGATCCTGTAAAGTTGACGAAGCTTAGACCAAGCTTTAAGGAGAATGGTGGTTCTGTCACTGCTGGAAATGCTTCTAGCATAAGGTATATTCTTTATTCCATTTTGTAGAAAAAAGTTTGAATCACGTAAACACTTTCAGTTGCATTTTATGCTATCCTCTATCATTTTGTTGCCGATGTTGTCCCAGAATGAAAGGTGGAGGAAAGGATGTTCTGGGTAACATTAAGGGGTAATATGTAAAAAATTGTTTAATGCGGAGAAAGAAAGGTAATAATATGTACAAATTTCTTTAATGTGGAGAAAAGATCATTACGGGGTCTGGGGAAAGTTACAAGTACGTCCATGTACTACATGAAACAAGAAACTATGTGAATTAGGAAAGACTAATCCAAAACGATGCATGATTAGATAAGCAAAGCTATCTTAATATTCCCCTCATGTTGGAGCTTATAAATTATCATGATCAACTTGGAGAGAAACTGTTGCGATCTTGTGAGAGAGTATTTGTGAACTCATCAACAACCTGATCTCCAAATAAATCATGCGGATTATAAATATTCTCTTGCTAGATCTTATCTGTGGTATGGTGCTAGTTGACTTCAACATGTTTTGTCTTCACGTGGAAAATAAGATTATTGGCTATGAACAAGACATCTTTGCATACTTTATCTTCGTTGAATTGAGAATTTGAGATAGTGCCCTTCATCCTAGGGACGAATCTAGCCAACATCAATCTGGTAGTGGTTCGTGCCATGGCATTTATATTGATTCATCATTTGTAACTAGCAAGCAACCTTTGTCCTTTTTGTTTGTCCCTAGTACTGTCCTTGGGGCAACGAGTTTAGTCTGTATTTGTAACATCCGGATCTGCATAAAACCGAACCCGACCCGATTTGGGTCCGTATAACTCAATAAAGCTATTAATCAACGATAAATAATCTAATCAATTGATCGCGAATCAAAAGTCGTTCGAATGAAAACAACCAAAAATCGATCGCATCGTAGTGCGTGCCCGAAAAAGCCGCGACGCGAATTCGGAAGCCGCGAAATAAACCGAAACTACCTAAAAATTCGATTCAACAAAACAAGACCAACGGAATCGACCGTTCGTCGATCGGAGGTCGTTTGTTATTTTAAAACCGCAAAATTTAGCCAAACCGTATCTCAAGAATTTCGGGTATTCATACCCAATCTAAAGTGTATGAATATTATACTCATTTTGATCGTCATTCAGAGATGGTTAAAACGAGCTATTGTGCACCAAAATCCGACACTCGAGGTGCATGTACGGTCGACTTCGGTTTTCTAAATACAAGAGAAATATTGGTAAAAAATATATATATATATATATATATATAAATTAAAAAAAATAGTACAACAGCAACAGTTGCTTGCTGTCCTGTTGTTTTCCATGTGGCCAAAACCCTCCACACTTGGCATCCAAATGCTCCTACACATGTCAACTCCAAAGGGCATTCCTTTGGTTATATAAACACCCAAATCCTGCCCCAACTCTCCCCCAAAATCCACCGAGAATGCTTTCCCCTCCATGCTGGAGCTGCTGTCCAGCAGCTCTGGACCACTGTTGCAGCCTTTTTATTTGGGCAGCTTCTGCTGTTCCCCACCATTATAGTTGATGCTCCTTCCTTGGAGCAAGATGCTGCTGTCCATCCTTGCTCATATCCATTTTGAAGCTCTTGCATGCAAGATCAAGACCAAAAGAGGTAAACCTACACCCTCTCTTGCTGCTATCCATGAGATTTATCCATATTCTTTATTTTTCTTTCCTTCTTTCTAATCCACCATCGTAAGAGCTCTTGGAGCCCTCCTACTACAGCCTATGGGCTGCTGTCCAGCAACCATTTTTCCTTGAAGAGGTTGCTGCCCACATCAGCATGAAGGCACGATTGAGGCAGCAGATGGAGCAGCTACGTTTCTTAGATGCTGGAGCAGCTCCTGTTCAAGCCAAGCTGCTGCTGCTAGCAGCTCCTGGAGCTGCTGCTTTTGTTGAAGCCATGCCTATAATTGTTGCATGCAGCCATAGCTGCTTCAACTGATATTCCTAAGGTACTGGAACCACTTTGCTGCAAGCAGCTCTCTAAGAATTTCTTCAATCAGCCATTTACTGACTCCAATCAATGGTGTTGAAGCCAACAACTACCTGGACTCCATTTCCTCTTGCTGCTTAAGTTAAAGCTAAAAGCTACCCTTCAGCAACTGACGAAGAAAATGCTGCAGGCAAATGTTGATCTTCTCCATATTTGAGATCAATATAGGTACAATCTTCTCCTCCTCTTGCTGCAATCCATGATTTTCCACAACTTTACTCATCTTTTGATGTTATATATGTGTTTTAACACATTGATTTTTTTCAATCCAAAAGTATAAACTCCAAGGATACTTGCCGTCATTGTTTCTCAAATCGAACAGGCCTTAAGATTTTTTTTTTAAAGTAATACTGGAAAGCAGTTCTATTCAATATGATATTTTTTTAATTTTGTCAGAGTGTGATTAGATTATTTCTTCAGATTATATTTGAACGGACTGTTTTTTTTATTATTATTTTGAACAGACTATATTGTATTAAATACACTATGATTTCTAGCTTAATTGTTTATTTCTCTCATATTTTCTTTGTACATGATCGTTTTTATGTATACACAGGATGCTTCTGTGTGTAATGCCTTTCAAACACTACAGATTTTGCTTCAGTTTCCATCGGTCCCATTTTAAAATACTCGATTTTGATGCCATGCCAATATATAAGACCGTTACAAATGGGTTAAGTATGTATTTATATAAAATATTCCCATTCTCTTTTGATAATAGTGTTCCTTTACTCCAAACATATTTTCTATGCAATTGACCTCATCTGTGTGGGACCATGAACTGAATCTGATCATAAGAAATCTGAAATCACATTAAGGGCATTATCTCAAGTAATTGTTTCATCGGATAAATATGTCGTGAGAAAGGACCGGCAATTAAACTGATGTTTCCTCCTTCTTTATCTAATGTTCTATACAAAATTTCCATGGGTAAGAGAATGTTGAATATCATACACTAGATCATCTACCAAGAGTCACCTCATGCAATTGATGATGAAGATATATCATCAGATGATGTGAATGTTGCATTTATATCTCCCCTAAAATAACGTCCCAATCTATCCAAATCAGTAACATCAGCCATTGTGAGTGTACTTGCAGGAACTTCTTATGTACACTCAATACCTATTCCAGTAAGCTCTAGTATTACAACTTCCTATATCCTCCTTGTATCAACACTATTATCACACAAGCACTGACAACTGGCAAGTGATGGGTACCTTACCTTCTCTAAATTTTACTAGAAGTGACTCATCACCCATCTTAGCAAAGTTATTTCTCCGGAAAATCTGTCATCTATGGTATCTTTGTGGTCAGCAATTCGGGAACCAAAACTCCCAAAACTATATGCATCGCCTTTGGTTAATGCATTTTTCCAAATCCATACTTAGCGGATTTAAAAATTTCCAGTGAATATACTATTCAAATAGTTGATCCATAGGGGAAATTAATTAAGAATAGTAGAGACAAAAGAAGCGGGTATTAAGATCAAGGAGGATCACCAAAATCTTAAAGAAATAACTTAGAAATGTTTAAATCAATCCATGATAACATGGGATCATTTTTCCTTAAGTATAATCTGCTAATCATAAGATCACCAAAGATAGGTAGTGACAAAATACCTAGATTTGTATATCAACCATAGAGGAGATTGAGAAAGGATGTGGTAGACCAATAAGTGAAATCAAGGATGAATCGGTTATATTAAGAAGATCATTGATCAAAAGAACTAGATCTGTACAGTCAACCACAATAGAGATCGAGAAAGATTGAAGAATCAAGTCAACAATAGTGATTCAATGATGACGAATAATTTAAAGTGCCAGTCATGGTGACCTTTACACCTGACTGTGCGAGGGTGCGGTGACCCTCACCTGGGCGGGAGATAGGAAGCCCAGTTAGGGCAGCGGCCGCTTCGTGCGCGGGTCTAGGATCCTAGTCTTTTCTCGGTTTTTCGCGAGCGCTCGCAGTTTTTACGCCTCTCTGGGATCCACAAGTTTCTTTTAAAGACCAGTTCCGCTGACCCTTGTTCTTTAGGGTGCCTAGGCCGGAGGACCCTTGGTTTTAGTTGTTCGAGCTCGTTAGCCCGAACCGGTCGGGCCGGTTTTTCTTTTAGAGCGACTTTTCTAGAGAGTCTCTCTCATCCGTCTCAGTGGCGTAGTTTTGGAGTAGACCTATCCCTCTATTGGACCGCCTTCCAATTAGAGGGCGAGACGGAAGAGCCTTTTGTAGGCTTCCTCACCGCTTGAGTTTTATTTATTTTTCGCCAGCAGACTTGGCGATGCTACGTCCGAATCATCCATGTATACATCTGAATCCTCTATGGCTACATCTGAATCAGTTACAGTTGAATCAGGAGAAGTTACATTTGAGATTGGATTGAGTTACGATTGAGTTTGACTAAAGTTAAATTACAGTCGAAATTGTTACATGGGAGCTTGGTTACAATTGAGTTGGTTCAGTTGAGTTGAACTAGTTACTGTTCAGCAAGTAATTCCTGAAGAAGAGAAAAGATCAATGTATGAAAATCATCCATTATCAGACTACGAGCTACTACCACAGTTGTTTAAAATAGCTAGTGGACGTGTTGGGAACTTAGTTAGGATGCATTTTACTCCACCGCATGCCTACGGAGGCACCCCAACCCTAAGGTTTCCTTACTACCTTAGAGTCATAGTGTGAGGTCTTACCCAGACCAAGACCACAGACTATCCACTAAGCTTGAGCAATTAAACAAGAAAAAAATCAAAACACTAGACCCATCATGTACACTTACTATGATCCATTCACATTATTCGTAAACATCAGAGAGAGATCTGGATCACCTCGATCATAAAAAGTATATATGAATCATAGAACTTATCAATCCTTGAAGTACTTCTGTACACTATTGATCATATGATATTTGTATGATTAATGTGGGTAACTAGTGTAGGATGAGTAGAATGAGGTTTTACATACCAAACAAAGCCTGTTTCATTGCAAGTAACTTTAAATTTTAATTTATCATAGCCAATTTACTTGCTTTCTTTTGTAGACATTAAATATCCTGTTATTATTAATTAATTAGATGTACTCAACATTTGTTGATGTTCTTTTCTCCCTATTCCATGGATTGCAGGCAAAATACCTGCACCGTTGTATTGGGGGAATTGTACATCAGCTTCTGCAGTTACAATTATCAGGTACGCATGCTATAGTTTGTTCAGGATATTATATGCTTTTATTTCTCTTCTGATAAATTGGGATGCATATACATAATGCAATTTCTGTTGTTACACTGATATGGAAAATTTTGCAAAATAATAGTGACATAGTGTAGTCCTGTGGCTTGTTATTAAATTTGCGAATGTCATTTAAAAAAAAAATTCCCTTAGTTTTCAGTACTCTAATGTGATCTTGAACGAACATGATACTACAAGTGATATGTAAACGGGTATCCAGATCCGTTAAGGAGCGGGCTTCACAGTTTGGTATCAGAGCAGTGGTACCCCGCTACATACATTCGTAGTATTATTGTTTTGATCACATTAAATCTTCGGATTGCGACAATCCTTTGACTTGTCACGAGTCTGAAGGGGAAATATGACATTCAAAACTAATGACCACAGATGTCACCAATTGCAACTAATTTCCATATTGTATCCCAAGAAGAGAAAAAGCATAATAGAACTATCTGCGAACATCAACTATTAATGTATTAGTTCTTATATAGAACCATGGCGTCTAGTGCTGACCTTTATATATTTTAAATTGATTCTGGAACAATGAATGAACTTTGAATTTCTAACTTTAGTAGGTAGGTGCATATGCCTAAGATCATCCTTGTCACACTATGGGCCATGTGTCTAGTTGTTCATCATAAGACTAATAGTCAGATAGCAACCAATGTTGATTGGTGGTCATAAGACGATAGCAGGTTGTCTGCTACTACAACTTGACAAGTGTGACCTAATTATGGGAATGGATTAGCTGTCAGCTCATTATATCTAGTTAATTACTTCAGGAAGACGATTGTCTTCAGGATTCCGGACTTACCCGAGTTTACTATTAAGGGTACATTGCATGACTCCAAAATGGAGTACATTTTAGTGTTGAGAGCTCAGAGACACATAAATCGAGAATGTGGTTCATATCTAGCAATTATCCGAAAGACATCTGATGGAGAGCCGATGGCTCAGGACATCACGATAGTGTCAAATTACCCTAGTGTGTTTTCTAATGATTTGTCAGGTTTACCACATGAGAAAGAGATTGAGTTCGAGATTACACTACTACCATATACACAACCGATCTCGATGGCTCTATGCCGCTTGGCACTAGCCGACTTGAGAAAACTGAAGATGCAATCGCAAAAGTTACTTAACGTAGGTTTCGTAAGACTGAGCACTACACCTTGGGATGTTCCCGTTCTTATTGTCAAAAAGAAGGATGGATCGATGAAATTATACATTTACTGAAAAATAAAACGGTGAAGAACCATTATCCTCTACCACCCACCGATGGTTTTCTTAACCAGCTATAAGGATCTTTGATGTTTCAAAGGTCGACCCTCAATCAGGCTACCATCAAGTGAGGATTAAAGAATCAGATATTCCGAAGATAACATTCAAAACTCGATATGGACATTATGAGTTTGTCGTGATGTTATTTGGGCTCATAAATGCCCTACAACTTTTATGAATATGATAAACATGATTTTCGTCCATACTTGGACGAGTTTGTAATTGTATACTTCACGATGTATTGATATATTCTCGAAATAAATAGGGATCACATCAATGATCTAAAGACAGTCATGGACATACTTCAAGAGCACAAGTTGTATGTCAAGCTAAACAGGTGTGAGTTCTAGTTGTCCCCGATCTCATTCATTAAGCATGCCATTTCTAAATCAGGTATCGTAGTTGACACTGTGAAGATTGCAATAATCATGTCTTGAGAGTAACCCAAACAACATTGGGGTGAGGCGCGAGAGACACCAAATACGTGAGGGAGAAGGGGGCGGAGTATGGATGAAAATGAATGTGAATATATTTGTATCCGATTCGCTATCATATTCGTTTTATATATATTTTGACATTCGTATTCGTATTTATTTTAAAATGGATGCGGATATGGATCACTTCCACATTCGTTAATATTCGCATTCGTATTCGTTTTCGTACATAAGTATAGTTATATATTTATTTATACATGTGCGTAAAAATATTTTATAACTGCATTCACCATTGTTGGTATAATTGTTATGAAATTACTATATATGGTATATCTATTTTATGTATAAACCATCCCAAACATGTATATTTTAGTTAAGTTACTAAATATTTATATTATTATTCGTATCCGATTCATATTCGTTTTTAAAGATACAATGACACATTTTTCACATTCGTCAATATTCATATCCGCATTTGTATTTTAAAATGGATAAGGATATGATTATATCTATATTCGTATCTCTATCTGATCGTTTTCTTCCTCACAAGCATGTGGATGCGGTCTCTACGACCATAGGGCGTCACCGTGCAAGCTTCCACCACGTTGTTTCGCCTGCGAGGAGGGTTATCAGAAACTCAATTGCACACAGAATGTCAAAAATCCGCTTCTTGTGGAGAAGCCAAACCATGAACTGAGTTCGTTGGTCCGATTTTTAACACGCTCCTTCGCGTCAGTCGTCAGCCAAGGTTATTTCCAGTCATTTTCTGAGAAGTTCGGGATACTCATAGGTTTTGCTGGATCAGAAATTTTCGACGTGGCTTCGATCTCAACTCTTCATGTGGGATGCTGAGATATTTCGCGGGAGATATCGTTGCTTTGGATTCTAACCGGTTCTGCGCCAGGGTTTTTCGAAAGCTGAGATGGACACTTTGTTACAAGCAGATCAGATGTAGGGGCTCATTTGGCGCCTCTTGCGATTCGCAAAAGGAGAAGGGTGGTGAAAAAAAGATAAGAATCATACATGTTCTGTGGGTCCCTTCTCTCTTCTGTACTGTCAAAGCCTTGAGGCCTGCTCTGAGGGAGCTGGCAAAAGTGACGAGGATCCTCATGGATGGTCGTTACCCATGATCGGACCCCTTTGCGACCTTGGCGGTCTTCAAAGGATCAGAAACCCTTTTAATCGAGTTCGAATGTGAGCTTAGGGTGGGTTAGGCTTCGTTCTGCCTACTTGTTAATGATCCTCCACCGTCGCCACCAACATCAGTGGCTGAAGACTTGGCAAGCTCGTCATGTGCAGCGATGGAGAGGTCCATTTCGACAGCGCAAATCGTGGACGATTCACTAACGAATCTCACAGAAGAACCCATTTTGGAAGTTTTTTAAAAAAAGGAGGAAAAATCTAAAGCTGAATTGCCTTTGATCGTAACTGCTCCTGTTTTGGAAGGGGCAATGTCTTTAACATACCTCATGCCAGCCGGCTCCGTGTTGGCCTCACCGAGTCTCCTTTTAGGGCTTCGTGTCCTGCTAGAAGCGCTGGCATCATTTAGGAGCCTTGCCTCTTCTTGGGTATCACATGTCAATTGTTGCTTTTGGAGGGATCGACTAAGGGTCCATGATGGGACTTTATGCAAGTTAGTGTGAACCCGATTAAGAGCAAGGACATGCGTTTGTTATTCGTCTTTCCAGACCGATTCAGTGCTTATTCTGGAAGATGCTAAACTCGAAGAAGGGGAGCTTCATGTCCATGCGACAAAATATCTCGAAGGACACTCGCCTCAATCCTCTATGATAGTTTCGTCCCTCGCGATTGAGCATGCAGTGCAATCTTTAGAGTCGACAATGATCTTGAACCAGTCTGTAGTCCATCGAGCAAGAACTGGTGGTAACATGCCCTTGCCAACTAACTCGTCTTGTTCTTCTCTTGGGGGATTGTTAATGGGGGGAGGTCGAAGCGATATAGGCACAAAATTGCACAAAGAAGATTGGCTCGGAGTGTACGACTATTTCGGTCTGTAAGTTCCAAGTGGCAGTGGCCACATGTGTGGTGCAAACTTCAGGGATTCCCAAGTCTGGATGGGTGACTCAGAAAAAAAAGAGCTCGATTAGAGCTCTTTTGGTTGAATGGGTTAGTGATATGGTATTGTTATAGGAGTCTAAAACTCCTTGCTCTGCCTTTTATTGGAGATCTATGGGAGCTGTTCAGTTTCTGATTTCAGAGATTTGGACGTGGTTAGCACAACAGGGGGCATGATCATCGCCTGAAAAGTTTATGCTTTTTGCATGGTGTCTGAGTTGAAGGGTAGTTTTGTCCTTTTGGAGAATGTGATGTCATGCATGTGGGTTGCGTCTCTTGTGCGTACTGTTCGTGTTTGTAGTCCAGTAGATCAGATTTCTGGGAAGATATATGTAGTTCAAGAAATGCTTTTTCGGGGGTGGCTTGGTTTATGGGAGGTGATTTCAACGTCACTTTACTCTTGTCGTACTGTCATAGTTTGAGAGGGGGTCAAAACACTAGCTCGGGTGACTTCTCCATTTTAATTGATGATTTGGAGCTGGAGGTGATTGATGCTACATACACTAGATACAGATGGAGGAACTCCATTTCCCGTTCGTGTATAAATCGCTTCTTGGCGTCCACAGAATTTCTTGATGCCTTCCCTCTTTCCACATGCACTTTCAGACCTCATACTGGATTTGACCATAATCCTCTGATTTGGCATGCGGGGGTTGCAATTCCTCCTAGGGCTTTTTTCAGATTTGAATGGGTGTGGATGCAAGAGGAAAATTTCAGAGATTTGGTGTCTAGTCATTGAACTCTACCATGGTTTTAGGATTAGTTGCAAAGCATTTAGCAAAAAAACTGACTTACGCATACGGCTTTGTATATTCAAGAAGGAGATTAGAGAGACTAGAATGGCCCGTCGGGCGGGAGCAGAGGCAGAGCTTTGCAGATTTGATGGGTTGTAGGACTCCAGAGAGCTGTTATCTGAGGAGCTCTCAAATAGAGTAGCGGCTGTGAAGATCATCTTGTCTAAGGATAAGAAGCATGTTGCCGAGTGGAAGCAGAGGGCTCGTCACTCTTGGTTAAAGGAAGAGGATGCAAACACATCTTACTTCCATAGCATCGCCATTGGCAGACATCGTCGTAATCTAATCATGTCGGTGTTAGTGAATGAGAGGGTGGATGGAGATCAGGAGATGGGGCATGCAATTGTAGATTACTTTCGTGAGTTTTCAAGAAGAAATGATGGTAGGCCTTGGAGGTGGTCTCGTTTAGGGGTATCTCAGCTTTTGAGGAAACATGCGAATCATCTAGTGCAAGACATAACTGTGGAGGAGGTGAAAGTGACGATCTGGAATCTGAATGCATATGGTGCACCTGGTCCCAGTGGGTTCCCTATTTTTTTCTTCCGTGAGTTCTGGACAATGGTTGATAATGAAGTTGTGGAGGTCATTGTGGAATTTTTTAGAAGGAATGCTGGATTTGACAAGCTTAACAAAGCGTTTATCTTCCTTTTACCAAAGAAGGATGTTTCTGAGAGTGGAAGATTTCAGACTGATTGCTCTTTCTAATGTAATCTATTTGATAATGTCAAAGGTATTGGCTATTAAGTTAAACAAGGTTCTGGATCATCTCATCTCGTCACAACAGTCATCTTTTGTTCTGGCCCTTCTGGGGATGCAGATCGGGGCCAACTTGGCAACGACAACTGAGATTATAACATATTGCAAAAGACGAAAGTTGAAAGGGGATCCTATGGAAGGTGGATTTTACTAAAGCTAACGATACAATTGAGTGCGTTTTCTCTGGATGGCAATGTTAAGGTAGGGATTCCCTGATACATGGATCTCTTGGATGAAGCGATGCGTCACAACGACGTCACATTCAGTGCTAGTTAATGGTCCACCTGAGGGAGGGTTTTCCCGGCACAACGGGGGGTGAGATAGGGGTGCCCCCTTGCTCATATGTTATTTGTCATTGCAGTTGATGTTTCTATCGTGCATGGTTGATAGGTTGCAACATAACACACTCACATCATGATATTCCACTAGGGATATCTCTCTTCCTATGTTGCATAAATCTTCTTGCAACTCTTCCTAGTTTATTAATACAACAACAAAGCCTTTTCCACATTAAGTAGTTGTGGCTATCTTCATAGTTTATTAACGAATAATGGATTTAAGGTGGACATCATATCGTGTTTCCCCCCTCTTTGGAGTTTGGACTAAAAGAACATTTCTCAAGTTATGACATATATATCACCTCCTACCCATAGACCACCATCGCTTCCAATGTTGCATGGCCCTAAATGCCGGTTTCGGTCATCGTATCGGTGATCGATCGAAATGAAATCTTGGTCGAAATTTGACTGAAATTTCTGTCATTTAGGCCCCCAATATTGCTAAAATATCGGCTATTTTAGTTAGATTTCGAGGACTTGTCAAAATCGAAATTTGGTCGAATTCAGCGGAATTGAGTATATGCAATGCAGAATACTGAAGATCTTTATAATGATAACCTTGTCATCCACCCTAACACGCTTTTAATGTAAAGCAATGTCATGAATTGATCTATGCGAGTCACCTTCCTGATCACACACAACTTGGAAGTAAGGAAAGGATGCCGCTTTATGGGAAGTGCCTTGACGAAGATGCGTGCTTGTTAAAGCACAATGTAAATATGTATCATCTTCAATCTCCGATCTTGGTGGGATGAAGGAGAGCACGAGTGGTGGAGAGCTCATGATGTAGGGAAGGGGTAGGTGAGGGCCACCAAACTTGGAGAGGAGAAGGCGTGTAGTGCGCTATCAAGTAAGGTGAGGATATGATTGAGGATGACTGGATGGTGGTGTTGCATCCCACATTGCTATGACGTGGTGCTTGCTCGACATCTTCGCGATGTATTAGATTTGGCTTGGGAAATCACTCATAGCCCAAATGCATGGGATGTGGAAGAACCATCCTTGTAAGGAAGTCTTTACCAACGAGACTACACGAACGTCAAACTATACATATATGGTTGTGGTGATATACGAAATCTGAAGCCAATAAGCTCATAAAGATAGCTTGCTGCTAGGGATGAGTGTAGAGAAGAGCTGGGATGTTCATTTATTGACGGTAGAACTGCAATGGAGGATGGGGTGATCCTTCTCAGGGGATGTGGTTTTGCTGGAGAGCGAGTTATTTAATGCCAATGGTTTGTTTTCCGGAAAGACATAGCTGCTGCTTTCTTCTAACCTCAATACCAACATCTTTTGGATAGTTCCCTGCTTCACTAACAGGGAGGTGGTGCCCCCCTCGACCAAGGTAGTGGAGATCCTTGGTGTTCTTTTCCTATCCAAAATGGTGGTTGCGCTTAGTTGCTTTGTAGGATCTCGGTGTTGTCATGTCCATCCTTTTTGATGGAAGACGACCTGGAACAAATCCTAAAGTCATGCTAGCGGTCGTCGTCATGTCGAGACTTCTGCCTTCGGAAGTGGTGTGTTTCCTTGTTGTGGGTAAAGCTCATTTCCGACTGTTAGTTCACGTGCTTCCCTCACTGCCACCTTCATCGGTTGAAGCATGCGGCTCTACATCGGAGTACCAGACTGGGAGCTTGGTCGCATCAGAGGCAGTTGATCAAGCCAACAACTTTGAATGCTCCAATGGAGTTGCCTGGGTCGAAACAATCTGCGGATTTTGCAGAGAATTTTGGAGGCTTTAGGATACTTTTAGGGTTTTGGTAAAGAGATGGTTATTCGATTCTCGCTTTAATTTTGGCCCGACCTGGTCTCTTCTGGAGCCTCCTCACATGGACCTGGTTCTTGGCTACTACTCGAATCCATTTCAATGCTCGATTCAGTAGCTTCGTATAATCTATATTTCCAGCCCAAAGATGTGATCGACCCACCAGAAGCTTCTCCCAAATATGTGCTCGAACCACTGTCTACTGCAATGGACAAGCATGGCTTTGATATCTTTTGGTGAAGTCGCTCGAGAGAAACTTCACCGTTGTCATTTCAAGGGGGGGGGTGAGATGGTGGTAGTTTTGGGAATCCCTAACAAGTGAGCACTTTAGTGCTGTGACCCGCTTTGATTTCATGTGGAATGAAATTAATGGATTAATTTTTCATGAGGCCACATGGCTCTCTTATCAAATCCTAAAGGGAAGATTACATAAGAAAGACATAAGAAATAAATACACATAACTCTCAATCAATATAATATAAAGATATTTTTAGTAAGAAATTATATGCTTGTGTCTTTTATAAGTTGTATTTTGTAAAATAAGAAATAACTTTTTGTGGTATATAATTTTTGTTGAACAAACTTATATGATTATGTCTTTATAATCTATATTCCGGAAAATAAGAAATAACATTTTGAGGTATATTTGATTTGTTTAACAATTCTTTAGAATATTAATTACTTTTATAATATATTGGATCCTTATTTGTTTATTAATTGGAATTTGATTTTACGGCATCTGTACCTTTTCGCCTACCATGCAAGGTTTGAAAAAACGAAAGGCGGAACGAGGCGTTTTCCCTGGAAGCGAGGCAAGGCGTAGCCTCGAGGCGGTCGAGGCGTAAGCCTCAGTTTGTATAGAAAAATAATTATAAAATATACAATAAATATATTTATTGATGAAATAATATAATCTGACAAACATATAGTATATAACAATGTAATATATGATGATATTATTAAGATAAGAACACTAAAAAAGGATATGTTAATGCCATAAACCTTTTACTACTACACAATCAAAAGGAAATCATTGGCTATAACTATCATTAACTTTTTTTTATCAAAAAGGGATTGGCTATAGTTACCACTAAGGATATCCAAGTTGTTGATATGAATCATACGATTTGAATCCTAATCGTATGTTCTACTGAACCAGATGAAGAACAGCATGATGTTCCCCCGGTGCCACCATACCCTACCAGTACGGGGGTCTCGCTGCCCGGTCAGCGAGCCTGGGGGGGCCCAGGTTGGCCCCCCCTTGCGGGGGTTGCAGGGGCAGCGCCCCCGTCCAAATTTTTTTTCTTATATGTGTATTCGAATTCATATGCGCTTTCTTATATGTTTAAAGGTGTAATAGTAAAAGTTTATTGAAATAATTGGACATGTTAATGTTAAATATGAATATGAAAGAGGTCAAATTTAAGCATTCATCTTGCATAAATATATACTCAACAACAAAACCTTTATAAACATATGAAAATAGGAATAGGACAATTTTTTCTTTAAAAAAATACTTGAAAAAGCCCCTGATGCCTCACCTTGCGCCTCGTCCTGCCTCAGCGCCTCGCCTCGCCTCGACCGCCTCAGGCATCTGAGGAGCACGCCTCTGCCAGGGGGTCTGAGGCGGTCGCCTCAGGACGATTTCTCAACGCCCCGTTTCGCCTCGAGCGCCTTTGCGCCTCGAGGCGCGTTTTTTTAAACCATGCTACCATGTAAAAAATAATATTACATGATTGAGATTTTGTATTGCTTAATCATAAGGTATTTAAATAATAGTAATTTTGTATTACTATAACTTTTTACAAATTCTATGTAGAACATCGTCAAATCGTTACTTTATCACATAAAATTCTTAATACTCTAATTTAAATGTGGACTTTTAGTTATACGTGCAACATGAGTCGTTATTATATTATTGAAAACACGAGTCATTATTATAATATTGAAAACATACGATTTTATGATAAATTCCTAAACTTTTGATCCAATGCATCTTATGATTTAAGCATAAATAGAGTAACAAACATAGTTAGAATCCCTTAATGAATTGAATTACCCTGAATGTATTTTGTTTATAATTGTGTATCTTATAAACATATAAAATTATTGCTATAATTTCTTTCAATAAGAATTGAGGCTTATGCCTGGACCTTCTCGATGCTTACGCCTCACCTCACTTATAGGAAACTGCCATGGTCCGCTTCTCACTTTTGGAAACTTTGTCAAGTAGGGCTGCCTTCTTGTAACCTTGTTTTTTTGATCGTGCTGAAGCATTTTCATTGATGCTTGAGTTGTGCCCGGGAGTTCTCCAAATGCTTCAAAAAGCCGGAGCTCTTGATCCCAATCCTTTAGTATGCGGATGACATGCTCCTTTTTGTGGAAGATGGGGTGTCGATGTTTGGGGGGTTTGTGGCTTTCGAGATCTATGGGGTCATCTCATATCTCATGGTTAGTCATGGTAAGTTTGCATGTACCATTCCGGCTGTCATCTAACAAGATTAATAGATGCAGAGTTGATTTCGCTACCCTTGGATTTAGTTTGGCCCTTACCTAACAAGGATTGTCGTCCGTCGGTCGTGCATGGTAGGTTGTGGTAGATATATTGGATGTTGTTGATTGTGTAACTTGAGAAGACCTAGCCGGTTGGCAAGCCATTTGCATGTTGATGGGGTAAATGCATGGTACTCCTTAGGATAGTACTCTTTGGCATCTCGGTTATTACCCTATTCTCACTTGTTGTCGACAGAAATGCGAACACATCTTGCAGTTGTGACGAGTAATTCTTTCCTTTCAGTTTATGGGACCTCCTTAGGAGTTCTACACATGCTTGAGAAAGTCAGAGTTCTGGATCTTAGTCATTTAACATTTGGATGATACAATCTTTTTTCAGAGGCCTTTAAAGTCATCTCAAGTCTTAAGGTCTATCATAGTAAGTTTGTGTACACACCCTTTGGGTTGTCGTCTAAGCAGATTGATAGTTGTGGAGCTGTTTTTGGTACTCCAGAGTTAATTCGACCCTTACTTACCTCACCCCACCGATCTCGCAAGGTAGGTCTTAAATGTCATTAGTTGAGGAACTTAAGAAGAAGCTAGTTGGTTGGAGGGCATGTTGCATGTTGAGGGTTAGATGCCTAGTGTTTCTTAGTGCAATAATCTCTAGCATCTCAATTTCCCCCTTCTCACTTGTTGTCGACAAGAATGCAACCACGTATTGAATCCCTGATGAGGTGATTCCCTTGATCCACTTTGGGATGGACACCTTGCATATCTCCTTGGTGGATTGGAATGTGGTGATAACCTCTGTTCATAAAAGCGGTCCGGACGACCGCATATGCCTAAGTGACCTCCTCACCGCAGCAATTATCTGAGGCCTCTTTTTATGCGCCATTTACGCATATATGGCCCGCATATGCAGGCTGTGTGGGAGCATATGCGCTCCGTGCGCCAGCTTAAGGTCTAGTTGGGTAATCGAATCTTGATCTTAAGATGTGGATCTTCTATTATTTTGATTCTATATATTAAATCAGATTATGTAATACTATCTATGATGATTTTGATATTTAGTTGTACTATTTTGAGCTCTACATGAAAACCACTTTTCTTAGATCTTCTGTTGGATGACATTTTATCATAAATTCAGTTTATTTGTAGTCACTTTTATAAATATTTATTTATTTTTAAATAAAAATAGAAAACCGTGCAGAACCGCATATACCTCGCATATGCCCACACATACCACTTAATCGCTATTTAGTGACTTGTCCGAACGCAGACGCATACTGCTTTCCTGAACGTTGGCGATAACACTTTGATCAAGGGAGATTGGGGGCGTTGCCCCTCAAGGAGATCAAAAGGTCTTCGGTGAGCCCTTTGGTGGATCAGTTGGAACATTTTTCTTGATTGGATGGATCAGTTGGAACATTTCTTTGTTTGGAAGTATCTGTCGAGTGAGCGGAAAGTTCAGTTTACCACGTTAAAACTGAAAGGATATGCCTTACTTTGGTGGAAACGTCTCCAGGAAGAACGTCACCACCTAGGAAAAGAATGCCTCCATTCCTGGACAAGGATGCAACATAAACTTCGGGAAAAGTTTCTTCCAGAGGAGACCGAGAGAACTTGTACAACCGCCTTCAAAACCTTCGTCAAGGAACACGCACTGTTAAGGAATACACTGAAGAGTTCCAAGCTTTGATAGCTCGAAATAACTTAAAGGAAAGCAACTCTCAACTGGTGGCTCGATACACACATGGATTACGAACCAACATCCAAGATGAATTGTACATGTGTCACTGTCGAACAGTATACACCGCCCACGATAGAGCTGAGAGGGCTGAAACAAAGTTATCAAGGAACCTCACACGATGCATCACGATCAAAACTACCTCTGCTACTACCCCCTCCGCACCAAACCACTCTACCGGACAAACTAGGGTGGGCACACGCTCAACCAACAAATCAACTGGCCTTGTAACTCGCACTATTCTTGGAAGTACAAGTGCTCATCCCCGACCCACTCATGCTGGATCAGGGATTCTCGGGGCTTGACATGTAGTGGGACCTGATACTTGCTTCATGTGCCTTCAGAAAGGGCATTGGGCAACAGAATGTCCCAACCCACGTGTGGCAAGTGCACACTTAGTGCATGAGGAACCTGATGATGAGATCACCTATACCGAGGCGAATGAACCAAAATGGTGACTGGTTACACCAACGTCAATGAGGATTACGAAGATGTTGAAGTTGATGCGGAGACCCATGGACCCTTCCTTTTGATTAAACGTAATGACTCTAGACAAGAAGATGATGCATCTACCGAAAAGTTGGAACATCTTATGCTAGCACCAAAAGTTGAGAGCGATGGCGCTTGGTTAAGGAGAAGCATCTTCTGCACCACTTACGCATCCAACGGTCACCGTTGTTCTTTAATCATTGATGAAGTGTGGAAAACTTTGTAGCCCAACTGATGGTGGATAAGTTGGGATTACAAACACAACCATTGGATCGACTGTATAATGTGGCTTGGTTTAAAGGTAGGACTCAAATGCCAATCCAACGTCAATGCCTTGTCAAATTTTCCATTGGACCAACATATAGAGAAGAGGTCTGGTGTCATGTTGCACCTATGGATGTGTGTCACATCTTACTGGGACGACCTTGGCAGTTTGATCGAGACACAGACCTTAAGGAAGGAAGAACACCTAGTCCTAGGCAAACATCAACCATTTCTTACAAAGGCACTTCGATTGATCGTCAAAATTCTGTAATTGCCCAAACACCACTACACTCAGGTGAGTCACTTTTGGTTCTCTAAGCATCTCCCTTCTAATGCCAACTCCAAGAATCACATGTTGTCTTTGCCCTTATTGGAAAGGAGATTGAAAATGACATTGTGAATTCAGATAAAGTAGACCCATAAGTCGCTTCGATCCTGGAAGAGTATGCAGATATTATGCCAGACGACCTCCCCGAAGAACTTCCATCGTTAAGGGACATACAACACCATATAGACCTAGTCCATGGAGCTAGCCTGGCCAACCTGCCCCACTATCGAATGAGCCCGAAGGAACATGAAGAGATGCAATGACAAGTCGTGGAGCTGTTGAGTAAAGGATATGTACGCGAAAGTATGAGTCCTGTTGATGTTTATGCCCTCTTAACTCCAAAAAAAAGACGGAACTTGGAGAATGTGTGTGGACAGTCGAGCCATCAACAAGATCGTGATAAAGTACCGTTTTCTGATACCTCGACTAGATGACATGCTGGATATGTTGATTGGGGCATGCATATTCTCTAAGATGGACCTGCGAAGTGGTTACTACTAGATCCGAATCAGACCTGGAGCGAGTGGAAAACGACCTTTAAGAGTCGTGAGGGCCTGTATTAATGGTTAGTGATGCCCTTTGGCCTGTCCAATGCTCCTAGCACCTTTATGCGCATAATGAACCATGTTTTAAGATCTCTTATTGGGAAGTTTGTGGTTGTTTGTTGTGATGACATCTTAATCTACAGTGGAAGTGTGAGCGAACACTTGAGCCATATACATTGTCTCCGCTGATGGTATCAAGGTTAACCCGATTAAGATTGAAGCCATTAAAAGTTGTCCTACCCCTAAGACCCTTACAGGAATACATAATTTTTTAGGCTTGGCTTCCTTCTATCGATGCTTTGTGAAGAACTTTAGTAGCCAAGCTAGTGCAATTTCAGACTGCTTACGTGGGGGTAACTTTTCATGGACATTGGAAGCTGAAAAGGGTTTCCAAAAACTCAAAGAACATCTAACTTAGGCCCCTACTTTAGTTTTACCTGATTTCAACAAGATGTTCGAAGTTGATCTCACACGTTGGTATTGGCATCGTCCTTAGCCAGGAAGGACGACCGGTTGCTTATTTTAGCAAGAAATTGAATGATGCACGCTCACGCTACTCCACGTACGGCATGGAATTCTATGCCATTGTTCAAGCTCTTAAGCATTGGCGCTACTATCTCATCCAACGTGAGTTCATCCTCAATTTTGACCATGAGGCCTTGCGCTATCTGCAATCCCAGAAAAATCTCAACAAAAGGCACGTAAAGTGGGCGAGTTTTTTGCAAGAATACCCTTTCCACTTAAAACTTAAGTCTGGCATTAAGAATCGAGTGGCCGATGCTCTGAGTTGTCGAGCCACCTACTTGCAGCCGTCACTGTAGAGACCATAGGGTTTGAGCATATCAAAGAGTTATATCAAAAAGACCATGATTTTAGCAAACCATACCATGACTGCTTGAATCATCTTACTGATCTGTATCTTCTCCAAGATGGGTATCTCTTCCGTGGGTCACAACTGTGCATTCCAGCTATACCCTTACGGGAAAACTTAATTTTGGAATTGCACGGAGGGGGTCTTGGTGGACATTTTGGGATTGACAAAACCTTAACCCTCTGTCAAGAGAGATTTTGTTGGCCACGAATGAAGAAGGATGTGATGCAAGCAATTCAACATTGTCGGGCTTGCCAATGTTTTAAGGATCAGAAACAACATACCGTCTTGTACACTCCTTTACCCATTCCTGTACGTCCTTGGGAAGACATCACTATGGATTTTGTTATCGGGCTCCCTCAGACGCTAGGAAAGTGGATTCCGTGTTTGTCGTAGTTGATCGGTTCTCTAAGATCCCACATTTTATCCCATGTAGGAAAACATCTAATGCATCTCATATAGTTGATCTTTTTTTTAAAGAAATTGTCAGTATGCATGGCATATCGCATTCATTTATGTCTCATAGGGACACTAGGTTCTTAGGTCATTTTTGGAGGACTTTATGGTCTAAGTTGGGTACTCGTCTACAATACAACACTGCATATCACCCCCAAACTGATGCCTAAATAAAAGTAGTAAACAGATCTTTAGGAAACTTGCTTCGTTGTCCAGAAGGAGAATGACCCACTGAGTGGGACTTGGTCCTTCCTCATGCTGAGTTTGCCTACAATAGTTCGTCTTGTCGTTATACCGGAAAATCTCCTTTTGAATGTGTCTTCGATTACCCCATTCCTCACGTCCTTGATAGAGTTCCTCTGGTTCGATCCGGACGGGCAAGTGCTATTGCAGATGAGTTGGCTGATCATATCCACCTACTCCACCAAGAAATCCATGCTAAACTTCAAGAAACTTCCATCAAATACCAAATCCAAGCCAATATCCACACGAGGGAAGTTGAGTTCAAAGAAGGAGATTTGGTAATGGCCCATTTTCCGAGAGAGCGTTTCCCTGAGAGAACCCACCGCATTAAGCCCAAAGAAATTTGGTCCTTTCAAAATCATTAGAAAAATTGATCCGAATGCCTATGTCTTGGATTTGCCGTTGGATTTCAGCACTTGGCCAATATTTAACGTATCTAATTTATGCCCATATTTTGGGAAAGACGCAACTAGTCCAGAAATTCTACCAATGAGTTCATCATCGACAACCGTTGCAACTGCATCATGTCCAGTTGTAGTTAAAGATATCTTGGATGTTCGTGAGTTGGCAACATGCCACGACATTACTCGATGCTTCCTAGTACGATGGACGGGACACCGCTTGGAGGATAGTTTGTGGATCGAAGAACATGAATTGGAGAAGCTTCGCCCTGATCTTTTGCAGAATTACTACCATGCAATCTTGCCGGAGCAAGATTCTCTCCAAATAGGGGGGAATTAATGCAATTTAGACCCTATTCTAGGGGTCAAATGAAAGTCTGTCAGGATTTAAGATAATGACATGGACATTGTTGTAATTGTTTTATTTTATTATGTATGTCCTTTTTGAGTTCATCTAGGGTTTGGAAGGTGCTCCCACGTGGGTATAAAAGAGGCCCTTGGGGAAAGTGTGCAGCAACTTTTGGCATATGCAAAGAAAACCCTGCGAGCCCCCACCTCTCTTTCTCTCTTCTTCCCTCCCTCTCTCCTCGGCATCCCTTCTCCTCCCTCCATGGTTCTTCCCCTCAACCCTAATCCTTCCCCCTCCTTATCTCTCCCTCTACTGCTGTCAGCCACGCCTTCACCGCCTCCACTAATTACCACCACCAGCAACGACATCCTCGCTGCCAACTCCCCCTCCATCAACTCCTTCACCACCAACTCCATTGCCACCCCCTTTCTGTTACAACCCACTGTTGTCAGCCGCAACCGACCGCCCTCAACCCGCACATCACCTATACCGCTGCTGCAACTGCCCAACCCTTCGGATAGCATTGTTATCGCCCTACACTGGGAGGCCTGGTTAGAAGTTCTGGGTTTTTATTTTAAATTTTGATGTTTATTTGAGTCCAGAGTCCTGGAAAATCCGAGTCTGTTACAGATCTTACATCTTACCGGAATAAAGTAATCTTGTTATTTTTACTTCTTTCTTGGATTCGTTGGTTCCCTGGAAATTTGAAATTTAATGATTACATGCTATTCCATCAACATTTTGAAAAAAGATATACACTTTTTTGCTAGAGATTTTTTCATTCCCTATGTTGGTTTTGTGATGATTGGAATAAGGAGGGAGCTTTTAGTGATCAGTTTCCATGCGTGTTTGCTTGAGCGATGATCGGGATCTTTGGGTGTTTGAGGGTTTTTTAAATGGTACTTGGACTCCATGTTTCGTTGTGGGCTTCTAATCAAATGGACACATAGTTCATAAAGTTTTCTGTGTTTTTGGAAATAATTGAGGGGATGTATACATGCATGACTATGTACTTGGTTTAATCATGGATGCTCGATTAATAGGGCTTATAAATACTTCCTGACATTGATTGTTTTTCCTAGTATATATGCATATGCCTATTGTTGGAGTATGTAATAAAGGGGTATTTGGATCTCTCCAAGAACTAATTACCTCCACTCATGTTTAGTCCCCATATGGATGAGTGGTGGGACTCCGGTCTGTTTGTAGGGCTATATAAGGAGCCCCACATCCCCTGCACGATACAACTCTTTAAGGCCATCTCCCGTGGTTTCATCTCTCCTTAAGGAGCAGGGTTCCGACTTAAATGTTGAGCATTCCTTGTTTTATATTTCTTTATTTTATTCGTTCTTGTTTAGATTATGCTTTCACATTTATATTTCAATATGGTATTAAAGCGTGTTCAATTTTAGGCTTTTCCCACATGAATGAGTGATGGGACTCCGGTTTGGCTGTGGGGCTATATAAGGAGCCCCACACCCCCTGTACTCATAAAGAGATTGCAGTAGGCGATGTGTCCCTTTGAGGCCTTCTCTTGTGGTTTCATCTCGCTTCTTAGGGAGTAGGGTTCTGTGTTAAATTTTGAGCTTTTCTTATTTTATATTTCTTTATTTTGTTTATTCTTGTTCTGATTATGCTTTCACATTTATATTTCAACATGGTATCAGAGCGGATTCGATTTTAGGGTTTTCTCCTTGAAGATTTTCTTTATTATGCTCATGTTTGAAATTTTAGTTTTTCCAGAGATTTGATTCTATGTTTTGAAGATCGTCATTGCCAAGGTTTGAGGGTTTTCTGAAACCCTAATTATGCACGGCTTCACCTCCAGTTGCGCATGATTCTCTATGCATGATCTCCGCCACACACCGTAATTGTGCAAACGCATGATCAAACCCCTCCAGTGAGATCGGGCCACGATTATCTAGTGCGTGCAACTTCCAATGAACACCTCCAAATCGCAGAACAGAGGGCTTCTTCATTGCCAATATTGGGTTCAATTCGTGAAAACCCATTAAAAAAGAATATCTCAGTGGAGTAGGTTCATATGAACCCTACCCAATCACAAGGAGGAAGTAGAAGCCCAATATACAACGATGATGGCATTGATGATGGGTTCTCTATAGGAACCCTATTATTGGTCGAATAAGAGTTGTTCAAGGCTGTGTTGTCAAAAGCCCTCCGAGCGCTCGCCTAGGCTCCCAGGTGAGGCGAGGCGAGGCCTTAGCGCCTTGCCTCCTTCTAGGCGAGGCGTTTTGCCTCAGGCGCCGCTCAGGTGAGCGCCTGGCTTGAGGCTCTAGGCGCACGCCTTGAGCGCCTAAGGCAAAAGTCAGATATATATTAGTTCTAAGTATCATTAGCACACATACTTATACATATGCACACACAAGTATATGTAATTTACACGCACTTCTATTTCATATATGTATACATGTACATTCATGTTTTAGTTCTAATATTACATATACTTTTTGACTAAAAAGTATATATTCTTCTCTATATTTATTAGCTTGAAGTATTATGAATGGAAAAAATGGGGCTGCCCCCTGGGGCAGCCAACATGGCTGCCCCCGCCCCATTTTTCGGCGATTTTTTTTATTTTTTTTTGAAAAATAAAACCATGTATATTCATCCATATATCCCTCCTACATGCCATTCGAATTTTGTCAGAAACAGAGACTCCTACGGCCTCCATCTCGATGGTATCGATTTAAAAAAATCCTGTTACCGTTAAAAAATTACTGTCCGGATGGAGGCCGTAGGAGTCTCTGTTTCTGACGAAATTCGAATGGTATATAGGAGGGATATAGGGATGAATGTAAATGGTGTTATTTTTCAAAAAAAATAAAAAATTTTGCCCAAATAAGGCGGGGGCAGCCATGTTGGCTGCCCCTAGGGGGCAGCCACATATGACCCATTATAAATACATATATATATATATACATATAAATAGACAAAACACACATGTATACATTGGCATGTACGCATACTTATACATAAACACACACACATGTATGCAAATATATATGCATACAGATACACAACATACAAATACACAAATATTTAATACATATACATACATATGTAAGTACACGCATGCATTATACATGCACATATTAGTAAATAGTGGATTGATCGTAAAATATAATTTGGTGATAACATATACATATATACATAGACATGTACATGCACACATTTATATACACGCTTATAAACATACCCAAAATAAGTTGGATTGGTTTTAAATTGAAACATAAGCTATACACATATATTTACAACTATACATACATACACACATATGTACACGTACACATTTATATACGTGCATGTAAACACACCCACAAATATACTGGATTGGTCTTAGATTGAAATATAAGTAATAAATACATATATTCACAATTACACATACATACGCATGTGTGTATAAGCATATATTACATAAGCTCGTGTATAATTTATTTATTTTTATTTATGGCGCCTTGCTTTTCTCAGGCGAGCGCCTAGGGAGCGCCTAGCGCCTCGGGCGTTTTGCACCCCCTAGCGCCTTGGAGCGCCTCTCGCTTTTAACAACACTGGTTCAAGGTACCATCCCTTCCAACATGCGGTCGTGGGTTGCTGATTGCAACAGAGCTTCTCTCACGTTTGGAAGAGCTTACCTTCAAATCGTAATGTCTCCACCATTAATGCAATTTAGACCCTATTCTAGGGATCAAATGAAAGTCTTTCACGATTTAAAATAAAATAATAACAGGGACATTGTTGCAATTGTTTAATTTTATTATGTATTTCCTTTTGGAGTCCATCTAGGGTTTGGAAGGTGCTCCCACGTGGGTATAAAAGAGGCCTTTGGGGAAAGTGTGCAACAGCTTTTGGCATATGCAATGAAAACCCTATGGGTCCCCCCACCTCTCTTTCTCTCTTCTTCCCTCCCTCTCTCCCCGACATCTCTTCTCCTCCCTCCACGGTTCTTCCCCTCAACCCTAACCCCCTTTCTGTTACAACCCACTGTTGTCAGCCGCAACCGACCGCCCTCAACCCGCACATCACCTATACCGCTGCTGCAACTGCCCAACCCTTCGGATAGCATTGTTATCGCCCTACACTGGGAGGCCTGGTTAGAAGTTCTGGGTTTTTATTTTAAATTTTGATGTTTATTTGAGTCCAGAGTCCTGGAAAATCCGAGTCTGTTACAGATCTTACATCTTACAGGAATAAAGTAATCTTGTTATTTTTACTTCTTTCTTGGATTCGTTGGTTCCCTGGAAATTTGAAATTTAATGATTACATGCTATTCCATCTATTTTCTGGAAATTTGAAATTTAATGATTACATGCTATTCCATCTATTTTCTTCTTGATTCTGTTGATGATTGACTTTTGTGTCAATTTGCTTCTTATCATCTGAGCATTCAATAATTTTGATCCAAGGAATCTTTTTGTTTTCTTGTTTCCTGTGAGGTCAGAGCATTTAAATCCCTATCCAGATCTGATTAGTAAGTTTGTTTGGTCGTTACATTGCCACTTATTTATTCCTTCTATCATATAGCAGTTGTGCATGTTTGACGCAAACCCAACTATTTAATTGGTTGTTTTTTGAGTTTTGAGGACTGCATCAACCATAGAAACAAGCCCCGTCGATGAGTATCTTTGAAATCTGCAGCGTTGCTTTCCTCATTTGTCTCGAAAATCCAAAGGTAGCTCCAAAACTCGAAGATGGTCAATGAAGCCATGAGCACACAATTGCAGTGCATCTGCGGCCTCCTCTACTGCCTGTATATGCCAAGGGCCTCTCCTTCAACCTCTTGCAGGCTCTCGAAATCCAGCGTGCCTTGACAAAATCGAGAAATAAAAGATAGATTCTCCCTTGTCAATGGGAAGACCTTTTTTAGAGCAGAGAAGAAGAAAGGGAGAAGCCCTAGCGGGCTTAAATTTCTTTTTAAAATAGACCCAACAAGACCTCAGTCTATTGTTGCGTCTATTAAAAAAAGGGGAGACGGCTTTGTGGAAGAAAAATGAGAGCATTGAAAGGTCCATGGGCCAGTTCTGTTGCTCTTGCATTAAACAAAAAAGGGGGAGGTGCTTATATAAGACCCAAAGGAAAATGCCCAACAGTGGGCCACTGTAGGAGCCGAGTTTGTGGGCCCAACATTGGGCCGAAGTCATAAAAAGGAAAAGAGAGGCCAAAGCAAAAAATGGCGACATCTGATTGAAAAAAGCATGGTCTTTAAAAAAGGGGGTTGGCAGTTTTTTTGAATGGGGATAGTTTTTGGGCCCTTAATTGAGCAACCATTTTTTAAAGAGGAGAGTTTTTTTGAGTAAGAAAGAGGTGGTCTTACAAGAGCTGTATGAAAAAAGAATAAATGAGAAAGATAAATGGATACAAAAAAGATGAAGAATGATTTATGCAAAAAAGGAAAAAGCACAAAAAAGGAAAAATATGCATGTTTTGTTTTAGTTTCTCTCAACTTGATGATCCACGCTCTTATTCAATCATGGGAGAAAACGAGAATTTGGTAGGGCTTGAATTATTCTTGAGATGTATCTGCATGACTTCTGTATGCCCATGACTATCAGATCGATACTCTAGATTACTACTCCTATCTGTCGTCTTCACGTGGCATCGATTACTTTGTCAAGGTGTCTTTATCCTTGACTACTACTCCGTAGGGTGGAGCATGGGCCGGGCCTGGGCCCGCTACTTTCTCAGTCATTAGGCCCAAGCCCGAGCCCTACCCGATTCATGATGGGTCAGGCTGGCCCATGATAAGTTCTGCCAAAAGGACATTCAACCCTTTGGTACGAAGAAAATAAAAGTAAACAAAAATAAATTGAAATCAAACTGCAGGCAAGCAACCAAACAAGAGAAGACAAACGCATATTCCAAGTTTTCACATTGTTTACAGTGGACTAACCTGAAAGACACAGTGAGCCCAACATCCTCGCAAATTTGCACGAGTTGCTTCTCCGTGGCATTATAGGGTATGTTGCTGACTACTAACCGTTCCTAATTGAAAGAAACTACGATCCGCAAGGGAAATTTCAGAAGCAGAAAACTTCGAAATAAATCCATAATCGAAAAAAGTCCGTAGTGTTGATTACCGAACACGCATCTATGCTGAGAATTGGAGGCCATTTCATGCTCATTGTTTCAAAATAGCAGAGGCATCATCGCGGTGTCAATCTGTTCTCCGAGTTGCAACGGAATAACTGCTACATAGGAGGTTGAGGGGGGGGGGGATCTATGAAGCCAACACAAGGGGGTGCTCGGTTCGTGTACCTATGTTGCGCGAGTGCGCATGTATGGATTGAGGGAGGGAGGGGGTGGCACAGTGGTGCTGCGGGGCCCTGCAGTGGTCGGTGTAGCTGCGATGGGAGGGTGGGAAGGGGATGGCGTGGTGGTTTGTCTACACTTGGGGGAGAGGGAAGGCGGGAGGGGGTGGCGTGGTGCGGTTACCTGCACTGGGAGGGGAGGGAGTGGGCAGCACCGTGCTAGGAGGGGCAGAAAGGGGCGACACCGTGCGGGGAGGGAAGATGAGAGTCGGGAATGGGATTGGAGTTGGGACTGGGAGGGGGCGCAACACGACAACAAGCCGGGTTAGCAGTTAGGGTTTTGGAAATGGGCTAGGGGGTTACGCCGGGATGATGGTGCGTATCGGGTTCGGGTGGGGGTATTATCGGGCTGGAATTCGGGCCAGCCCGTGGGCTTTGCGTTCATGCCCAACATAGCCCAAGCCTGACCCGATTTAGGAAATGGGCCAAAATTGAGGACAAGGCCCGCCCGTATCCACGATGGGCTTGGGCTTGGGCCAGGATTGAGCGGGCCAGGTAGCGGGCTGGGTCGGGCCGACCCTAGCCCATGCTCCACCTTACTACTCCGTGCTGGAGTTTCTTCTTCTACAATGACTCTATTCCGGGCATGACCTGGTATCACATCAACTGCTATATGTACGACTGCGTCTCATTCCAGTTGACCTGAAAGTCGTAGACTCATCTTCAAAGGAGATTTTCTATCAGCAACAGTTCTTCAAACATGGTGTCTCTACCTTGTCCGAGCGGGTGTTCCTATCCTTGTCTCTCTCAGATGTATCTAGTGAGGATGAGTTATGTACATTTTTTGTAGCAAGCAACAAGTAGTGATCCCAATCGACGACCTCTGGGTGATGCACCAGGAGACTTGAGGATTGGAGTATGTAATAGAAGGGTAATTGGATCTCTCCAAAAATCCAATTACCCCCAGTCATGTTTAGTCCCACATGGAGGATTGGCGTGACTCCGGTTGTCTTGTGGATTATATAAGGAGCCCTACACCCCTGTACTCATTAAGAGATTGCAATAGACCATCCGGCTCTTTGAGGCCTTCTCTCGTGGTTTCATCCTACTTTTTAGGGAGTAGGGTTCCATGTTAAATTTTGAGCGTTCTATGTTTGTTCCTTTTTAGGGAGTAGGGACTATGTTTTATTTTTCTTTATTTTGTTCCTTATTGTTCTAATTATGTTTCCACATTTGTATTTCAACAACTGTAAAAAATTGTGCATGGAAACATTTATTTAGAGGGAAGATTTTCCTTCTACTCTTGTGACGTGACATATGCTGATTAAAGATTGCAGGGCTAGGTTTTTTTAGAGAAGTGACAATCCATGCTCACATTGCTCTGATGCTAAGGAGGATGTTGCCCGCTTTTTTTAAACCATGGGAACTCAAGAGAGATATGGGAAGAGGCTGCAAGCACCTAGGGTGGACGTCTTAAGCACATCGGGCTTTGGGTCTCCCTTTTTGTTCCAACTAGAGTTGTTTTAGACAATGATAAAATATGGTATTGATCCTGTATGGGGGTGGTGGTTGGCTTGAAATGTGATGGTGTTCTACCAGGATAGATTTTATGTTGAGAATATCCTAGTACATACGAAGGCTAATACTGGTTCATGGTCTTTGTAATTATTGTATGATTTCGTGAATAAGTAAGGTTGTGAATGCACCCTTTTGGGTGCTCACCCCTGTTTATCTAAAAAAAAATAGATTTTTGATGGTGATGAGGGTTTTGAATGGGGAGAATTGATTAAGGGTTTACTTTTAGCCTTATTTTGAGGTAATCTTGGTGTTTTGACATATGGTGATTCATCAGGCCTTTAGTACGATTAATTTTTTTGAAAGAACATTAGTCACATTAATGCCAAAAAGACTGGTACAAAAAACCATGATGTTTGCAAAGTCCCAGCGACCTTGCAATTTCCTTGTCATACAAAAAGAAGAAAGTTGGTGTGCGAGTGACATTTTGGCTAGGTTGGGCCTATAGATGGATGTTTTTGTAGTCCAGCAACTTCGACTATAATGCTTCTATCAGTTTTCTTTATATTCCAGTCTGCTGGAACACTCCGATTGATTTGATCAACTGTGGTTTTGCAATCTGAAGTAATGCAAGTGCTATACGTGGCGAAGTTAGTGACCAAATTAATGCCCGCTTCCATAGCTGAAAGTTCCACCTCGGCAGCCGAGGGGTCTATGGTGGCAAAGAATTGCCTTCAGAAATTCCTCATTCGAATTAAAGCTAACCATTCCACAGAATGGAGACTTCATTTTGGAGGCAGCATCCACTTCGATGCAGATTTCATATCCAGATTGACACGGGGCTATCAACTCATTCTTCTTATACATTGTAGATCTTTCACTTTCTTATTCTTATATTTCCGATTGCACCTTGCTATCCAAAGTCTATGAATAAGCATAAAGGCTGTTAAAAACCAAAGTATTACCTAGACAAATTATTCTTGGGGATTGTGTACTCATGGGAACAATCCTAGAAAGATCATCTCATGATGTATACTTGATCTTATTTTTTGAGGTATAGACATGAAGATTTGCGGATGTCTTTACAATAATGTTTTTAAAACGAGCACAAGACTGAATCGGAAATCTCATAAGAAATATTGGATTGGGTTCGGACCATGGAATCAAACTGGTTCAATTGGATGATGATGTCATGATTGTCATCGTCATCGCCAACAACAACAATAACAAAGCCTTTTCCCACATTAAGTTGTGTTGGCTACATGTATTCTTTGCCTCCAGTCAGATCTATCTTGGGTCAATCTCGGGCTTAGATCTAAAAAACATATCTCGGACAAAGATTTTTTTTTGACACTCAAAAAAGGGGGATACACTCAGAGGTGTTCGCCCCAATTTATTTAAAAATTAAAATTAAGGTGGAATATACTTACAGCGGGGAAACAACACAAAAGTCAAGGTAGATGGTACAAGAGATACCATCCGCCACCCAAAATAAAAACGTTACATGGATAGCCAATCCGAACAGAAATTATTTGCAGCGATACATATATTTTCCTTATAGAAACGCTGCCCTGCAAAAATCAATTTGTTTCTTCCCAGCCAAATGCTCCAAATACGCGCAATGGGAACAATTCTGTCCGATCTAGGGCGAGAAGATGCAGCAGCAAGGCTCTCCCAGAATTCAAGCAAAGAGGATCGATTCACCCATCCCACGCCATCCCAGATGGCCTGCACGAAGGGGCATAGCAAGAAGAGGTGGTCGGAGGTTTCAATGTCGATGCCGCACAAAGCACAGGTTGGAGAGATGTTCGGAATAATGGAGGTGCAGCGGGCACGCGTAAGTATTCTTTCACGTCTGAGAAGCCAAAGGAAGACGCCGATCCTCTCCGGAATCTTGAGATTCCAGATGAGCTTGCAGTGGCGAAGAAGAGATGCATCCGCAATCAAAACAGGGGGGAGAACGGAGAGATAAGCCTTTCGAGTGGAGAAGGTCCCGTCCAACCAAGCAAAGTGATCACGGCCCGAAGAAGGCGAAGGAGCGTCCGCAAGAAGAGTCATCAAATTTGTGAAGTCGGTGAGTCGCTGGTCGGAGAGCGTGCCCAAAAAAATAGGGCACCAGACGCCATCGGCCCAGCAAGGGGCCACCGAAGCCATTTTATCCCCGGCCATCGCATAAAGACGAGGAAAAAGATTCATGAGAATGCCCTTCCCGGACCAATCCACAGTCCAAAAGCGAAAAGATCTCCCATCGCCAATAGCCGGAGCAATCAGCGAGCGGTTAGAATTGAAGACATACAAGATATCGCGCCAGAAAGAATGGGAGGAACCCGGGGAATGGTCGCCAAAAACATATGCAAATGCATTACCAGCTGCCACGCGAAGGCATTGCAGCAAGAAACTCTCTTCCCGGCCAAGAAGCCTCATCGCCCACTTGAGGAGCCAAGCATCACGAACCACCTCCAAGCGCCTAACGCCAAGACCCCCGTCACTTTTCGGCCTAGAGATGTCGTCCCATCGAACTAAATGCAAACCTCTACTGGCCGAACCATTCTTGCCCCACATGAAGCGCCTCATTGCTTTCTCCAGATGGAGGCGGATTCCTTTGGGCAATCCGCGAGCCGAGAAGAAGTAGATGGGGATAGCCGAGAGAACCGATTTGATAAGTACTAATCGACCGCCTTTGGATAGCATTGACGAACGCCAGCCAGCCAATCTGCCATCCACCTTTTCAATCACCCTGTGATAGTCCCGCAAACGCGGCCGACCAAGAGAGAGAGGCAAGCCCAAGTATTCAAGCGGAAGCTCCCCGAGGGAAGCCCCCAAAATCGAGGAGCATTCCCCGGCCTCAAGAGCCGAAAAGCCAAAAGGCACCACTTTGGATTTAGCGCCGTTGATGTGGAGTCCCGAGATCTCGCAAAAAAGTTGAATCGTTGTGGCCATCCCCAAAGCCTGAGACCGGCCACCCTCAATAAAGCAAAGGGTGTCATCCGCGAATTGAATTAGAGGGATGTGAAGGTCATCCAAAAAACAGCCGCGAGTAAGACCAGCACTTGCCACACCCTGGATCATGCGAGGCATAACGTCAACGGCCAGAACGAAGAGGAGAGGGGCGAGGGGGCATCCCTGACGAACCCCTCTCCGAGGCTGAAAAAGTCCCCCGGTCGGCCGGCCGTTAATAGAGAGGGAGAAAGAGACAGTAGTAACGCATCGTCTAACCCATGAGATCCACAGTGGAGGGAATCCCCGAGCCTTTAAAACCCCCCAAAGTAAGCGCCAATCCAATGAGTCGTAGGCCTTAGCAAAGTCAATCTTCCATAGAATCCCCATCGTGCCATTTCTATGCCAGCCGTCAATGATTGCAGACGCCAACGCGTAGCAATCGGAGATCTTTCTCCCCTGTATAAAAGCGGCCTGAGCGGGAGATACCAGAGAATCCAGAAGGGGAGCAAGCCGAATAGCCAAAGCCTTTGCAATGATCAAGTAGATGCCGTTTGAAATAGCAATAGGGCGAAAGTCCTCGATACGAGAGGCCCCATGAGACTTAGGAATAAGGACCAAGTTGGCCCGGTTAATCCTGTCGAACCCCCGATTTCCATTGCAAAACTCGAGAGCGACCTCAAGAACGTCATTAGAGATCACATCCCAGAAGTCCCTATAAAACGAGATGGGAAAACCGTCGGGGCCAGGGGAAGCGTCATCGTTAAGGTCCCAAGCCGCCCTCTTAAGTTCCTCCAGCGTGAAAGGCCGAGTTAATATATTTGCATCTGTAGGGTCTAGAGAGGGGATTCCGGCAGCAGACCATCGCCACGGAGAGGAGGGTTGACGATCAAAAAAGTTCTTTAAATGATCAACCAATGCGGAGCCAATTTCGCGAGAGCCCTGGACAGAGACGCCCCCGATAACAATGGAGGAAATACGATTAGCGCGCTTGCGAGCACTGGCGACCCGGTGGAAAAACGCAGTGTTAGCGTCGCCACTCTTAATCCAACGAATACGAGAGCGCTGCCTCCATTCGATCGCCTTCTTCCCGTCGTCCTCCAAGATTACAGAAGAAGCCGAGGAACGCTCTGCTAATTCAATAGGAGAGAGCTCTCTATCGTTCTCCAAACGATCAAGTCGAAGAATGATTTCCTCCGCGTTGCTCCGAGCCAAAAGCCTAGCCTGACGAGTGGAAAATTTGAAGGCGGCGAGAGCACGGCGAAGCGAAGAGAGCTTCAGATCAAAGCGGTGAGCCGCGGGCCCGGGGAAGGAGAGCTGAGACCAGTGATTGCGGACCAAATCCATAAAGTCTGATTCCATAAGCCAGCTCCTCTCATATCGGAAAATACCATGGGGACGGGACGATTCGTCAGCCTCCCAAATAATTGGCGAGTGATCAGAGAAGGATCGCGGCCTCGAAGAAACGGAGCATAGGGGGAATGTTTCCATCCAGCCATTATTAGCAAAGAATCTGTCAAGGCGTGAACGCGAGGATGAGTTAAGCCACGTGAAAGAAATATCAATAGCCACCAAATCTTCAAGAGCCAAGCCGTGTACGAAATCCAAAAAATCACTCGAGCCGGGGTCCCGACCCCCTCTGCCACGCGGGCGGTCGCAAGCGATAAGAGTGACATTAAAGTCCCCCCCACAATCCAAGGGATGCTCCCCAGGGCTGCAGCATCAGCATTCAAATCCTCCCATAAGAATCTCCGATCGAGGTGATTTAAAGGCGCATATACACACGAGAAAGCCAAAGAAGAATTCGAGTCGACATGAATAAGTGTCACAGTGATAGAGTGTCGTCCCAAACGAGCACAAACAAGCGAGAATCTTGAAGAGCGCCAAGCAATGATAGCGCCGCCCGAAGCGCCAACCGCATCCAAGGAGCAAAAAGCATCTAAAGGACCTGCCCCAAAAGATTTCCATACGGCGTCGTCGACTCCCGCAAGCTTAGTTTCCTGAATAAATACAACATCGCAATCCCACTCGCGCATGCGCGAGCCCAAAGCCTGACGGCGGATCGGGTCCCCCAATCCACGAACGTTCCAAGATAGTAGCTTCATTTAGATTACAAAAAATGGCCCCCAAAACAACAAAATAAACAGCCGACAACCGACTACTGCTGGGGACGATGCTGGCCAGCCCGGCGAAGCCCTGCCGCTTCAGCAACAACCTCGCGAATCGGCGAGAGCGGATCGATAGGGAGCAAGTCCAGGCGACGAGAATAAACGAGTCCAAATCTCGCCGGTGACGCACAAAAATCATTCCACGAGTTCCAAGAAGAGTTGACGCAGGGCGATGATGACGATGAAGCCGTCGAAGAAGGGGCCATAGCGTCGCCATCAAACAAAGAGCTTCGATTAGGGAAAGAAGGCAGAGCTTCACTGTGAGAAAACATACCAGCCATGATAGAGGAGGCAGCCCATCGATATGAGAAGAGTCGTCGAAGCGGTTGAGAGCTGGTGATCTGACGATAGCGTCTGGCAGAAGGGTATAGAAGTAACCGGGCAAGGGCACGGATAGTCCGAATAGCAGTATAGAGGATCGTCGGAAATAATCGGGTCAAACATCGCCCGAGAGTTGCTTGGACTGTTGTCAAGGTCCGACCCAACTGTCGGAATAGGAACCGCCATCGAAATAGAGGGGACCATTCCCTGGTCCAGATGATCGGGACTAACAGAATAATTACTCTGAAACGAATCGACCTCGAACAGGCTCCCATGCTCGAACGGGGGCGACCTTCCCGCTTCCCAAGAAAAGAGACGCCCAGTCGACATATCGTAACGTGGGCCATGCAACGGCGGCGCTTGGATAGAATCACTGCAGTATGACACGTGTCCAAAGGAAGATGAACCGCCCGGGGCATCAACGGACGATGCGCCAATGCCGGATGAAGGAGGAGGCTGAGGAAGACCGTCCGGCGACGGGAAGAAGAATTCCAGTTTGAAAGACCATCGGCCGAGGGAAAGCTTTTCGGAAAGAACCTTGCCCCTCATGGAGAGGCAAAAGGTAGAGGAACATTCCACCAATATCCTCGTGCAAGTCCAGTCCGAACCGGGCGTCAAGCCGTCGTCCAAAACCGACACGACCTGACCCCAGTTGGAGATAATCTTCGAGAGACAATGAGCAGACCGATTATGTATCTCGGACAAAGATTGTCATCATTTTTTATAATTGGATTAAACCGAACTGATAAGGAAATTTTTTTGAACTAGGTAATTAAATTTAAATGAATTAAAACATGCACAAAATACATACTCATACATACTTATAAAATAAGAAATGTAAATATCTTACTTTGTACATAATATATTTTCTTGAATATGCAACATTAAATGTTATTCATACACATATAACTACTATTTGAACCAAGTACTTTAGATTAATAATAACTTAATTGTATTTAGTATCCAACCTTTTCAAAAAAGTTGAGGTGGAGTTGGTTGGCATTCTATGATGGGTAACTAGAGGTCATAAGTTCAACACTCAAGACATGCATTATTTTTTTAATATAAGTCCAATATTTGTGATTGAGTGGTTCACTTTTAATTGAACCCGATTACATTGGGTTACAAAATTGCACCAGTGTTACTTGAATCATCAAAATCGATTAACCGAACTGGTTCAACTGGTCAAACAGGCTGCTCCGCTCCTGTTTTTATAACATTGCTTTTAGTCATGCTCTCCTGTACTCAGTTTCACAACAGGTCCACCTGTCCACCGGCATCATCTCCGCACCTCAACCAGTTGCTTCTGGCATCTGCCAAGTTTCCCTATCCAGCCTCCAGATTCTTGTTTCTATTTCTGTTATACATTGTTGCCTTGATTGTTCCTTTGTAAAAACCCTGGTTAGGTTAAGCAGTCAATCTGCTTTTGATGTATACTCAGTGGTTTGTTTTTCCTACTCATATTATAGTTAGATGCTTCATTGGTGTAGCTAGCCACTACTTGTTGCAATGGGTGCGACTCAATTTAGTATGTATATTTTTATCTGGAATGTAAGATCCGATTATGTATTGTGAGATTTTGACATTGGAAATATTAGTTTAAAATAAACATAATATTTTTGTAAAATTGTGCTATACACAGTGATGGAGCTGCTGCTTTAATCTTGGTAAGTGGTCAGAAGGCACTGGAGCTAGGTCTTCATGTCATAGCAAAGGTTGTAGGATATGCTGATGCAGCTCAGGTATTTGCCTCTGTTTTTTTGATGAAACGAGATGATTTGTTGTTGGCAACTATTGCTTCGCTGGAAAAAAGAGAGTTAACAGTGAATAATTCTAGGCTAGTCTTTGTTTTTGATCATGTATTCTTTTTGTAAATTGGGATTGTCTTTCAGGCACCCGAGCTGTTTACGACTGCTCCTGCCCTTGCAATACCAAAAGCTATTGGCAACGCAAAGTTGGAGGCTTCTCAGATAGATTACTATGAAATTAACGAGGCTTTCTCTGTATGTATTAAAAATATATTATTATTATTATTCTTGTGACGTATTCTCTGACATTATTTTTTCATTGGTTCATTCTGCAGGTTGTGGCTCTTGCAAATCAGAAGATTCTAGGAATTTCTTCTGTATGTCAACTATCCTATCATTTCAATTCGCATTGTTGTATTCTAAATGGCTTCGTAGAATTCGCTTTGTTATCTCTTACTTTATGTTACCCCTAATAAGGCGATGGCAAAGATTTCCTAAAATTTTTACCTGAAATATTTCTGAGTTCCTACTCATGATATCAATGTTACAACTGGAGTGTGAGATTGCCTTCTACGTTCGGGAGAGGTATTTGCTTCATACATTCAGATTTGACCCCCATATTATGCCTGATGATCGACGATAGTATGTCCTTAAGATTTTGGCAGGATGATTAGGAAAAGGTGGTTGCTCATTCTGATTGCTTCTCGAGGTTTTACTTGTTGGCTGAGGATATAAATACTATAATCGTTTCCTGTTGGTCCGGGGAGTGGGGGGGCTCTACTTTGGGTCCTCTACCTTCTCTTCGATGTTTTTGGAGCAGAGGTTTAAGGATTATCCGACGAGGGAATTTTTCTTGATCGGTGGATAAGTCTTACACAAAGGGATTTTAGAGTAGCCTAGGTAGTATTTTCTATCGGTGTTGGACAGAGAAAGAATCCCTTTGCATTTTATAGGTGTGGAGAGAAATTGAGAATGAATGGAATGATTTATTCAGAGGATATGTGATATCTTATATAGCGTGTAATCCTAGAGCCTAAGTGGTGATGATTACGTAAGAGACCCCATAGGGTTACAAGATCAATAAAAAAGAATAAGAGGATAATCAAATAGCTTCAACACTTCCCCTTAAGTTTCAACATATGTATCAATCATGCCTATATCTGCAAGCTGAAGGTCTGTGGAAATATGGGGACTAGTATTCCCTCCTTGCACTGCATCTTGAATGAAATGTCATTCAACTTCAATGTGCTTAGTCCACTCACGGAATAGATGATTGCTTGCCACGTAGATAGTGGATCTGTTGTCATGCAAAGGGACATGAGTAACAACAAGAAATTCAAGATCCCATGGAAAGGAGAGTAACCACGTCATCTCACAAGTGGCTTGAGGCATTGCCATATATTCGGCTAATGCACTCGATCTAGAGACTATGGTTTGCTTCTTGCTCTGCCATATAATGAGGTTTCTGCCAATAAACATGGTGTAATATGTGGTAGATCGTTTTCCTCAAGATAACTTGCATAATCAATATATGTGTAGGCAGTGATGTCAATGCGGCTGTTGGGCCCATAGAAAAAACATTTTCTTGGAGATGCCTTCAAGGATTGAAGGATCAGGAGAACATCCTGCCAATCGTTGTAGTGAGATTTCTCCATGTGTTGGTTGGAACTGCTCATATTATATGATATATCTGACCTAGTGGCAGTAAGGTAGAGCAGCTTGCCCACTAGGTTTCTCTATCTTGTAGTGTCCTCATACTCAGGATTAGTAGCTATAACATGTTTTCGCAACTTCGTAGGGATGTCAGATGGTTTGCATCCAAGTAAACCAACCTCGATAAAGATGTCATGGCATTACTTCCGCTTTGATAGATGTAGTCCCTCTGCAGTATCACGCCAATGCTAAGGAAGTATCTGAGTTGACCAAGATTCTTGGTGTCAAACACCTTATGGAGGAAGGACGTAGTCTTTAGAATGTTGGTTTCACTATCACTAGTAATCACCATGTCATCGATGTAGATGACACGTATCACAGTGCTAGATGTCCTTTGTCTTACGAACACATAGTAATCATATGTCATCCTATAGATGTCAAGTGAACTGATCTCAGAGGTAAATTTGTCGAACCTAGCTCGTAGACTCTGCTTAAGTCATAAATGGCCTTATGGAGTCGGCAAACATGCTCTCCCTTGACAGAGTAACATGGTGGCTTCATCATGTAGAGCTCCTCCATGAGGCCATCATGGAGAAAAGCATTATTCACATCGAGTCAAAATATTGACTTAATTCCTATTGGCAACAATATAGAGAATAGTGCAGATTGACCTCATTCTAGCCACTTGAGAGAATGTCTCAAAGTATCCATGCCGTGAGTAAATCTTGTTGCCACGAGTTTGACCTTTAATATGTTAAATGAGTCATCTGGAGATTGTTTGGTCATAAATACCCATCAACATGCAACTGGCTTGATACCTAAGGTCCAACATCTCGATTTTGATTCTATTTTGAGTCCCTAGGAAATGGAAATTTCGGTGAAATTTCTGAATATTTTGACGATTTCGGATCTCAGAAATGTCTCAACAAAGCCATTTTTGCCATTGTCACAAATTATGATCATCCAATTTATTTAAACAATAAATAACTTACAAATATACACTTATGTTACACATATCATTCATATATACCCGTTGGCCATTATATCGTACATATCAATCATAGTGCTGTTAATGCTGATTGCTGACAGATAGATATTGGAAATGAAATTCATCCAAGTTCTCAAAACAATAGATAACTTACAAATGTACAATTATATCATGTATATTGATCATCTATAACCTTTATATCACACATCGGTTATATTGAACATATCGTTGTTAATGTTGGATGCTGATTGATAGGTTTTGGAAATAGAAATAAAATAGCTAAGTTAACTACACTTGAACACATCTTTTGTTGATTACCATATATATTGATATGCTTTGGATTTTAACATATATTTTTGATATGCTTTGAATCATAACCATCCAATTCGTTAAACCCAGTTGAAGAACTGTTGTATGTAGGAGGCATCGCCCCCATCCCAAAACTTTTTTGTACAGTGAAGTCGATTGCCGCCACTCCAGGACATACATGTATGAGTACATAACAAATTAAATTGTTAATAATTAATGTTATACTTAAGACATCATAACTATTAATGTATAAAATATAAAAAAATGGATATTTCGCTTATTGAAGTAGTTGATATCAATGAAAGATTATCAAATCGACATTGGAATAAGAGGTATTCTTGTAACTTTCTACTCTATATAAGAGACCTAACATTGGAATAAGAGAAGTTTTTTCCCTGATTGTTTTCTCCACAAGAAGAATGTGCATCGTTGGCTAGCCAAACTGACTTCAAAATGGAAGAGGGTTGAGAGGAGGCCGGTATACTACCTTCTCCAATCAAGTGAGTAGACACACTGGAATCAATGATCCAGGTCAGCGATGTCCAGAAGCAGGGTTGGCTATAGTCCTTAGGTAGTAGCTAGATGCGCAGTAGGGGGATTCTCACTGGGAGTCAAATTCTACTGCAACTACATGCGGCGGGAGTAATCTGTGCGAAAGGTGTCTCTATCCCGGTTGCATCATAGTTAGATGCTGAAGCAACATTGGCTTGAGGGAATCCAAACTTCACGTAACACCCTAATCATCCATCATTGTATACCAGGGGAGGAGTAGCATAGCGGATAATCAGTAGCTATAAGTATGTATGTAGCCGCATATCAGAAGGTGATGAAGCAACTAAGATACGAAGATGAACATGAAGCGGCATGGTCAGTCTATCCATGATGACCCAGGGTCCGGTACCACTTGGTTTGCTATGCTCTCAGAAGGGAGGCTTGAGGAGAAACCTTTGAGGTCTCAATCACCCTAATTGTCCAGCATTGGATACCAGGGGAGGAGTATCGTAGCGGATAATTTGTAGAAAGAGGTATGTATGTAGCCGCATATCATAAGATGAGGAAGCTACTAAGCTATGAAGATGAACAAGAAGTGGCATGGTAAGTTTATCCACGACGACCCAGGGTCCACTACCCCTAGGTTTGCTATACTCTCCCATTTCCATTCGTTGAAGGGGTAGGGCTTGCAGTAATCCCTCGGTCGTCGATGCTCTACATTAAACAATTGGCATACCGGACAATGACTCACGAACACTACGATGTCCTTTTTCATTACATTCCACCGGCTTGAGGAGAAACCTCTGAACAAATTTTACATCAACATATGATATTCAATTGCTTGTATCACTGCAAAGAGTATAATATATGTTTAAGAGACTGTATATTTTTGTAAGAATATTAGGAAACCACATATTTAGAATACTAATATTTCTTAATCACAAATTAAAACTAGCATATATGGTTAATATGGTATATTTTGTACATTTATTTAATTTTAAATATTCAAATTTAGGATTTATGATCATGTATTCTGTCAATATTTGAAGTTTACAATTTTATGATATATAATTATGCTTAATAATAATTTTGACATTTATTTTCCCTATAGACCGAGACTTACGCCTCGACCGCCTCGAAGCTTACGCCTCGCCTCAATAACGGAAAACCGCCCCGATCCGCCTCACAATTTTTAAATCTTGGTCATGAATGTATTGGCGCTCTGGTTTGAGACTGCAACTCCAGTTGAATTTAAAGGGAATGCATGGAACTAAATTTCGTGGGTTTCGACAGGTTTGGTGTATCGAAAGTGGTATATATATCGATATCCCATTTTCGATCGAAATCTCGCGAGATGTTGGCGAGATTTCGTCTCATTTCGAGATATCGATCGATAGAGGGAATCTTCCATTAAAATATCCACCGAGATGCCGATATCCATCGAAATTTCGGTCGAAAGCCTCACATTTCGATCGAGTTCTGGCAGAGGCAGCTCCAACTTCCTCCAAGCTCTTCTTCCTTCAAGGTAAGCCAAATTAGTCTAAATCTTCATCAAGTTCATAAATATTTTTAGGGGATTCACACTTAGGATGTTGATATAGCTTGGTATGGTCTTTATGCGGAGAGATTTTAAATATATAGCTTTAAATTTGGAGACGAAAATTAGTGGTTTTGTATTTTAAACCTTTAATTGCTCAATAGTGGTGTAGCTATGAACATATTATCTCGGATCTTAAGTTTAACATGAACTAAAACATAGTTTGAGAAAATTTTGTTAGATCTGTGGAAGAGAAAATTGGGGATTTTGAGGTTTATTGTGGAACGATAATGAGTTCTTCAATTATAAATTCGGATCTTAAGTTATGGAAGTAGAAATCATGTTCCGGATTTTTTTGGTTAATGAACTTTAAAAATTGAGAAAATCCGAAAATCATATGTTAAATCTTTTGGTTTTTGTACATATTTTGTGTCACTTAGGTATTCTTTCTTGAAAATGGTCCCCTAATTGCTAGATCTAAGATCCTAGTATATAGATCTAAGGTGGTTTTTCTGAAAATCAAAATATTAGGTGTTAGAAAAATTAAAAATAAAATAATTCCGAAAATTAAACATAAATTTATTAGCATATTCATAACCGGTCGCATTGTATGCCTAGTTAATGATTGTTCTCGATTTCCTCACAGATTTCGACGATCATCATCATGGCCCATTCTGGTTCCGAATATGGATCTGACAGTTCTGATGATCAGAGGGGCGATTTCAGTTGGGGCAATGGTTGGAGGTATGCCTCCGTTCTTGATGGAAACAAAGCGAAGCCACAATGCAATTTCTGTGGAAAGAAGTTGGGAGGAGGCGGAATCACGAGGATGAAGCAACATCTTGTTGGCAATTACAAGAATGTTGCGAAGTGCACGCGTAGTCCCAAAGATGTGAGGGATAAGGTGAATGCCAGCTTGGACGAGAAGAAGGAAAGGGATACAGAGAGGGTAAGAAGGGAAGAACAAATGAAGGAGCTCATGTTCGAGAAAGAATTCAACGTCCTTTTAGATTCAGACGACGATGACTTTGTGTACTCCGCTGACGTTCTGACTACAACGGAGAGGAGGGCATACAGAAGGGCTACAAAAGAATCATTGAGGAGCAAGTTCGAGAGGAGAGAACTCAGTGTTGCACTGGGCGTTTTCTATAGTGCAGGTGAGAGTGGGAGTGGTTCTGGAGGCACACCAATACCACCACCCACCAAGAAACACAAGGGGAAGGGAATTGAGCCCTTCTTGACGAGGAGCGGATCCATGCAATACAAGACAAACAAGGATCCGAGACAGAAAACGATGAAGGGAATGTTCACCAATGCACGAGAAAGGGTGGGAAAGGCCATCATCAAGCTCTTCTTTGGGGAGAGCATTCTTGCCATCATTGTAGGCGGACCATTTCTGCAGCATGCCATTGATGAGATCGTTGCAGCGGGAACGGGAGTGAAGACTCCTACATCCTACGAGATCATGAACAATTATCTGGGGATGGAGAAGGAGGAGATGAATGAGTACATCGTTGAGTTGAGGAGGAGGTGGCCAGAGTACGGGGTGACATTAATGTGCGATGGGTGGACGAGCTACACGAGGAAGCATATCATCAAGTTCCTTATTTACTGCGATGGGAAGACAATCTTTTTGACATCTGTTGATGCATCTGAGCGTGTTAAGGACTACAAGTACCTGTTGAAGTTGATGAAGGACGTTATAAAAGAGGTTGAGAAAGATCACATTGTTCGGATTGTGACGGATAACAACAACAACTGAAGAAGGCGGGTGAAACTATAATGAAGTCCAGCAGCTACGTAATTTTTTGGACACCGTGTGCTGCGCATTGCATTGATTTGATCGTAAAGGATTTCAGCAAGAGGAAGCTCGTCTCAAGGGTGGTAGAGAAAGAACAAATGATCACCATATTCATTTACAACCACGGCAAAGTGTTGGCACTGATGAGGCGGATGTGCATTGGTGAGCTGGTGAGGCCTGACATCACACGCTTTGCAACCAATTTTATAGCATTGCAAAGCCTTAAACAACATAAGACAGGTTTGAAAACCATGTGTTGCCAAGTTGAATGGTTCGAGAATTCTGAAGCTCAGATTGAAGGACGGAAGGTGGAGATATTGATCAATGATATCTCCTTTTGGGATGAGGTGACTCGGGTCACAAGGATCATGGATCCAGTTGTTTCTGCATTGCGGATCGTGGATGGCGATAAGAAGCCCACCATGGGAGTCATCTACGAGGCAATGCGCTGCATGAGAGAGAAGGTCAGAGAAGCGGTTGGAAAGGAATCCAAAGCATGGTTGGACATCATGGACGAGCGATGGTCCATGATGCTTTCACATCCTCTTCACAAGGCCGGTATGTATTATGTAAAAATCTAATTTGTTTTTCATTTTTAAATTTTTTTGATCTTTAGAATACGAGTATTGAGCTTGTTCGTGACTTTGTGTCCTGCTTATTACTTCAGTCCTAAGTACCAGTATAAGAATGGACTCGGTACAAATACTGACCTTCTAGCAGCCGTACAAATTGTGGTGGAGAAGCTCGTCAAGGACGAGAAGTTACAGATCTTGTGCATGAACGAGGTAATCCTCAATTTCTAGCTAAATTGGGACTCATAAAAAATTCTTTAAGATGGATTTGAGGCTCCGAGCAACATATTACAACTTAAACCTATGTGTGCAGGTTAAGTATTTCCGGGATGCCTTGGGTTCCTTTGGTCGGATTACTGCTGTAAATGTACGAGGCAATACTCTTCTTGGTAGGGACGAAGACAAATAAAACCATTGCTTGCATGTTCATTTATTCCTACGATTGATTTCTCTCATTTTTCGTTTTTTGCAGCCGAATGGTGGTTATTATACGGGATGGAAGCTCCCAACCTTCGAAATGTGGCAGTGAAAGTGTTGTCTCAAACCATATCTGCTGGTGGTTGTGTGAGGAGCTGGAGCACGTTCAATTTGATCCATTTTAAGAGTCGGAACATGTTGGGAGAAAAGGCGCTCAATGACCTTGTCTACGTTCATTACAACTTAAGGCTGAAGTTGAAACATGTAAGGGAGGGACAAGACAAAGAGGACTACACAGACCCTATTGATCTTGCATACATTTTCAAGATGCATGATGACGATGCTGATGAAGACGTTCTGCAGAGGTGGATAGATTCCAATGGTGCCCCCGTTCTCGATCAACCAGGTGGAAGACCAAATGAGAATATAAGCCAGCAAATGAGAGCAGACGTAGGTGACTATTTGGCTAGATCCGAGCGGATTACAGACCCTGTCAGAGGGTTGGAGGGCGAGATTGATGCGGCTGTTGATGAAATTCTCTCCAGTAGCTTCAAATCTAAATCGAAGTCAAAGGATGACAGCAGTGTTGTAAAAGTCGCCCGACTAGTAGGTCCGACTAGTCTAGTCAGTGTGGTGGCCGACCGAGTACCGATTAATTTCGACTAGGTACAATAATTGACCAATTTTTGCTTGGAGATACCGTATTTTTTAATGTTTTGTTTTTTTATAAGCAAAGTCATTATAATATGCATAATGTTTTATTTAAATTCAATTGCTTCTTTATTATTTTATGGCAATATAAAAATATACAAAATCTATTTAAGTATATGTATAAAAATGAGCGATATATTTAAAATAATCATAAAATTCAAAGCCGATTAAAGTCCGACTAAATCCGATTAATCGCCCGATTGCCGATTAATCCTTAGTCAGTGACCCAACCGACCGAGTACCGACTACCGACTTTTGCAACCTTGGATGACAATGAAGATGATGATGATGATGATGCTCTTGGTCGTGGTGGACCTGGTGATGGGGAAACATACTCAGGTGGGTTAGGAGGGGGTGGTCGTGGACCACAAGATACCAGATTTGAGGAAGGGCTACATGCAGGACGTGAATATATGGAGCGACAGAGGAACACACATGGACAATTTGTTCCAAGTCCGAGTCCAGGACCTATGGATTACGAGTACGGTCCAGGCCATCGTCCAACTGACAACATGGACGATTTGATATCATATGTAGGTTCTTTGAGCTGCATGGACATTGACAGCCCATATCGCGGAGGAACACCAAGTCCTTTAGGTGGATATGGATCGTCGCACGATGAGAGATCATTTGGCGTGTTCCCGGAATACTTTCATGCTCCTCCTTCAGAACCTCCTCCTCCTCCTCCTCAGTATACACCTCCATCATATTAATATGGTTACAGTGGGTACGGGGGATACATTAGCTACAACAGAGACAACTACCAAGGTAGCCAACCTGAGCAGAGTCAGGGCAGCTTCTTTGGGGGTGACAGTTACGGTTTCTTCCCTGAGTACATGCCAGTTCCTCTCTGCGGAGATCTTCTCCTACTCCGTCGTCGTCTTCCCAAGGATCTCAGGCCAGTAGTTCGCAGCCTCGTCGTGCCACTCGTGATATCGGTTCTAGTGCTGCTTATTGTCGTCTCGGGATACTTATAGGCATCGATGACCACCAATACATGCATTATGTGATGGATTACAAGGCCATGTACTCGTACATGACATGGGAGAACTATTGCTAGTTCATTGATTCTACGATGCGTTATGAGAGACAACAAGGAAGGGGGGGCATTCAGATCCACTGCAGAACTCTGGGTTCTGAACTAAACATATCACAAGGTAACATATTTTAATCTTTTATTGCATTGATCATTAATGTGCATGTTCTTAATAATTTTCACTTGTTGTAACTTGTAAGACTATTACTCTGTTATTATGTATTAACTATTTATAAGTAACAACCATATGTTCGATATGGTGTGTGACATACCGTCATAGTCATAGATGATAAGATGATTGATATGTATGCTATAAGCGTATAGGTATATATCGTTTGTTTCATTGTTTGAAGTACTTAGATTAAGTCCATTTGCGATATCTATCAATGTTACAATATGACCGATATGTCTAATAACTTGGGTATAGATGAGCAATATGTGTGAAATAATTGTGTGTTTGTATGTTATTTATTGTTCTAATAACTTGGAATAGCGAAATTTACAATAAAATTGGGGAAAATTTGATTTTTGGAGCCTTTTCCGACTTTTCCACCGAAATTGTCGAAATTTCCCGAAATTTCGGTAATTGGGTTCACCGAAAAGAGATCGAAATCGATATTTCGAACCTTGAGGGAATGTCATATGATAAGTCATTAGTGAATCCAAGTTCTTCGTGCGTGGGAGATGGTTAAATTACATGCATGACCCTACTTGGGAGAGGAAAAACAATTACCACAAAACAGGAATGAACCGAACAACTTGGATGGCCGAGTCATTCATCTGATTCTCAACATTACCTTTTCGTCGTGAGGGATAGAGTTTAGGATTGAGACTAGACTGATCACCAAATCCACCGACTTAAAAATGTAAAAAACTGGTTGTGACTCGAGTGTTCCGTACACAATAGTTCCTTAACTTCTACTTTTTTTGAAAAAGGGTGAACTCCTAAAATGGTAGACGCTCATGTTTCATCGGTTTTATAATGCAGATAAAAGATGTAAAGCCAACAAATAAGTGAAATAACATATATCTGATCTGACAGAAGGATAGCCAATAGATACTCGAGGCATTCTTGCTTTACCTCACAAGCTATCGTGGATAAATTAAAATACCCATTTGTGGAAGATTTGTCTGTTTCCACGCAGTTGTTTAAAGCATTCAACCATAAATTACTGTAGAACCAAAGGCGCAAAATATATTTCGATGATAATGGTTGCTGGTCAACCTGTGAAATCAGGGCTTTGGTGGTCCTTGTTTTGCACTCTGATTTATACATCTAATTTAATATGCTTCTCTTTGAGCTAATTGCTATGGTGGACTAACTTTTGTCAATTACCTTTTTTCCTTTTGCAGGACAAGCTAAATGTTCATGGAGGAGCTGTATCACTAGGACATCCTTTAGGCTGTAGTGGAGCTCGCATTTTGGTGACATTATTAGGGGTAGGATTTTATCTGCCACCGTCTTTTTCAACGGAGACCCCGGTAAAAAATATTATCAAGGGTAACTTACAAAAAGGGGCCCAACTGTGCGTCGATTCTCAATCATGAGCCTCATTTTCTCAATCTGGAGCTTTAAGGTTTAATGCTGACATAAAAGGGTCGCCAAAATTTTTCTAGGCCTTTAATTGAGACAAAAAATAGGACCGTGCCCATTTTTGTTGCATTTGAAAATATAATCCTTAATTGGGAATCAATGCATGGGATCCTTTTTGTAGTTTACCCTATTATCAATGCTTTATGTAGATTCAAGCTGGTAATATTCGTTTGTTGCAGGTTACTTTCAGCCACAAGTATTGAAAATTTCAAGTTATTCCTTGTTGATTTTTTTTGTTTCATTGCCACTCTTGTTCCTGTTATAGGCATACGTTGTTGAAACTATCAGAAACAAAGACTATGGAGATAGGATTTGTACGAGGCTTTGCATTATTATAACATGTCCCTTTTTTAAGTGCAGGTGCTTAGGCAGCGACACGGAAAATATGGTGTTGCTGGTGTTTGTAATGGCGGTGGTGGAGCATCTGCCATGGTTATTGAGCTCATGTAAGCATTTGATTTTGGTAAGAAATCACCTGCTTTCTCTTCCACTCTTTTCCACAATTTGAAGTGCGCATCTCTGTGCTTGTTTCTCCAACTCTTGTCACATGCCACTTTAATTATTAGGTCAGGGCACGGGTATTGGTCACTGAGTAACTGCTTTATTAATCTAAATCGGAGAAACTATGGAGAAAACCATAACATTGTAATACTGCAAAAGAAACTCCAAAGAAGGAATAACATAGAACCACCTTAGGAAACCGAGTATTATATTAACTTCAGATAACATGTTATATTAACTTCATCATATTTATTTACTGCAACTTCATCATATTCTATAATGTAAAATGTAACAAAAACTCTGAGAAATGGCTTCTTTTATATGGAGTCTTCAGGAGCCACTTCTCTTGTATGAGAACTTCGAAGAGGGAGTTTCTCTTTTAAAGGGATCTCCTGAAGGGTTCTCCAGCCCAACCCCTCTACACGACCTCCAGCTTTCTTTACTCTCTCCCATATCTAGGCCTCCACCGCAAATGGAGGAGGCACTCCATCCTCGTTGCCACACTCCCCCTTCACGTAATGCCTTAGGTTTTCTATCTAGGGTTCCCAGGCTGAAGATCGACTCCAGGGTCGAGCTTTGTGTTGAGGATGGTGGCGACATGACGGTTTTGGAGGATAAGTTGTTTGAGTTCATGGTGAATTCAGAAAACCCGAGGACGTTGTCCTCTAGGTGGGACAACATTGCCACAGGGAGGATGGACCATGTGCACTCAATAGTCAATCACAGTGGCTAGCTCTCATTTGGCTGGGATCTGGAGGCACGGGAGCATCCTCACATTTACGAGGGAGGGGCCATGTCATCGACATACAATGTTGCAAAAGTTGGTAGTCGGTACTCAGTCGGTTGGGTCATTGACTAAGGATTAATCGACAATCGGGTGATTATTTGGATATAGTTGAGTTTTAATTGGTTTTGAATTTTTAAATATATAAATCATTTGTATACATATATTCTTATATATTTACATAGATATGTATATTTTTATAATGTCATAATGAAATAAAAGAAGAAATTGAATTTAAATAAAACAATAAGCATATTAGAATAAATTTGTTTTTAAAAAAAGCAAAAAAGAAAAAAATTGTGGCGTCTCCAAGCAAAACATGGTCGACTAGTGGGCCCAGTCAGAATTAGTCAGTATTCAGTTGACCACCCCATTGACTAGACTAGTCGGACTTAGTTGAGTTTTCATCGGTTTTGAATTTTTAAATATATAAATCATTTGTATACATATATTTGTATATATTTACATAGATATGTATATTTTTATAGGCATAATGAAATAAAAGAAGAAATTGAATTTAAATAAAACATTAAGCGTATTAGAATAAGCTTGCTTTTAAAAAAAGCAAAAAAATGTGGTGTCTCCAAGCAAAAATTGGTCGACTAGTGGGCCCAGTCAGAATTAGTCAGTATTCAGTCGGCCACCCCACTGACTAGACTAGGCAAACCTACTAGCCGAGCTCGTCGGGTGACTTTTACGACAATATCGATAGATGAGTCATCTTCGGGAGCCTCCTCGCGCAACCGCTTCCACAAGAGTCTCCACCTGTAGCTTCTTCTTGCGTCCCGTTGGCGGAGAAGCACCACGTCCCAGAGGAGCCCTTCCACCTCTCGAGCATCAACACCCTCTTCTCGCATATCTGCTAACAAGAGGAAGAAGGGGATCATACAAGCACCATAGAGGTGGGGGACAGAGGAGGTAGTGCTAGAGGATGTGGGGGACGACGAATGAGGGTGCTATAGTGCATGTGGCGGAGGAGGGACTGAACGAGGAGGATGGGTGGGGGGAGGTTGGGAGTGTGTTTGGACAATTATGCCCCTCGTAACCACACCATGGTTTGAAAAAATCATGGTTGAGTTCAACTCATTGATGATTAAACTAATGGAAGGGTACACATGATATATTGATAAGAAGTCAGTGGCACAAGTGATATTCCAATAAAGGGAGGGGCATAAGTGATATCGCATTATCTAAGAGGGTATAAGTTATAAAATTCCAAATTATTATTATTATATTAGATGAAAACAATAGTAAGATTATATATCTATATATGTTTTTACTGTGCAATTTTTTAATTTACAATGAGTGGTCTTCTAGATTACAATGTGCAATTTATATAACATTACAAGTCATTTACTTATCACAATTGCAGTCTTCTAGTTTACAATCTTGTAAACATTTGTAAAAATGAGGGGTACTCATTACAACCTTAATGAGCTTAGAGCTCATTGGGAAAACACTCTCTATGTATAAACCTTTAGATTAATTAAGTAAACTGACACAACTCATGAGTATAATAGATAGAAAGGAGATCTTGAATACACTATGAATTAAAAGTAGTATCTAGGGTTGTAAATGGTCGGATACAAATACAAGTGTTTTCATAACTTTATTCATTTTTAAATACGAATGAGGATGCATATGTGGATATTGACAGATATGAAAACTATGTTGCCATATCCTTAAAAAACAGATAGGGATGTTAAACAACATCGATCACATACAAATAATAGTAGAAATACTCCATATGTTATTTTAAATATATAAATGTATTGGATGGAATAGACATGATATAAATATTTGAAATGTATTTATATCATAATAATTATATCAAATATGATGAAAGAAGGTATATAATTACGTTATATTTTCGTGAATACCAAATGTATTACATATATTTGTGAATACCAAAGTGATTCATATCCGTATCCATTTTAAACAAATATGGATACAGATGTTAAAAGCTTTATAGAATGGATATGATGACGGATTTGTATTTCTAATAGTATCTATATAAGGTTCTAAGCGGTATGCGGATGTGTTTGGTCATGTCACCCATGATTTTTAAAATTGCACCTTCCTCGAGGCTAAAGCCTCAAACTGCCAGGGCAATACCGAGTCGGTGAGGCGATACCAAGGTGCTGCCTCAGTTCTGCTATGTATTTTTTGAGAAAAAATTAAGTGGTACTATTTTACATTATATGTTCACAGAAATATTAAAGGCAATATGGTTTAAGTAAACATGATTGATAACATTGAGACCTTGTAATTATCAACAAACCCTTAATAAATTATTTCATCAATGTATAATCATCGCATAAAAAATATGTATAATTATTGTTCTTAGTTAGTATGAACATGTCATATCAACTAATGATATTCTAAGAATCATATGATACAATGAATACGGTGTACGTTCAAGAGATTACATGTGTTACAAGATATTTTATCTTTTCATATTTCATGTATTTTTATTTCTTTTCATGTTTATAATGTAATATGCACAACAAGAGTTTTCCTCTATATATAAGAGAACACTAGGACCTCTTGATAATGCAATTCATTAGTCTCATTCCACAGTATGTTTTTGTAAGAATGTAATGGGTTCACAACTTCAAAATATGAACATTACATAATCATGAATCAGAAGCTTTTGTTGAAAGGAAGTAATATATATGGTTGATATGATATATTGCGTGCTTATGTTCGACGTGGGAATACACAAATTTAGGATCTTTGATAATATAGTTTGTGAATATTTGAAGTTTAGGAGTTTTTGGGATTATAGTTATGTTTGATAATAGTCTTTGTGCTTGTTTTCTCTCTAAATTGAGGCTTATGCCTCGACTGTCTCGAGGCTTACGTCCTGCCTCATTGCCAGGAAACTGTTTCGATATGCCTCATGTTTTTAATACCTTGATGTCATCACATAGGGATTATGCAGTATGTATTTGAGGAATATTTGATTTTGTGCATTTTTCTTTTAAAATTGAAAATAAACAGCACTTCATCATTAATGATTCACTTTTTAACTATATCGGAAGTATCTAATATTTGACAATAGTATTCGACCTAAGCATACTAATTTTAACATTGTTCTTGATCATAAAATCCTATAAACATGGCTTGAATCCATGGATCTTGCTAGATTTGGAATGGAATGAGTGAAATGGCACGATTATAATAGTTATTAAATGTTAAGTACTCAATTACACTATCTTGAAAGGAGCATCCGAATTTCTTTTGAGAACCAGACTAAGCCAGGCTTTGTCCTATGTTACGTGGGTTAACTTGATAGAGGCTTACAAATTAATTTAAAAATCCATTTTTAGTTAAATTGCATCTCATTGGCTTTTAAACAGAAAATCTTGATATCCAAGCTTAAGTTCATAGTTTTTAGGCCAATCCAAGCCCAATTTTCTTTGTCTAACATCTAAAAATCCTCTCAATCTTAGGCCAATCGAGTTGGGTACCTACTGAACTTCCAGGATTAGAAACAGTAGTTTCATTGCTCAGGTTTTTGTGGGGAATGACCAATTACATATTATCTGTTTTGCGTCTTTGGTAAATTTTAAGAAAATTTCATGTATTACCATATGTTGGTAAATGTTACTGCCAATGGTTCACTCTGTTTGCTTGAAATATTTTCTCCTTCTGCTGTTGTCGGGGACTTATAACTGATGGAAATTACCTTTGCAGGCTCCACGCAGGAGTAGAGCGTTCCCTTTTATGAGAGGTTTGTGTTTATTGTGTACCGAGTGTGCTGCAGCTTCCGGTGTTATAATCCGGTGTTATAATAATAAGTAGCTGAGAATAAAGAGATCATCTCATTCCTCATTTTTTTCACCTTTTGTACTACATTCATCCTCACAATTGTTTAAATTAAATTATTTAGCTTTCTTTTTCCTGAAAATAGTTCTTTATATCTCAGTGGGGTGGTACAAACATTTCTAAACTTTTGGGAAAGGCCTAGACTTTTGCAAGATCTCATGTTGCGTGTATGTTGAAACCCATATGTTATTAAATCTATCCATGCACGACAGTATGTAGCATGTATATTTTCACGGTTGTCTACTTGTGTACGGTTCAACACCCCTACACCACACTCGTTTTTCTGTCTGATCTTAGGGGTGCACATATAAACTGACTAAGCTTTCTCAGATTACTTCTGGAAAAACAAAAGATAATTTGTAAATAGGTGTCTAAGGGAACACACATTATGGCCATTGATGTAGGACAAAGGATGCGAAAGCGTGCGTGGGCTAAGGCCAAGAGTAATGAGGTTGGTTGAGGGATGTTAACATGGAGATAAGATTGTTGAGTCTAGGCTATGAGAATTTCACAACAAAGTTTACACACTTAAAGTGGGTAGGAGTTGGAACACATATGTAGATGCAAGGACGTTGGCTATGAGAATTTCACAACAAAGTTTACACACTTAAAGTGGGTAGGAGTTGGAACACATATGTAGATGCAAGGACGTTGTCTATGAGATTGTCGGAGCCAGGCTTGAGGTGCCAGGCATATAAGTTGAGTAGGTTAGGGAGATTCAAGGTACTTTGGGGTCACGGAAGTAAATGTAGGGAGTCGACTCATAATCAGGATGAAAGCGATTAGAATTCTAAATATTATATAATAAATGTATGTTACTTTGGTTGAGTGGGTCCAAACCATAGGTTACTCGATAGTAGTTGGGGTTGTCTGGGTGGAAGAAATTCTACCCACAAATCAACCCAATACCTGTGGAAAGAAATATGGTTTTGGCCCAACCTGACCCAAGTTCCAAATGACCCGCTATATTTGTTAGGATTAGGGTCCTAATGGGATGGTACTCCTAATTATTATTGTAGTTGAGTTGTATTGTATTGTATTTGTAGTCTTGATGGGAATAAGACTATGGTATTGTGATTGTGCTATATATAAATGGGAGTGGAGGCATTGGCTCCACCCCACCACAAGAGAGAATACCACCAGAGAAAAAGAGCGTGAGAAAAGAGGGGAGAGGGAGGGAGGGAGGGAGGGAAGGGTGAAAATTGTTATCGTTCTACATCTTAATGATTTTCTTCTTTGGTGTTCACTAGAGGTGACCGACCATTGTCATATATGGCCACCTTCTCTCCTTAACGTGCTTTTGCTGTGGTGGTAGATTGCGCATCCGCATCTGTACTTGGTGTTCGATTCCGCACCAACTTGTAATCACACATAGTTGATACCGGTCGTGTCCCAACGTTATTTAATTCATTTTCAATGATTTAGTTGGGTTAACCTTATAATGCCCTGTCCCAATTCCTGGTATTTGGTTGAACGGGCGGTATCACTTGTAGATTACATGCTTTTCATATTTTGCCTTTATAACACTGACATCTGGCTATAATGGAGAAATTATTTCGTCCATATAGCAGTCAATAAAAATTACCAGTACTTGTGCTGACAAAGTGACGAATTATGAGCTTGAAACTTAATAACTTACCGAGTTAGGAAACATGTCCATGGGTCATTTTGGTAGGAAATTGAAACTGGTTTACCTGGAAAGGTATACCGAGGTATACAGTGGAAAGGTTGGTCCAACAAGATGTTGCCCTGGGACACAAGGAATGTTTGGTTGGAGGATTCAAACAAGAACTAGCATTCAAGTCCATCTGGTTCCCCAATCTCCAAGGTCAAATGATATCATTCCCATATTTGCATGCTTGTTATAGGTGGAGAGGAGTCTGACATTATCTTCTTACCAAAAAACAGTAGCTGCCAGTCGGTCCATCCAGCAAGTATGCAAGGAATACAATTGTGTGTAACTTCACATCATATGCATGCATCTCCACTCCATCTTAATTCTTTGTACAAATACACACCTATGTGCCATGTGCTCGCTTATCTTCTCATCCATAAAACCTGGAAAGCTGGACAGGCGAGGCCAACCTTATTGGGAACACCTTTCTTTCAGGTGTGCATATTTCTAGAACAATTCCCAATGGTTTGAATTTTTTTCAGTCATTTCCTCTTTAAAGCTCTTGATTTAAGAGCTTCTGATCTCTTGCAGAAAAACAGGTATGCTTTTTTAGTTTTAAAGAGAATGTGAAAAAGTTTTTCTCTGTAGGTAAGAAGCATTGTAAGATACTTAAACTCATATACTGATGCCATTACCATTACCAACACAATCTCTTGTTGGAGTTCCTATTGATTTTATCAGTTACAGTGATAGCTAGGGTAAAAATTGGGCATTGCTTGAGAGCGAATTCAGTTCTCAAAATAAGGGAGAAGTTCAGGAGTCATCCTCTTTCTATTAAACACACCTCAGAATATCGAATAGAATAATTAATTATAGCTTTGTTGATGAATTTAAGGATGCAAGGATACTTTTTCAATCTTTCGCTTCAACTAGACTATAGGGCAGTACATTATTGAGAAGTTTGATCTCACCACTACGAAGAATTAACTTGATTCTCTCAAAGGCTTTGCTGATTTGTCAAAAATTTAAAATTGAAGGCTTCATTAGTGAGGTGCCGTCTCTTTTTTATTCATATATAACCCGATTTGCATCACAGGAAGCTCATCCCCTAATGCCCCATCTGAAAGATAGGCGGGCGAGGTCTTGTAAAGAATAGGTCGTATGTTTCCATGAGCCGTAAGCAACGGATCCCCCCTTATATGGGTGAAAGACGTGTTTCTTATTCAGTTTATAGATAATTAATATAGATATGGCCAACAATAACATCCTCTGCAAAATATACAATAAAGTGCTAAAACATGAAAAAAAGGATATGGATAAAATGCTACCATTTTAAGCCATACAACTTACATTATATTTAAGCTATCTTATGAAGTATATATGTATCTATTTTATATCTACATCCATTTTAAAATATTGTAACACATGTTAATTATTAATTTACATATTTTATAGTGGTTGGTTCACTGCGCCAAAATGAGTCTATTAGGACATGTTTTTTAAATTAATCAAATATCATATGTTGTTAAATATATGATGACATATTTCATTCGTTATCATAAGATTTTGAATATTGCGATTAGCAATGAATATCATATCTGATGATATATTTTTTAGCGAGGTCCATATATTATTTTTTTCTATTTTTTAAAATTTGAACTAATCAATGTTATTGAATTAATGATGGATAATCGTAATATAGACAGTCGCAATCGATATATCAATAGATATTACATTTGTTACTAATTTCAAGCCTAGAAAAATCATTCCACAATGAGTAGTATTGACTATTTGTAAGTATATATGTTTAGTTGCATACAACGATATGATTGATTAAAAAGACATTACTATAGACTAATTTTATTGTAGAAGTCACGTACAACATGTAAATATAATTATCAAAGTCGGTTATGTACAACATGTAAATGTATTTGTAAAGATCCGTTAATACAAATGTCAATTGTAATTTATTGTACTTAAATCATTATATTCAATTTATTGGAGGAGAGGTGTCACAAAACTTGTACATGGGAGATGAGGGTAGCGGTTATATAAATTTGTAAATATTTTTAGTTAATTATTGAATTAATTAGGTCACATGTTATTGTAATTAGATAATATATAAGGTGTTTGCCCCTCCCGTACCCCCTTCTCTCTGTCACTGACTGGTGGTCCATGAATCGTTACATGATTTAAATTATTTGTACCCGTCTGTTTAGGGTCAAAATTAATGGATCATGACGACTAATCCAATGAATCATATTATTTTTACACACCCCTACCTCTCTCCATCTCAAAACGATCCATTAACCAAGATGTTTGAAGTATGCGCAACATCTATTACTAGTTAAAGAACTATATAGTTATCTTGTAGACACTTAAGAGAAGGGACATGAGAGAAGAGTAAGAGAATCGAAGGCATAACTGATACTACATAATAGAAGGGTAGGAGAATCAATGGCATAACTAATGCGATACTGACCCATATATACCAAGTCATCAAAACAATCGTTGGAAAGTTTGACCTTTGCCCAAAGATGGTATATCCGGACGTACTAAACAAAGAAGAAACATCAAATACTTTCGTCGCTCTACAAGTAATGCATGTATCGTTGTGACCCTAGGATAGAAAGTTGATGCCAACCAGGAGACAACCGATAGGACGAAACTAACCTTTGATAGGTTCACCACCTCAACGACTCAAGTGTCCTCAACTAGCATCCATAAGGTTGGTCCCTCAACCAACACCCATGAATCCATGATGACCCATCTCCTTTGTCGGGTTCCTTGCGAATAGGTACAGGCAAATGCATTAGTAACTCGGAAAATCTGGAAGCAAGATCACATGAGGTTTTTATTTGAAACTTTTTTTTTAAATTTCTACGAATATTTCTACATAAAATGTCAAGAATTATATTTGAACTGGTGACACGAGGATTTTTAATCCTTTGCTGTACTAATTGCGTTATCCCAACTCGAATACTTTTCCCATATTATCTTAGGGAAATATTGATGTTCATATCAATCTATGGGACTAAAAAGGATTAAATCTCACTTACTCTTTGGGATTTTGTGTATCCTCATAAGAAAACGATGACTTCCTTTGATAAGTGTAAGGGTAATGATACATGCTTTGAATGGTTCAATAACGGGGAATCTTTGCCATATATGTTGATTTCTATGTGCCATCAAAAACTTGAGATGTGATAAAAAATGAAGCATGTTTTTTGAACCCGTTTGTGAAAGAGAAGAATGAACGAGAAATGTACGAATTTTGAATTACCGATGAAAAATGGGAAAAAATTGTGATGTTGATAAATCTAAATCTGATAACAAGTGATGTTTCCCTAAAGTAAAGGGAGAGATTGCAACACATCCAATATGGGAAAGATGTTCATATTTTGTGTAACGTCTCGGGCTTAGGTCCCCGGTCCGTTATCGAGGAAAACTGGCCCTGACAACTTGTTGGATACGGTCTCAAATTGATCCGTTGACAACCACCAAAAATGCTTAAGCCCAAGTGGTCAAGTAGTAATCCCCACCACTTATATACCACACCCACACTTTCTGAGTTTTCCATGTGGTACTATGTTTGGGGTTAGGGTGTTACAACCTCCCCACTTATATTCGCAACGTCCTCGTTGTGACATGGCACATCACTTATTCCCAGTGACAGTAGCGGCTGCACGCTCCGGGTAGCCATTTCCTCCTATCTCTTTGTAGGGGCGGCTCCACCTCTTGGGTAGCCCTTTCCACTATCAGAGGGAACACGGCTCTGATACCATTTGTAACGTCCGGTCTTAGGTCCCCGATCCGTTATCGAGGAAAACTAGCACTGACAACTTGTTGGATACGAGCCCAAATGGATTCATTGACAACCACCCAAAATGTTTAAGCCCAAGTTGTCAAGTAGTAATTCCCACCACTTATATACCATACCCACACTTTGTGAGTTTTCCATGTGGTACTATGTTTGGGGTTAGGGTGTTACATTTTGACACTCCAAGAAACCAGAATAAGAAACGTAGGAGGCATCACAAGCTTCAAATATTACTCAAATCTTAGTTGCAAATCATGTACGATCTTGACTCGAGTCAATTAACAACATCTCTTACTAGCTGTACTTACCATATTACTTTCTAATAAATCATCTCCTACAAGCTAAATTTGAAAAAGTTCAATGAATAGTCGTCGTTATATGATTTGATGCGAGGAATATAGTAAAGAATGCAATATTTGTCATGAATTTAAAAAAAATCAAACAACTAACGATATTTATTGTTATATACTTAACAATGGAAGAAACGCTGACAAATATTGAATTATTAGTTGCCTTAGATCAATTTTATTGTAGTAGTTATAATTTATTAGCTTATACTAGAGATCGAGTTTGTAGGACAATGAACACTGATCTAAACTTAATAATCCATTTGATTATTCAACACGTATAAAATATTTTTACAGAAAATTTCAGATATTTGTATTTGTTACTATTTATTAATGTAAATTGAAATATACACTACAATAAAATTGATCTAAGACAGTGGATAATTTGAATATTTCGTTGTCATATTTCCCGGTGTTAAAGATATAAAATAAATATTATTCATTTCTAAAGTATATTTTATTCTGTAGTTAGTAATTAATGTCATTTTCATTGCGAAATTCTCATATATCAACAATATTTTCATTAACTTACTCCTTCCAAAATTTTAGTTATTGTTGTCAAATTTAATCATAATTATAAGAAAATTTCGATGGTTAACTATTGGTATATGATTCATTGTCTGAGATGATGCAATGAATACAATACTCATTGCCAATTTAAAGAACTAAGCAAGGAATAATATTTGTTGGTAATACTTAACTGCGGAAGATATGCCTACGAATATCGAATTATTCGTTGACTTATACCAATTTTAATGCAGTTGTAATTATGGAGAACTTAAAGTATGTGCAATTTCTATGCATCTATTGTTATATGATTCGTTGCTTGGAACTTAAACTATATACTAAGAGTCGTGGTGTAGGTAATGAGAAGATACAATAATTACAATGCTACAATATATTCATTTTCCCTAAGAGCCCGTTCGGGTAGGGGGTTAAACCCCTCTTTGGGGGGTTTACGCCCCCCCGACCCATTCCTTCTCTCTCCTATGTGGGTTCTACTTTTTCTTCTTTTTAATATATTAAATAAATCAATTCTTCTTTATCAATTCCATCAAAAAATAATATATTATACCATCATATCTTATAAAAATTATAAACTACTCCACTTCTTCTCACTTTTCCAAACATCAATACAAACATATCACAACAAATCCGAACCCATTTTAACCTTCTATCCAAACACCAAAATACAAAAATGAGTTACCCTCTGTCAGTTTAACCCATAATAACCTGCGTACCAAACACACCTAAGTGATTATCACACACCTAAGTGATTATCTTTTTGTGGGCCAGCAACTAAATAAAATAGTAAACTCTTGGGTCTAATGTCATTTTGTTAAGTTTTTCATGGACAAGATATCTAATTCCCCCACCCACTAACAGGGAATATAATCTTTTCTTAGTTGTTTGTACATCGTTAATAAATTTTCGGTTATTTTAGAAATTTCTGATATTGGTGCAGTGCTAGTTACACTACTTAAAGTTCGAAGAATGTGAGTTCGAAGACAAATTTATATAGTATTATTATTTCTCTGTTGTTCTTTAAATTATTTTTGACATATAAGAGTATAGTAAAAAATTGGGCTTTATGTAGGAATGAAATCAATATATCCAGCGTGCGAGATCCTAATATTTTTAATCAAATATAAATATATATTGTTGATTTTAACTAATATATGTATATATATGCTTTTATTTTTTTAGGGATATAGATATTGTTATCACTGTTTTAAGATATGAATATGGACATGGTTATATTTTTGTTGGCATACATTGATATTGATATCTGTATTATTGAACAAATATGTGTATATTATATACACATATATCAAACACTACAATAACATTGGTCTATACTAACTTTTTTAATATATAATGATGATGAAGTTATTTTTATACTTGAAATTAGATGAAAATCATATCCATTGCCCTATCGTTAATGTTGGCGCATATAGCGATGTTTCTTTGTTGCTAATTTTCACAATTTTAGCCAATCGTTAGTAAATTTGTATTTCGTAAGTTAGTAAGGATTAGCTATCATCATATAGACCGTCGTTAATGATACAACAAAAATATGACATTCCTTTCTAATTTCAAGTGTAAAAAATAATTTCGCAATTGAAAAAATCATTTTTATATATCAACAATATATAGCTAGTAGTGAAAGTTACTTGAATTGTGCATGCTATAGACGGATACAAAGAAAAGAAGTAGAGGAGGCTTTGAAGGTAATGAGACCTGGGAAAGGTGTTGGACCGGATGACATCCCTGTAGAAGTATGGAAAGTTTTAGGTGAGCGTGGTTTGACTTGGCTTACGAATCTATTCAATGTTATTTGGCGAAGCAAGAAAATGCCTGAAGATTGGAGGAGGAGTATCGTGGTGCCTCTTTATAAGAACAAAGGAGACATTCAAAATTGTTCAAATTACAGAGGTATCAAGCTGATGAGTCACACTATGAAAATTTGGGAACGTGTGATCGAAAGAAGGTTGAGACAAGTTTCCCAAATAAAAGAAACCAATTCGGATTCATGCCAGGTCACTCAACTATTGAAGCCATCCATTTGCTGAGGAGAACAATGGAGATTTATAGAGCTAAAAGGAAGAATCTCCATATGATCTTTATTGATTTGGAGAAGGCTTATGATTCCGTCCCACGAGAGATACTGTGGAGAGTTTTGGAGAAGAGACAAGTACCTGTCTTATACATTAATCTCATAAAGGATATGTATGATAGGGCTTTATCTTATGTAAGGACCCCGACGGGGAAGACTGACTATTTTGATATCAACATTGGTTTACATCAAGGTTCAACTTTGAGTCCATTTCTTTTTACTTTGATTATGGACGAGTTGACAAGTCACATTCAGGATGAGTTACCTTGGTGTATGTTATTTGCTGATGATATTGTGTTGATTGACGAGACTAGAGATGGAGTAAATGAGAAGCTTGAGGTTTGGAGACATGCATTGGAGACTAAAGGTTTTCGTATAAGTAGGGCTAAGACGGAATATATGGAATGCACCTTTGATGGAAGCAATGGTGAAGGAATCGAGGTGAAGATTGGTGATGATAACATTCAGAAGAGAGATTCTTTTAGATATATGGGATCTATTTTGCAACATGATGGGGAAATTGATGGAGATGTTACTAATAGAATAAATGCAGGCTGGCTAAAGTGGAGAGGAGCCTCCACTGTTCTCTGTGATAAGAAAATTCCTTTAAAAATTAAAGGAAAGTTTTACAAAGCAGCCGTGAGACCTTCTATGCTTTATAGTTCTGAATGTTGGCCTGTGAACCATAGACATGTGCAGAGAATGGCTGTAGCGGAAATGAAAATGCTAAGGTGGATGTGTGGACATACACGTAAAGATCGGATTCGGAATGAAGCAATCAGAAAGAAAGTTGGTGTAGCTCCGATCGAGGATAAGATGCGAGAAAACCGCTTAAGATGATTTGATCATTTGCAAAGAAGGTCAACTGATGCACCGGTTAGGAGATGCGAGTGGTGGGATGTTGAGCCGGCTAAGAGAGGGCGAGGACGGCCCAAGAAGTGTTGGAAAGAGACTATACGAAGGGATCTTAATTTTTTGGATATAAGTCCGAGATTGACCCAAGATAGATTTGAATGGAGGCGAAGAATCCATGTAGCCGACCCTACTTAATTGTGGGAAAATGCTTTGTTGTTGTTGTTGATATATCAACAATATATGACAGATTTTAAAAAACACACCAAGACAGGCCCATTTTAAACACTATTCATGTACTTTTGATCGCATATTTGTAGACATTATTTCTCGATATATTAGGACGCTTCTTCGATTTCCTTAATGATTTTTATCACTTGTGCCCTTCTTAACTTGTGTATTATCAGTTATTCCCCTCTCTTTTTTGATCAGTTGTGCTCATGCCTTCTCAGGAAATTCACAGTTATGCTATTTCATTGAGGTAAATTATGGACGTAACTAATATTACAAAATGGTCTGATTATGAATTTTGTAAGACTATAGGGTACTGCTAATATTCTTAAAAAGGCATGGGTATAATTGATATTGTAGAAGTTAAGAATGGCACAGTTAATAAAAGCCTTTCCTTACTCTTCAGATATATTGGACAGAACTTTCTCACTAAATGATGTATTTATTGTGATGATAACTTTAATATCTCTCATGCTTCGTGCAATGTGCACGTGTGTACACTAGTGGTAGTTAAACTACGTGAGAATATATTGTTAAATATACTTTTCATATTGTAGTTCAGCACAATTTATTACATTATGACCATCACACTAAATTGATCTAAGATAATATGTCAATTATCTTCACTGTCGACATATATAATTTTGTTGATCATATGAGCTTTACAGTTACTTGTTGACTTCCTCGCATTTGTGATAATTGTATGTAATTGTGTGTGTATATAGGGTTGATCATGTGAGAGCGAAAAACTGTGAGAACATGAGAGCAATGATTCTGGATCACTAAATTCTGACATCTCTCTTCATTGATTGCAAGAGGAGATAGAATAGCAAAATCTAGTGGTCCAGATTCATTGCTTTTAATGCTTTCACACTTTTTTGCTTTCACAGGACCAATCATACATACACATAAATATAATGGTGATTATCACAAATTCTATTGAGGAATTCAATAGCCATTCATTTAATATATGAATTGTCGTGACTCGGTATCACTCATATCGATGCAATTTGGTGACTACAAACATTCTCCTTATAAACTGTCACTCTTTTTCCCTTTCTTATCATAGATGTACATGAATTCAATGCTTTCTCAGAAACCAGTAAACTTATAATCACATGTGAAGAAGAATCATTACAACAAAATAGATTTATTGTGATATTTTTAAAAAATACATCATTGTATCGATTGTTGTCAGATATATGACGGTATTATTCATCGTAAAGTTATTATTTTTTATACTTTAAATTAGCGATGAATGCTATACCATTACTATATTATTAGCGAAGATCCATATAATAACATTTATTCCTTGTAATTTTCAGATCTAAGTAATTGTTGCTAATTTTAAACTAAAATGTTAGCGACAGGAAAAATTACAACTCATAAGAATTATTATATGCTTTGTTGGTACTATAATATAATAACGGATATGTCTTTAGTTTTATAAATATAAAAAATAATTTCATAATAAATAATATCGTTGTTATTAATATTTAAATGGACGATATATTAATGGATTTTATAAAAACCGTCATTATAGACACATCTTATTGTAGCGTGGTAATAAACAGAGAAAGAGGTAATTGAGATGACATCCTTCCATATAAGAAATTACAAATCTATGGTTTCATAAAATTAATAAATATTTCTTGAGAAAAGGATTTTAGAATATAAGGAAACGAATAAGTTAACTTTCATTGCCATATGCTCACTAGTTAAGTATATAAAAACAAAGAATATTCGTTACTTGATTCTTTAATTTCAGAATTATTATTGTATCTATTGCTATATTCCACTAGATTTTGCTAAATTTCAAAATCTATTGCAAAATGAATCATATAATAATGGTTATTTGTTAAATTTAGCAATGATAGATATAGATTTTAAAGAATAAGTTTTTTAGAGGAAAAAGGGTGGAATCCCGAGATGAGATTCACCATCAAAAACTTTCAATTTATAGGAAGATACAGATATACATTACCTTGTGAACTAGTAACGATAAAGGGAAAGACATGAAGCAATTACATTTTCAGAATATAACCTATGGTTGTTAAAAATCAGATCATTTCTTCCACCCCAGATGGCCCAAAGAGCCGCAAATGGCAAAAAACAATCATCCGTTGAGTTCATCCACACCGACCTAATCGATGTCCAGAAATCAGTGGTGCCGCCTGATAAACACGGAAATCGAGAGCGGTTGTATTGACTCACAAGGCGAGTCAACAGTCGGTGTCTGAACCACTACAAAATCCTGGTTTAATCAACAAATAACCCACAAGCAAATCAAGCAATGAAAAACAGGTGTGAGTTAAGATTTATTTTTAAATCTACATAAAAGATGTATAGATGCAAGTACGTAGAGAGTTCGAACACAGGGAGCAAACAGGGTAATTCAAAAATTGTGCTCAAGTGAATGTGTGTGTAAAGTGTCTACACTAAGCAAGCAAGCAACTACAATTTTTGTGGGTTTTTAATTTTTAATTTTTTTATTTTTTTATTTAATTTTTAATTTTGTATTTTGCTTTTTGATTTTCTGATTTTTAGATTTTAGATTTTATATTTTTTTTATTTTCTTTTTCAATATTGGAAAATAAAGGCAATATAAGATAAGGCAAGATATAATATTTATAAAAATGCACAAAAATACTCAAAAATTCAGAAAATAAATGTTTTTGGTATTTTTAAGGTTTTTTACTGTTTTTATGATTTTTTGGGGATTTTTCAAGATGTTTTTGGTATTTTTAAAGTCTGAAATAAGGCAAACAGTGGAAATAAGGGCTGGCTGTGACAAAAATGCAAGTTAAAAATGCCAACCAGTAGCAAAATTGTTTCACACTATTTTTCTAATAAAGAGAACAAAATTAAGAATAAACAGAAGCTGAGTTTGCAATTTTTGGGTTTTTCTACTATTTTTTATATTTTTTTGAAGTTTTTGAGTGTTTTTATATTTTTAGTGTTTTTCTTTTGAAATTTTTAATGATTTTTGGACTGACACTAAAATAGGATAAAATAGACACTATGTGAATTTTTGGGAATTTTTAGAGGTGTTTTGGTATTTTTTTGGTATTTTCTAGGGTAGACAGTAGGAAAGAGACATGTTTTTGATTTTTAATAAATAAGAAAAAGTGGTAAAATTGAAAACTAAAAATAGGGTCTCAAAATATAGGACAACAGAAGCTTAACCCTATTTTTGTGGAATTTTTGGGGTTAAAATGATATTTTAATTAATTAGAACAAGACCCCAATCATCAAACAGTGCTGGCAAGGGCATACATGCAAATAGTGAAACATCCAGGGGCACGTACGCAATTTTTCCACAAAATATTACACTAAAACTTGCATTTCAAGGGTTAAACACCAATATCCAAACCCGCAAGGGTATATGTGCAATTTACCCACAGGACGCGTGACTTGCACGCGCCTGGGAGGGGTATTTTTGCAATATTACAAAGCTCAGGGGGGTTCAATGCAATTTTTCCAAAATATTACAACTTAACAGAGATGTTCAAGGACTAAAACGAAATAAATAAACCCCAGGGAGGTCCCTGCAAAATACCCAGTCCCCTCACGCGCACGGGCACGTGAGGTGACGTGGATTGGACCGAAATGCAAATAAGAAAACTACAGGGGTCTACTTGCAATTATTACAGAAATATTTAAACTACAGATTACAGTTTATGGACTAAATAAAAATTACAAAATGCGCGAGGGTATCTTGCAAAATTACCCTTGACGCGCGATCGAACGGCGGAGAAGAAGCCACTTAGACACGTGGCGCCTGATGAACGGCCGACGCCGCTTCGGAGATCAGCGGTGGAGATCAGATCTGGCAGAAGATCAACGGACGACGCGTGCCAAGATCTGACGGCTGACAACCGATCTGGAACGGGCTTCTGATCGAACGGTGTGAAGGCGACGAGGAAGAACAGGGACGCTCGCCGGCGAGGCGAACTTCCCAGCTCCCGATCTCGGGTCTCCGGCTTCAGCGTGGGCTCAAAATCGACCAGAAGACTCCTGGGAGGTCCGGCTATTGATTGGACGGCTCGGATTCGCCGGAGAGGCGTCGAGGTGCTGGCGCGAAGGCGGCGGAGCTCCACGCTCCAGGTATCTCCGGCGAAGGCTCAAAATGGCCCTCCAGGTGCGTTGACTGCGCTTTGACCTGCAAAACAAGGTGAGAGGGTCCAGGGCAAGTTGCCTGGACCCCGCGGTGGCGACGAGGTGGCGTTGAACGAAGGGGTGGAGTTCGGCCGGAGTTGCGCTCCGGCGAGGATGGTGGATCGAGCGCGATAGGCGATGGAACTTCGATTTTTTTTGGGGGTTTTTAAAGTCTAAGCTAACAGGAACTAAATGCGATAAAGAAATGGCGGGATGGAGGTCCTCGATGGCAGGAGCCAGAGGATGAAGGTTACCTCGACCGCCGGAGTTGCGGGAGGTGGTGGAGACGCCTCCGACTTCGCGCGCCTTGGCTGAAGGGCTGGCGGTGGAGCTGTCACCTCCACGGAGCTCAGGAGCACGGGATTGGCGCTGAAGGGTGGACCGAAGGTGTTCAACCGGAGGGAGGAAGAGGTGGGTCTGGTTAAGTAGATGGTGGAGTGCGTGACTTCGAGGGAAGATCACGAGCGAATCGAGCAGATCTGGGGAGATCTGAGGAGTCGGCGATGGAGGTGATTGATCGAGGAAGAGGTTTCGTGAAGGAAGCGGCCGCAGAGGATGAGCGGTGCACCCTCGAAAAAGGCGCGAAGACAGGGGAAAACGACGCGCGCTACGGGCTGGGAGGAAGAAGACAGACTGTTGACCCGCCGGTCAACAGTCGCAAGCTCCTGGTTGGTCCACGTGGACCAACCAGGAGAAAGAGAATAAAAATGTTTTATTAATTCATTTAAAAATAGAAATAAGTCGAATTAAATTAAAGTTATAAAATGAAAATTATTTGTTATTTTACGTAGTATTTTATTATGATTTTTATTTATTTTTATGATACATATTTTTACAAGTTTACTTTTTAGCCTTATATAGGTATATTACCTATGTATTTTAATACTTTTATTTTTATTTTGTATTTTTAATTTACTTATTTTTGTTTATTATTTTCTAAGATTATAAATACTTTTATATACACAAGTATATTTGTATTTTAATTTTCTGATATATTTTGTATAAAATATAAGTATGTTTTGTATTGGTATGAGTATAGGTATGTATCTATGTATTGAACATATACAAGTATTTTTATTTTTGTTTTTATTTAGGTTTTTTTTATTCTTCTTTTAATGTACATAATTATTATAAGTATTATTTACAACATTATAAAAGTATAAAAATGAGTAAATAATAAAGAATAAATTGAATATTTTAATATGTACAAGTATACAATGTGGGTCCAAAAGTCAACTTTCAAACGTAGCTCCACCAAATGCGAAACCACCACCACTAAATAGTTTATTTTATTCTATATACAATTAAAGGTGAGTATGCTGCATTTGGAGTTGACAGTTGTGAGATACGGGTCTGGGAAGTTGGGATTCTGGATTCTTATTCAGACCATAACTTTTTATCTGTACATTATTTTTTTTTGTGAAATCAATTTTGTATTTTTCTTTACTAATTTATCTACAACTTTCATGTACAGAGTTTCTTTATTTGGTGTATAAAAAGTGGAACCAAAAATAGGTCCCAAAATGAATAAAGAATGAATATAATGTATAGGTGTTTTATCTGTGTTTCTGACCTTATCTCCCCCTACTTTATTCCTTGTCGACCTATTCATCAAGATGCCTAGGTCTCGGGGGTTTTGGGTCATAAAATATCTACAATATTTTATTCTTTTTCTTTTCTTTATTTATTCTATAATTTTGGCCTTAATTACAGTATTTTATACAGTGTTGAGATGCACATGCATGGATGCTAAGATGATGGTTTTAATGCTATTTACAGGCATTTGCTAGGGTTTTAGGTGCCAAAATGATAGAATAAAGATGATGAAATGTGGCTTCATCATCCCCCTATACTTTACCTTTGCTAGTCCCTAGCAAACACATATGCAATATGTGCAGAAAAAGAAAGAAAAGAAAAAAGAAGAAAATTAGATTAAGTTTAATTATCGAACTTGTCTTTGCAAAATCGAAGTTTGGAGCTTAAGTCGGACCTTTGGAAATTTAGTGCGGTCGGAACCTTAATGAGAACCAAGTTTGAAATCCAACAGTCCTTGAGAATCCCAAAACTCTGTCCAAGTCTCCTCAATAGCCAGGTCAGAAATACTTCAACTCATACGCAAACTCTTACGACTATGAGTCTGACTCGTACAGTGTAAGTGATATGTAGCTCCCTACCTCAGAAGTGACAAAGAAACAACCTCCCCCAACCTGGTAACTCTAATGCCTCGGTCTAGCAACTCTTTCCTCGAGAAGCGGGGTATTCCCTTCTAAGTTCAAGTACAACCAGCTCAAGAAGAGGGGGAAGAAGTATAGACTTTTGGGAGCTCAACCAGTGTAGCTAAGTCTCCCGCTGCAAGCTTCATGAGATGTAACATGGATAACATAAGCTTTTGCTTTATTGGACTATATACACTCCGGTGGGGTTATTAAATTTTCAATCCGACCCACCACTTTTTTGAAGTTCTTTTTGCATTTTTTTTTCAATTGCATCTGTACAACATATCTACATGGTGCAGCATATATACAAGAAATTTTCCTCTTGAGCCAGTAGACTATCCCTCTTTTGAAGCTATATTGCAACCCACGGCTTCTGTCTTTAGCCTTCATCACCACTAGACCAAGTTGAGGTGCACTTCCTTCACTATAAGAAGAAGAGAGGTTCCGCCTAGAAGTACTACCCTCATATGCTACCCCAAGCTAAAGGAAGCTGCCTCCTCACCACCTCATCCGTGGAGAGCTATGTGAAAAGTGCAGGTGTCCAAGTTAGGTCATTATCAACAAGAGTTGTGCGTGTGCTCCGAAATACTCTACTTAGGCAGTCAAGAATCCATTGAACCAAGTCTCGTGATCCTCAAAGAATTAAGTCAACTAGACCTGAAGTACCTCAAACCCAGTTCCTATAAGGTTCCTGTTATTAAGTAGATTTTAAGGTCCAATCAAGCTCCAATCTCCGGATTTTCCTTAGACTTGTTCAACTATCAAACTCAATCCGAAAAATGCTCATGCTATGCAATGGTATGCAGAAAATATTTTTGTGATGCAATTTTCAGAGATTTTGAACTTTTTTATGGATTTTTGAAAAGATGATGCATGCACATGCAGATGCAATTTTTTGTGTTTTTTCAAAAGATTTTTCAGATGTTTTTGGATTTTAATTTTGCAAATGTTTTTGGGAATTTTTGAAAATAAAAAGATGTTGGCTAAAAACAAGGTAAAAATATGTACACGGGAGTGCTTCTTATATTTACAAGAAGTGGATTTTAGAATTTACAAGGGTAGGTGATCAATTTTATACATATATAGTGGATTCTGGTGTGATGTAAGTATTCCTCAAACTTATTTGACACAAAGTTTTTCAAACAATTTTTTTGAAAACTATAGTCCAAAATAATTTTTACAATCATTTACACACATTTGAAAATCATTTTGCAATCGGTTTTCAAAACAGTATGTATAGATTTTTCAAATATTTTTGCAACCATTTTTCAAACCATTTGCAAATCATTTTTCAAACATTTTATTTCAGACAAAGAAAAGAAATTTTTACAAACCACACATTTTTACACAGGTTGAAAATATTTTCAAAATGGTGTTCAATAGGTGTTCACAAAGACTTTCAAACTATTTTTCAAATATTTTTGCAGAAAACATTTTCACCTGATTTATTAATCAGTATATACAAAAAGAATTTGAGGAATTACCACATCTTTTTATTTAAAGGATTTGTAATGAATTATTAGTCATATTTATTACGAAAGTACGAGTTATGGCTTAAAGTATATACACAGTATATACGACCCCCCTATACTTAGCTTGAGCTATGTCCTCATAGATCGGAGAGAAAAGAGAAGACATAACTCGTACTAAGTATCGACAAGTCTAAAGAATGAATGACTCAATGAATGAGAAGTTGACCGTCCCCCCTATACTTAGGATCAATTAATCCTAAGTATAGCAGACTGTACACAACGCAGGGAGGGTCAAGGGTGGGAATGAACAGATCGTACTCAGATTGTCTCCCCCTATACTTAGGGTAAGATATCCCTAAGTATAGACAAGAAGAGGAGACAATGGAGAGAATCAAAAAGAATAGAGAAACTCGGGGTGCACACCCCCCTATACTTAGGACAAAGTACATCCTAAGTATGGAAAACTGTCTACAAGGGCGGCACCTTTTTGATGGATAGAGAAGATAGAGATGGAAAAGAAGAAAAGAAGGAAATGACTCAACAGATGAGAGTGATATGAACAGATGGATCTGTACAGCGGCAGATGGAGTTGATCACCATGTATGAGATGCAGAATTATATGAGTCAAAGAACACATCTCATACCAGAAGAATGGGGGCAACGTCAATGGTTGGCGGATCATGATCAAGATATAGTTTCAAGCGTTGACCATTGACGCGGAAGGTAGAAGAAGATGACGGTTCGGATATATCAATACTGCCATTGTCATGTACCTTCCTAACCACATACGGACCTTTCCACTTGCTCTGCAACTTCCCTGGGAATAATTTCAGCCTGGAATCAAACAACCATACTTTCTGATCTGGCTCAAACTGTTTATGGCTGATATGCGAATCGTGCCATGTCTTCACTTTTTCTTTGTACTGTAGGCTGTTGGAAAAGGTTGTGTCTCTTAGTTCTTCCAGGGCTGCCAATTCTGCTCGTCTCTGATCTCCTACACTCTCGGGATCTAAAAGTAGCTCAGTAACTGCCCAAAAAGATTTGTGCTTGATTTCCACTGGCAAATGGCACGGCTTGCCATAGACGAGACGAAAAGGAGATGTCCCTAACGGATTTTTGAAAGAAGTCCGATAAGCCCACAAGACCGAGTCCAAAAGTTGTGACCAATCCTTTCGGTCTGGGCGGACAACCTTCTGCAAGATCGTCTTTATCTCCCGATTCGATACTTCAGCAAGACCATTAGTCTGAGGGTGATAAGGAGTGGCAACCCGATGGTCAATACCGAACTCGTCAGCAAGGGCCCTGACTTTGTCATTGATGAAGTGAGACCCCCCGTCAGAAATCAAAACTCTAGGTACCCCGAACCGTGAAATGATATTTTTCCTCAAGAATTTGCAAACGGTTTTAGCATCTGCGGCTCGGGCGGGGATGGCCTCAACCCATCGACTGACATAATCTACAGCGAGCAAAATATGCTCGAATCCCTGACTCTTAGGAAATGGGCCCATGAAATCAATCCCCCATGCATCAAAAACCTCACAGAAGTGAATGGGTTGCATGGGCATCATGTCTCTCTGTCCGCAGGTTCCCATTTTCTGACAGTCAGTACATCCCTTCACGAACTCATCAGAATCCTTGAAGAGAGTAGGCCACCATAGGCCGGATTGAAGCACCTTCTGTGCTGTCCTTTTTCCAGAATGATGTCCTCCTGCCTCAAGCTTGTGGCAGTATGTGAGGACGCTATGCTGCTCTTCCTGAGGAATGCACCTTCTCCAGATACTATCCCCTCCTTCATGATAAAGGATGGGATCCTCCCAATGATAAAACTTGGCCTTAGCTAGGAAGGTCTCAAGTTTCTGCCTGGGCCAACCTTGAGGGACTGTCTTGGCAACAAGATAGTTTACAAAGTCAGCATACCACGGGAGTGAGGTGACAGCCAAGATCGCCTCATCTGGAAACGTCTCTGATATAGGTGCGCTGGGCTCAGATTCCTCAAGATCCTCCAATCTGGAGAGATGATCCGCCACCACATTCTTGACTCCAGGCTTGTCCTTAATTTCAATATCAAATTCCTGGAGTAGAAGGATCCATCTGGTAAGGCGTGCTTTGGCATCCTTCTTGGCCATTAAGTACCGGATGGCGGTATGATCGGTGTACACAGTTACTCTAGATCCAAGAATGTAAGATCGATACTTATCAAGAGCGAAGACTACGGCCAGCATTTCTTTTTCAGTCACAGTGTAATTCCTTTGAGCGGCATCTAAGGTCCGGCTGGCGTAGTGAATGGCAAAGGGTAAACCATCCCTCCTCTGTCCAAGAACAGCCCCAACGGCAAAATCTGAAGCATCCGTCATGATCTCGAATGGAAGAGACCAATCGGGTGGCTGAAGGACAGGAGCTGAGACAACCATATTCTTGAGAGTCTCAAATGATTCAAGACACTTATCATTGACAATAAACTCGGTGTCTTTGGTTAGCAAGTCAGTCAACGGTCGGGCAATTCGACTGAAGTCCTGAATAAACCGTCGGTAGAAACCGACATGCCCCAGAAAAGACCGTAACTGACGCAAATTGGACGGCGGATTGAGTTTTCTGATGATATCCACCTTGGCAGGATCGACCTCCATGCCTCTGTTGGAGACGATATGCCCAAGGACCGTCCCTTGAGTCATCATGAAATGACTCTTCTCCCAGGATAATACAAGATTGACCTCTATGCAGCGCTTGAGCACACGATCTAGGCAGTCAAGACAAGCATCAAACCCGTCGCCATAGACCGAGAAGTCATCCATGAAGACCTCTAAACAGTTACCCACCATGTCCGAGAAAATGGACAACATGCACCTTTGGAATGTCGCTGGAGCGTTGCATAGACCAAAGGGCATCCGTCTGAAAGCATAAGTCCCAAACGGACAGGTGAAAGTCGTCTTCTCCTGGTCTTCGGGCGCAATGGCCACTTGATTATATCCAGAGTACCCATCAAGAAAACAGTAATGGCTCTTCCCGGCTAACCGCTCGATAATCTGATCAAGGAAGGGCAGTGGGAAGTGATCCTTCTTGGTGGCCTCATTTAATCGTCTGTAGTCCACACAGACCCTCCAAGAAGTTGGCACTCTGGTAGCGACCTCTTCTCCGAACTCGTTGACAACTGTTGTGATACCCGTCTTCTTGGGTACCACATGCAACGGACTTACCCATTTTGAGTCGGAGATGGGATAGATGAAATCAGCACTCCACCACTTTGAGATTTCTTTCATGACAACCTCTCGAAGATTCGGGTTCAGCCGTCGCTGGAATTCGCGCGATGGCTTAGCGTCATCCTCGAGATAGATGTGGTGGGAGCACAGCTTCGGGCTCAGCCCTTTGAGGTCAGCTATATTCCAACCGATTGCCTTGCGGTTTCTTTCAAGAACCTCCATCAGACGAGATTCTTGTTCTCCAATCAAATCTGCTGAGATAATGACTGGGTGCATTTCAGGCTCACCCGCAAGGAATCTATACTTCATTGATTGCGGCAGAGGTTTTCTTTCAGGACAACTGGGAGGTGGCAGATCTGGCTTCTGATATGTCTGTGTGAATGCCACAAGGTCTGCATGAGAGAACTCTCGCTCGGCATGAATTTCTGACGAAAGGCGGCTGACTGAATTATCAATGTACTGTACGGGCTCGCACTCTGTCACGGTTGCTGGTTCAGAATGAGTCAGACACGACAACGGATCATCAAAATAGGCCCATTCAATGTCTGAATACGAGGGATCAGAAACAGAAGAACAAGGATTGAAATCATCGGCACCACTCGTCACGACGCTGTCAGCCTCAGGTGTATCCTCATCCAGGAATGTGCTCTCCCGGCTCTCGATTGCCATGAGCTTGAGATACAAAGAATTGGTAGGCAAGGCGAGAGTCGGTGCTACAGGGTCTTTCCAGTTAGATTCATCATCAGTCATTTCAAAATCACGAACCTGGTGGACGTCTAGCTCTTCCTCTATCATTGATGCGGCTTCGCTTGACTGCTCCGAGCATTCTAACTCTCTGGCTCTGGTTTCCTCGATCGTCTCTATTTGTATGGTCTCGCCCTCTACGCGAAAACATACCTTCCCGCAATCATGGTCGGTCACCGCCTTGGCTGTGGCCAAGAATGGGCGTCCGAGTATGATGGGGGCATCGGTTACCGACTCAGGGATCTCCATGTCCAACACAACGAAGTCCACGGGGAATTTCAAGCCCTGAATGGTAACGACCACGTCTTTCAACAACCCCTTCGGCCTCTTTATCGACCTATCAGCAAACTGAAGGACTGTTCTGCTTCGATGAAGAGTGCCGAACTCAAATTGCTTGAGTAAGGCTGCCGGAAGGAGGTTGATTGAGGAGCCGCTGTCTAATAGAGTACGATCAAACTGTTGCTCTTGAATCTCGCATCTGACATAGGGAGCTCCTGCATCTGGTCTCTTGGCTGGCAACTTGTTCTGAATGGTGCAGCAAGTGTCATGTGTGAGCATATGGATCTGATCTCTGTGCCTCCGCTTTCTTCTGACAGTGGTTGTCTCTCTCAGATTCTTTTTGAAGAAAGGGATATGCTCAAAAGCTTCACGTAGAGTCAGCTGAATGTGGAATCTGTCAATCATCTGATTGCCGAACTCTAACTCCTGGTTCTTTTTTGGATTTTCTTTTTTATTCCCCTTCGCCCGGCGAAGTGCCTCTGGGAAGGGGATAGTAGGGGCCTCCTCAGATGGAGGACTAGAAATAGGTTCCTGTGCCTGTGAAGAAGGGGAATCCATACCAACATCATCATTCAATACATATGGATCCGTAATTTGAACAGAAACCTTTTCTTTATTCATATTTTTGTTGTTTTTGTTTTGATCACAGTCCAAAGATACAAAACGTGGTGACACCACAGCTGGAGTTTCAACAAAAGGAGATGTGGTGGCCTCAGTACCACCACTGGCACCTGTCTCTGCGGCATCAGCACCGCTTTCATGTTCTGCATCAAAAATGGTGGCATCCGCACCACCGTCTTCATCTGGTATCACGACGGCATCAGCACCGCCGTCAACATCATCATGAGCGGCATCAGCACCGCTTCTCTGCTCCTCTGGCGCTCCTGGTTCTGCATCCGGTTGTCGCTCAGAAGAGACGCCGCCGGCGGGTATCCTACCGCTCCTAGTAGTAACAAAATCAGCATCATAATAGAAATATGTCATGTCATTCTCATAGTCACTAGGAAGGGTATCCTCTGTAAACTCTACCTGCTCAGGCTTTCTTTTGAAATTATTAGGGTTTGGTTCGATCTGAGCTGGTATGGCGGCTTTGCCTTTGATTATCTCCCTCATTTCCTGCCGGAATTCATCCATTTCTTGCCTGAAGGAGGCTTGCTGTTCAGAAAGCAAGCGGGCAAGATCATCAAGAGCGGGGTTCTCAAAGGAGTGGTGCTGAGAACCGGATGAGTTTCCCTGTTGGAAACGAGGCTGCTGCTGCTGGTACTGGGGAGGTTGGTTCTGAAAACGCTGAGGCTGCTCGCGCTGCCTCCACTGCTGTCCCTGATAGTTGGGACGAGGACCACTGTGATATTGCTGCGGTTGGGCATACTGGGGCTGCTGGTGTTGCTGTTGTGGCTGGCTGTTCTGGTATCCTTGGGCAGGGTTCTGCTGTTGGGAAGAGGATCCACCGTTGCCCCAACGGAATCCGGGGTGATCCCGACGAATTGCGGGCTGAGGGTACCGGTCGTACCAAATCCCATTGACTTCCATCAATGGTTCCTGCTCAAAGGAGGGTGGAGGTAGAACTGCCAGTGGTTGCTCCGGCTGATAGACCACCATCTGCGTGTCCGAAGATGGTGGTTGCTCTGGATGGTACTGCAGCAAGGGAACCGGCTCCGCCTGGATATGGTTTACCTGACGGTATGAGGCAGAGGCCTGGTTGGGGTTGCTGCCGCGGGAGGCAACCTGTGACCTAGGAGGCTGTTGGGCATGAGTTTGGGCCTCCTGAATGCATAGCATTTGGGTTTTTAGGTCACTCATGGTTTTGGCAATCTGGTCCATCTGGGCCATGCCTTGATTTTGTTTCTTCTCAAGGATCTCCATGCGGTCCAGCTTTTCACTGATGATGCCCATATCGGCTGCGGCTGATTCGGCTTGGGCTGCGGCTACCGACACTGTGTTGGGACCGGCATCGATGCGAGCGATCCTCTGAAATGATCCCGCTCCTTGCGGGGGCTTCTGCTGTGTATAGACTCGGGCCTGGGTCATCACTGTGGAGTTTTCTGCCATGCCTTCGTAGATGGCCCAGACGTCGTCCTCTCCCTTGGAGAAATAAGACCCACCGCAAGAGGCGTTCACTAGCCCCTGCAGCTCCGGTGTCAGCCCGCAAAAGAAACTCTGAACGAGATTGGGCTTGGAGATGTCGTGGTGGGGACACCGGTCGATGAGCTCTCTGAATCGATCCCAGGCTTCATGGAATTGTTCGTTTGGGATCATGACGAAGTTGCTTATCATGGCTCGAGCTGCGTTGGTCCGGCCGAGAGGATAGTACTTCTTCAGGAATGCGGCCCGGAGATCTGCCCATGTGTCGACGAATCGCCCAAGGTGTTTGAGCCAATATGCGGCTCTGTCAACTAAAGAGAACGGGAAGGCGATCATCCTGATTGTGTCCTCGGTCGTCAACCGATCATGGATAGTGCTGCATATCATTTCAAACTCTTGGAGATGGAGGTGCGGCTCTTCGGTCGGCAACCCATGGAACTTGGGTAGCATCTGAATTGTGTTGTGCCGAAGCTCGAAGTCTCCAAGGATAGGTGGGAGTCTGATCCACCGGTGAGTGAGGGATGAAGCTGGGTTGTGCAGCTCCCTCATGATGGTCTGTGGCGGTCGCTCACCGTCTGGGTCTGCTCCTCCTGCATCGGGTTCTCCTCCTCCACCGCCTTCTCCGCCAGCACGGTCTTCTCTCATCTGCGCTATCTCTCGCATGAGATCACCCATAAATGTTCCCTGGTCTCGGATTTGTCTCTGCATGGTCTCCAGGGATGCTAACAACGAATTGTTGATGGCTGCCTGATCAAATACGAATGGAGGGTGCTCATGATCATCTTCATGCTCGCCTCTGTCCGACATGACTGGATCTTCTGTAAAAGCAAAAGAGGCCATCTCAGGTGCTGTAGAATGATCTGAACTCTGTGATGCACTGAATTCTGAAACAATTGGACTGATAGAAGGAGAGTGGGAAGAATGGTCGAGGGGGAACAGGGCGGATGTATACTCAGGCTCGGAGAGCGGACTCTCCGAGGTGGTCCTAGATGAATAAGGAGGAGTGCGGGATAGCGGTGCCGACAGGGTCGGCCTAAGAGATCTCCGTCCCATCATCTTGATTAAGAAGAGTAGAGGAAAGGTAAGAGAAGAAGAAGAGTAAGATGCAACAAAATTGCGCACAATTGTGCTGTGTTTTTTATCTTGACCTAAACAAATCTAGCAATCAAACACAAAGCAAGGGTAAGTTCACCAACTCAACACATGAAGCCGTGAAGGTTCGGCTTTTATCTTTTCGATTTTAACTTGATTCAGAGATTTATCTTTGAACGAGTCCTTAGAACGCTACGCCTATAGGAGAGAGAGTACTGCCGGAAAAGTATCCCGTACTTGTCCTCCTCCTGTGTAACCTGTAGCTTGTGCAGTTGAGGTCCTTGTAACCCTTCCTGGATCCCTACTCAGCCAAAGAATAAGAGAGGAAGCCAATAGGCGAAACCGATACTTCGGATCTTGCTCGCAACGGAATCACCCGTGAGCGTGCAAGAACCTACTCGGACGCAAGACGATGAGACAGACACCCCCGTGAAGGCGTGGCCTATGCTCGATACTTCGGACAAGGTCGATGCTCTCACAATAGAGAGTCACCAATGTTGACCAAGCCCTACTCGTCTACGTACGATAGAAGCGCCAATACTTCGGAAATCCAGGCGATACACAAGGCAGCCACAAGCTGGGTTTTTGGCTCTAATCCTTACGAAGCGCTCACCTCACTTGGAAGGAGACCTTCCCATGCAACCTGAATACAAGTGAGGGTATTACTCACCCCAAGCAATGAATCCAATTACCTTTTTTATTTTGGTCAAGTTTTCTTTAGCAGTCCCTTTTTTAATTAATTTTTTTTTTGGTGTTATCGCTTCTTTTGAGTAAATTCAAACAAGCGCCTAACGTTTTTGTATTTTTTTTGGTCCTACTTTGTCCAAAAACAGAGGGAGAAAAAGAGTCGGAAAAGCCGTGCAAGTCGGCACAAAGATGGAAATCTCACCTTTGTGCCTAAATGATGCGTGCAAAGTTAGAAGACTTACAGCGAATCCCAGCTCTCTCCATGCGGGATGCAAAGCAGAATTTTTAAACCTATACTATATGCCGGTATGCACACGGAAATCGTCCTAGATTAGGCAACTGCTAGCGTGAAGAACCACAAGTTAGCTAATAACTTCTAGTCCGAGTGTCCGGTCTTGGCTCACCCCTCCTCTGCCCAACACATTTGGAGTAGGAGAAAGCGCTTGTTCGGGTGTGAGCTCGCGGCGCGTGGATTTGGAAGCTACTTGCTAACTGTTTAATTAGTCTAAGTCCGAAACGTGACTATAGGAGCATGCAAAGATAATTAAGTGTTTGGACCTATTCTACTCGAGTCAAGCAGGACCTAGATCTAGGAGCTCAATCCACAAAAGAAAATGAAAAATAAACACAAAACCGGAAAATGACAGCGATGAAAACGCGACAAAACTGCGGTGAGCCCCCGAGTGAACAAACACCCGGAAATTAGGCCCGAATGTTCAAGTGTCCAAGGTACCTGTATTATTACAATTTAATAGTCTCTCTCTCTCACAAAAATAAATGCAAGCTAGACTACCACTCAATCTCACTCCTCCTGCTCTCTACTGCCGGCTTGGCTAAAGAATAGCCGGCTCCGCGTCCCAAGGTTGCTTCGGGTCACCTAGGCGACCCGCCTTGCTCCGCGGTCCCTTGCAAGAAGACAAGAAAAGAGAATGGTCAGAAAGCTCAATCAAAATATACTAAGAGTGTAAGAGAGGTAAATGCAGCTATGGTAAACAATCAACACACAATCACTAAAGAAATAAACTACTCGCTGTTGCTCCCCGGCAACGGCGCCATTTGATAAACACGAAAATCGAGAGCGGTTGTATTGACTCACAAGGCGAGTCAACAGTCGGTGTCTGAACCACTACAAAATCCTGGTTTAATCAACAAATAACCCACAAGCAAATCAAGCAATGAAAAACAGGTGTGAGTTAAGATTTATTTTTAACTCTACATAAAAGATGTATAGATGCAAGTACGTAGAGAGTTCGAACACAGGGAGCAAACAGGGTAATTCAAAAATTGTGCTCAAGTGAATGTGTGTGTAAAGTGTCTACACTAAGCAAGCAAGCAACTACAATTTTTGTGGGTTTTTAATTTTTTAATTTTTTTATTTTTTATTTAATTTTTAATTTTGTATTTTGCTTTTTGATTTTCTGATTTTTAGATTTTAGATTTATATTTTTTTTATTTTCTTTTTCAATATTGGAAAATAAAGGCAATATAAGATAAGGCAAGATATAATATTTATAAAAATGCACAAAAATACTCAAAAATTCAGAAAATAAATGTTTTTGGTATTTTTAAGGTTTTTTACTGTTTTTATGATTTTTTGGGGATTTTTCAAGATGTTTTTGGTATTTTAAAAGTCTGAAATAAGGCAAACAGTGGAAATAAGGGCTGGCTGTGACAAAAATGCAAGTTAAAATGCCAACTAGTAGCAAAATTGTTTCACACTATTTTTCTAATAAAGAGAACAAAATTAAGAATAAACAGAAGCTGAGTTTGCAATTTTTGGGTTTTTCTACTATTTTTATATTTTTTGAAGTTTTTGAGTGTTTTTATATTTTTAGTGTTTTTCTTTTGAAATTTTTAATGATTTTGGACTGACACTAAAATAGGATAAAATAGACACTATGTGAATTTTTGGGAATTTTTAGAGGGTTTTGGTATTTTTTTGGTATTTTCTAGGGTAGACAGTAGGAAAGAGACATGTTTTTGATTTTTAATAAATAAGAAAAAGTGGTAAAATTGAAAACTAAAAATAGGGTGTCAAAATATAGGACAACAGAAGCTTAACCCTATTTTTGTGGAATTTTTGGGGTTAAAATGATATTTTAATTAATTAGAACAAGACCCCAATCATCAAACAGTGCTGGCAAGGGCATACATGCAAATAGTGAAACATCCAGGGGCACGTACGCAATTTTTCCACAAAATATTACACTAAAACTTGCATTTCAAGGGTTAAACACCAATATCCAAACCCGTAAGGGTATATGTGCAATTTACCCACAGGACGCGTGACTTGCACGCGCCTGGGAGGGGTATTTTTGCAATATTACAAAGCTCAGGGGGGTTCAATGCAATTTTTCCAAAATATTACAACTTAACAGAGATGTTCAAGGACTAAAACGAAATAAATAAACCCCAGGGAGGTCCCTGCAAAATACCCAGTCCCCTCACGCGCACGGGCACGTGAGGTGACGTGGATTGGACCGAAATGCAAATAAGAAAACTACAGGGGTCTACTTGCAATTATTACAGAAATATTTAAACTACATATTACAGTTTATGGACTAAATAAAAATTACAAAATGCGCGGGGGTATCTTGCAAAATTACCCTTGACGCGCGATCGAACGGCGGAGAAGAAGCCACTTAGACACGTGGCGCCTGATGAACGGCCGACGCCGCTTCGGAGATCAGCGGTGGAGATCAGATCTGGCAGAAGATCAACGGACGACGCGTGCCAAGATCTGACGGCTGACAACCGATCTGGAACGGGCTTCTGATCGAACGGTGTGAAGGCGACGAGGAAGAACAGGGACGCTCGCCGGCGAGGCGAACTTCCCAGCTCCCGATCTCGGGTCTCCGGCTTCAGCGTGGGCTCAAAATCGACCAGAAGACTCCTGGGAGGTCCGGCTATTGATTGGACGGCTCGGATTCGCCGGAGAGGCGTCGAGGTGCTGGCGCGAAGGCGGCGGAGCTCCACGCTCCAGGTATCTCCGGCGAAGGCTCAAAATGGCCCTCCAGGTGCGTTGACTGCGCTTTGACCTGCAAAACAAGGTGAGAGGGTCCAGGGCAAGTTGCCTGGACCCCGCGGTGGCGACGAGGTGGCGTTGAACGAAGGGGTGGAGTTCGGCCGGAGTTGCGCTCCGGCGAGGATGGTGGATCGAGCGCGATAGGCGATGGAACTTCGATTTTTTTGGGGGTTTTTAAAGTCTAAGCTAACAGGAACTAAATGCGATAAAGAAATGGCGGGATGGAGGTCCTCGATGGCAGGAGCCAGAGGATGAAGGTTACCTCGACCGCCGGAGTTGCGGGAGGTGGTGGAGACGCCTCCGACTTCGCGCGCCTTGGCTGAAGGGCTGGCGGTGGAGCTGTCACCTCCACGGAGCTCAGGAGCACGGGATTGGCGCTGAAGGGTGGACCGAAGGTGTTCAACCGGAGGGAGGAAGAGGTGGGTCTGGTTAAGTAGATGGTGGAGTGCGTGACTTCGAGGGAAGATCACGAGCGAATCGAGCAGATCTGGGGAGATCTGAGGAGTCGGCGATGGAGGTGATTGATCGAGGAAGAGGTTTCGTGAAGGAAGCGGCCGCAGAGGATGAGCGGCGCACCCTCGAAAAAGGCGCGAAGACAGGGGGAAAACGACGCGCGCTACGGGCTGGGAGGAAGAAGACAGACTGTTGACCCGCCGGTCAACAGTCGCAAGCTCCTGGTTGGTCCACGTGGACCAACCAGGAGAAAGAGAATAAAAATGTTTTATTAATTCATTTAAAAATAGAAATAAGTCGAATTAAATTAAAGTTATAAAATGAAAATTATTTGTTATTTTACGTAGTATTTTATTATGATTTTTATTTATTTTTATGATACATATTTTTACAAGTTTACTTTTTAGCCTTATATAGGTATATTACCTATGTATTTTAATACTTTTATTTTTATTTTGTATTTTTAATTTACTTATTTTTGTTTATTATTTTCTAAGATTATAAAATACTTTTATATACACAAGTATATTTGTATTTTAATTTTCTGATATATTTTGTATAAAATATAAGTATGTTTTGTATTGGTATGAGTATAGGTATGTATCTATGTATTGAACATATACAAGTATTTTTATTTTTGTTTTTATTTAGGTTTTTTTTATTCTTCTTTTAATGTACATAATTATTATAAGTATTATTTACAACATTATAAAAGTATAAAAATGAGTAAATAATAAAGAATAAATTGAATATTTTAATATGTACAAGTATACAATGTGGGTCCAAAAGTCAACTTTCAAACCGTAGCTCCGCCAAATGCGAAACCACCACCACTAAATAGTTTATTTTATTCTATATACAATTAAAGGTGAGTATGCTGCATTTGGAGTTGACAGTTGTGAGATACGAGTCTGGGAAGTTGGGATTCTGGATTCTTATTCAGACCATAACTTTTTATCTGTACATTATTTTTTTTTGTGAAATCAATTTTGTATTTTTCTTTACTAATTTATCTACAACTTTCATGTACAGAGTTTCTTTATTTGGTGTATAAAAAGTGGAACCAAAAATAGGTCCCAAAATGAATAAAGAATGAATATAATGTATAGGTGTTTTATCTGTGTTTCTGACCTTATCTCCCCCTACTTTATTCCTTGTCGACCTATTCATCAAGATGCCTAGGTCTCGGGGGTTTTGGGTCATAAAATATCTACAATATTTTATTCTTTTTCTTTTCTTTATTTATTCTATAATTTTGGCCTTAATTACAGTATTTTATACAGTGTTGAGATGCACATGCATGGATGCTAAGATGATGGTTTTAATGCTATTTACAGGCATTTGCTAGGGTTTTAGGTGCCAAAATGATAGAATAAAGATGATGAAATGTGGCTTCATCACCGCCATACAGTAACCAAGCCACACATATCTCCTTCCAAACCTGTTCTGACGAAGGACATGTAAAAAACAAATGCTCTGCATCCTCCATCTGTGCACCACATCTGTTAAACCGGGTATCCGGAATGCCAAACAGCCTTCCACGTCTTGCTTTGTCCCAAATCCTTCCCCTTCTGAGGCACCACAGATAAATCTCCACTCTGCAAGGGATCTTGCTTGTCCAAATAATGTTCATATCTTGCTTCAGATCGGGTTCCAATTCCTCACCTACCCCTTTGAATACCTTGTATGCCTTTTTCACCGAGAATCTATCCACCTCCCAAACAAAATGATCCTTACCCTATGAAATTCAATCAGGGGAGGGCAGCTCAGATAACATTCTGCCCAAGTCCTCCTTTCTTCATCCAAAAAGGTCATGGATGAAGTGAGGAACCTAGAACCAAAAACACCAACTTCAGCTACAGAACACTCTCTGCTTGTTGCCAAAGCAAAGAGTCTTGGGAATCTATTGCATAAAACTCCTTCACATGTCCAGTTGTCCTGCCAAAAACGAAAGACCTCCCCGATCTCCAACCTTGGCATCATTCTCGATCTCAACTGCGGCAAAACTTCACGGACTCCACTCCAAAGGGAAGACTCGAAACGCACTCTACCAGCTTCTAGGGAGTCGTTGATGTCATAAATATTTTGTATGAACTGGATAGCCTATCTATCTATGCTGCCCAAAATCTGCACCACCCATTTAGACAAAAGCGCTTTATTCATGCAAGACCCATCCCATATTCCAAGGCCTCATTCGCTTCTTTGTCTCGTGAAATCCTCCCATTAAACCAGATGTATGCCTGGTCTTTGCTGTTTTCCATCTGACCAAAAGAATATTCTCATTATGACGTCTATCTTCTTCCTCACACCCACCGAATTTAGCCTGGTTGAAAAAAGGAAAATAGGTATTGCCGACATCACATGCTTTAGGAGAATCAGCTTCCTCCTTTAGATAGAGTGATTGCCTTCCACCCTGCTAGACTTTCCTCAAATCGCCTGAGAACCATGTCCCCCTCTGCTTTCCTGAGCTTGCCCGCCACAAAGGTAGCCCTAGATAGGGAATGGGTAGCTCACCAAGAGGGCATCCCAAAAGTACATCCCTCGTTCTACTCTCCTCCTGAAGAATCTTCGTTTCATCATCTTTATTCTATCATTTTGGCCTTAAAAATCCTAGTAAATGCGTGTAAATACCTTTAATTCATGTATTTTATTACTCATGCATTGTTGAATAAATATTTTATAAAATACGGCTTTTAAAGCCAAAATTTTAGGATAAAGAAAAGAAAAAGAATAAAATATTGAAAATATTTTATGACCTGAAACCTCGAGACCTAGGCTTCTCGATGACTAGGTCGACAAGGAATAAAGTAGGGGGAGATGAGGGCCAAAATACAACAAAAATCCCTTTTATTTAATTCATTCTTCATTCATTTTTGGTACCTATTTTTAATCCCACTTTTTATATTCAAATAAAGAAACTTTATACATGAAATTTGTAGATAATTAAATATAAAAAATACAAAATTGATTTCACATAAAAATAATATACAGATAAAAAATATGATCTGAATACGATTCCAAAATCCCAATTTCCCATACCCATTGACGACCAGCCTAAGCGATCGGGGTAAAAGGTCTAAAAATGGTCGTTGCGACCTCGATCAAGTAGACTAAGTCAATCAAGAAGAAATCAACCACTCAAATCAGATAAAAACAAGCAAGCACAAAATGGAGCGGTCTAGCTATAGGATTAACCTGGTATAGCTCCCAGGGTCGAACACAAGGAGCACAGATTGGCTAAATAGCCTTCGATGTAGTCAGAAATCCAAGAGAGTACTTTTTAGTGGTTTTTATTTGTTTTTATATTTTTTAGATTTTTTAAAAAGATAAAGAAAACAAAAGAAAGTAAATACAAGGGAACTTCAACAATTTATTAAACACACCAAAAATGACGCAAAAATTAAGGAAAAATTGTTTTTAAGTTTTTTTAAGTTTTTTACTGTTTTGGTGAATTTTTGGAATTTTTCTAATGGATAAATTATTTACTAAAAATCAAACAATGCAACAAAGAAGAGGTACTGTCCAGCAAGGTTAGAAACTCAAAAATAAAATATTTAAGAGTTTCAATCAACCCTGGAGGTAATTTTCCTGTAAACTATGAAGAATAAGGAAAATTTAGGCACCCTAATTATTATTTTTGGATTTTTAATTTAATTTTTATAATTTTTATGGGTTTTTAGGGGTTTTTCAATTTTTAAGGTTTTTAAGTGATGAAAAATAGCCAAAATTGGCTAGAAAATCAAACAACAAGCAAGAAACAATATCTAATTTTTTTAGAATTTTTGGGGGTGATTTTATATTTTTTTGGTATTTTTAAAGTTAGACAGTGACTAAAAAGAGTGTTTTTGAATTTTTAAAAATAGCAAATGAAATCAAAAATGTCCTCAAAAATTCATAAAAATTCTACACTATGGCAGGAGCCATGTGTCAAATTTTCATCGAATTTGGAGGTGGTTTGATATTTTATTCAAAAATAAAGGTGGGGCACTGTGCACAGGGACCTAAGTGCAAATACCCAAAAGTTCTGGGGTCCTGGTGCAAAATACCCAGCAAAACACGTGCCAAGCACGTGCCTGGGGCACACAGGGACCAAATGGTAATAAAAATAAGTTCCGAGGGCTTATTGGTAACAAGTACCAAAAGTCCAGGGGCTTATCTGCAAATAACCCAAAATAAAACGCACATGTGCAAATAAAACATTCACAGGGGTATATATGCAATTACTCAAAAAGTTTTATTCATTTCATAACAACCAGAACTACAGGATTAATTATGCAAAATTCCCAAAATAACACGTGACGAAGCACGTGGCTCTCAACTGGCAGGGGTATAAGTGCAAATAAAATAAGTACGAGGTCCTTGGTGCAAATATCCCAGAAAATAAACAACTTGAATTAAAAATTACAGGACTAAAAAGAAATGAAACAAACAGAGGGGTCTAGGAGAAATTTACCCCTTTTATTATTATCGACGGTCTGATGTGTGACGCGTGGCAGATCGGACGGTGGAGAACAAACACGCCTTTAACTATGGAAGTGCTGGCCTGATCCGACGGCTGGTGTGAGTCCACGTGGATGATCGGATGGTTGAGATGCAACGTAGTTCTTCGAAGGAGGTCAGGCTCAGATCGGAAGGTCGAGGTGCAGCCACGTGGATTATCGGACGGCTGAGAGACGTCGTGGCTCAACCTCGCTGCTCAACGGTGAAGATCGATCCTCGGGATGATCGGACGGTGGCAAGACTCTGCAGATGGACGGTGAGGATCTGATCTGGAGCGAAGAAGGCGATCTGACGGCTCTGGAGGATGGTGGAAGAACTGATGGCCGGCGAACTTCGCCGGCCTCGTGAAGGTGTCTCCGCTCTCCTCTGATGCGCCTGAAGGTCGGAGAAGATCCGGCGTGAAGTTGCGCAGCAGCTGCGGGTCTCCGATGCCCCAGCCGAGCTCTGGAAGGCTCCGGCGAGGTCGGCGGAGGAGAAGCTCCTGGGAAGATGTCGGGAAGCCTCAGACGGCCTCCTCTTGACCTGCAAAATAGTTCAGAAGCTTCGCGGGTCGAGGGCAAAGTGCCTCGACCCGGTTAGGCGGCGTGAAGGTGAAGTGTGAGTCGAAATGGCGAGCTCCGGCGAGGGTGATCGGCGGAGGAGCTCGGTTCCCAGATCCTGTGCGATCTGGGTTGTGTGGAGGGGTGAAGAAGGTGCGGAGAGGTCTGGCGGAGATGATGGCGGTGTCAGAATGGAAGATGGGTGGGCGGAGATGCCTGGCGAAAGCGGCGGAGCTACGCTAACAGTAACTGAAAAATCAAAATCTAAGCTATCCTACGGCCTAAGGGTTCTACCTGGGTGGTAGGAGAGACTGGGGAAGAGCAGGGGGTGCTCCTGGTCGTAGCCTCGAGGGTCGTCTCGGCCCGAGGCTCGATGCTCGACGCTGGTGGCGGAGCAGCGGCGGCGAAGATCGCCGGATCAGTGGATTCGCCTCCTCGCCTCACTGCAACAAGGGCAAACGCTTGCTGTCACTCTCGCGGTGCCTATGGAGGTCACTGGGAAGAAGGAGAAGGTCCAAAGATGAGGCGCGGAGGCGGCGGAGGTCGGGATATATATGGTGACAGGTGCGATTAGGGTTGGGTGGAGACAGCGATGGAAGGCGTGGATTTTGTGGCGAAAGATCGGGCGAGGATGAGGGATGATCGGCGAAGAATCCGGGCATGGGGTTCGCGTGGGAGACAGCCTGGAGATGCGTGGAAAAATCGGCGAAGGCGGGGCGGCACGCATCTTCCAGAAAAGGAAGGAGTCCGCGGGGGAGTTGACCGGGGTCAACAATCCCCCGTGGACCAATCAGAAGCTGCCACGTGTATTTAATTTTTGTTTATTTATTTTAAGGTAGAAATAGGCCGAATTAAAGAAAACTCAAAACATGAAATGTTTTTCTTTTATTTTTTTCTAATTTTTGGTGATTTTTAATTAATTTTTGGAAATAAAAATAGGGTAGCTATGTATATAGGTATATGTACACTATATGGATTTATATTTTTGAATTTTTTATTTGTTATTTTTATGTATTTTTATGCTCATTTTGTATTTTATTTATTTACATCATAAAATATGGAATAAAAAGGTATTTTTATTTTATTTTAATTATTTATACACAAGGGTGAAATAAATAATTGTATACATTTTTATACATGGTATTTATACAATGTATTTTTGTATTTTTAATTTTGTAATTTTTATTTGATTTTTGTTTTGTTTCTTGTTGTTTTATGTATTTACAATATGTAACATAGAATATTTACAAAAAGTTTAGAAAATACTTTTATTTATTTATAGGGTTAAATAAATACCTTGGTGTGGTTTATGTACATGGTGAAGGAAGGGTATTTTTGATCTTTTTGCTTTTCATCTTTTTATTTTGTTTTTAATAGTTTCTAAATACACACACAATATGGACAAACATATTTTTGGGTGAGGAAAATATAATTTTATGTATTTACAGAAGTATATACACATGAGCTCCTATCTCCCTCTACTTGGCTTTTATGCGGTCAGGCCCATGCTGAGCCCTCCCTTGGGTTAGATTGCTCAATATTTATTCTAAATATTTCCCTCTTTTTCTTTTTGCTCTTTATTCTTTTTATTTTTGCACAAAAACATGCTAATTATAGGTTTTTACACAATGCATGCTTTTGGTAATTATTTGTATTTACACATATCTACATGTATTTGCAAAGGTTTTTGTAGCTAAAATAGAAGAATAAAGAGTGATGAATGGGTATTCATCACCCCCCTATGCTTAACTTTGCTAGTCCCTTAGCAAACACTTATTTGAAAAAGAAGTGAAAAAGAAAGAAAAAGAAAAAGAGGATGTACATGGATCAAGGTTGACTTATTAAATTTTTCTTCATTAAATTGAAATATGGAGCTCGATCAGATCTTTGGATTATTAATGTGTCGGAACCTTATTTGGACTTAAGCCTAAAACTCAACAGCCTCCGAGTTCCACCAATCTATGGGCAAGACTCCTCAATAAACCAGATCAGAACAAGTCTACATACACAAACTCTGATGACCATGAATCTTTCCTTGCGGTGTAGGTGATATGTGGCTCCCCACCTCAGAAGTAACAAAGAAACAACCTCCCTCAACCAGGTAACTCTAATGCCTCAGTCTAGTAACTCTTTCCTCGAGAAGCGGGGTATTCCCTTCTAAGTTCAAGTGCAACCGGCTCAAGAAGAGGGGGTAGAAGTATAGAGTTTTGGAAGCTTAGCCAGTGTAGCTAAGTCTCCCGCTGCAAGCTTCATGAGATGTAACATGGATACCATAAGCTTTTGCTTTACACTCCGGTGGGGTTATTAAATTTTCAATCCGACCCACCACTTTTTTGGAGTTCTTTTTGCATTTTTGCAATTTTTTTTTTCAAGAACTTCTGTACAACATATCTACATGGTGCAGCATATAAGAAATTTCCTCTTGAGCCAGTAGACTATCCCTCTTTTGAAGCTTTATTGCAACCCACAGCTTCTGTCTTTAGCTTTCAACACCACTAGACCAAGTTGAGGTGCACTTCCTTCACTATAAGAAGAAGAGAGGTTCCGCCTAGAAGTACTACCCTCATATGCTACCCCAAGCCAAAGGAAACTGCCTCCTCGCCACCTCATCCGTGGAGAGCCATGTGTAAAGTGCAGGTGCAAGTGAAGCCATTGTCTCTGAGAGTCATGCGTGTGTTGTTAAGTGCTCTACTTAGGCTCATCAAGATGACACATGCTCATAGCCTAGTGTACTCAAAGAATTAAGTCCTTATGGACCTGAAAAGCCTTAACCCTAAGTCCTACAAGGTTCCTCTTGAAGTTAAGTGGATTAAGATCTTATTCAAGCTCCATTTCTCAATTTAATTCCAGGCTTAGTTTAAATGTCAACTCTCATCCAGGAAAAACTATATACATATATGTACACAAGATGCTATTTACAAGTATTTTACAATCATGCAAAATTTTTGAAAAGTGTTTTGAAATCATGAATGATGCATGAGGTGCAAGTTTTGCAAAATGATATTTACAATCTTTTACACAAGATTTTTGCAAACTCTTGATTTTCAAAACATTTTGGAAAAATTTTGTACTATATACATAATTTTGATACAAAATATTTACACAATCTTTACACAAAAGATTTTTGAAATCATTTTTACAAAAATACTTTATACACTAGCTATGTATGTGCAAGAATAAAAGAGGTTTATGTGCATGAAAATTTTTTAAAATTTTGTGATTTTTAGCCATTTTATTTATTAACACACTCACACAAAGTACGAGTTATGGCTAAAGTATATATGAAATATATACACACCCCCCCTATACTTAGCTCGAACGATGTCCTCAGAGTGATCAAGAGCGATGAAGAAGACATAACTCGTACTTAGTAAAAGGGAAGTGAAAAGGAATGGCTAAGTACAGTAATGAATAAAGGAATAGAATGAGAGGAACTCGGTGGTCTCCCCCTATACTTAGGATTAACTAATCCTAAGTATAGAAAGCTGTACATGAAGGGAAAACCGAGTGAAGAAGATACAGAATCTGCCCCCCCTATACTTAGGGTAAAATATCCCTAAGTATAGGCAGCAAAAACAGGAGCAGAAAGAATGAAAAGAACACTCACAAGTCCGACATCCCCCCTATACTTAGGGTAAAGTACACCCTAAGTATAGCATAATCATAAGATGAGAGACGGGATGTGGGACTAAAGAATAGAATGATATGGACAACTGGATCTATACAGGCGGAGGAACAGTGAAAATCAGGCGTGAGATGCAAAAGATGTGAGTCAAAAGACCACATCTCACGCAAAATGAATAGCGGCAATCATAACGTCCCGCGGCTCATGATCTAGAAATGGTTTGAGCCGCTGGCCGTTCACTCGGAAGGTACTCTCAGAAGATAACTCAGATATATCAATGCTACCGTTATCGTGTACCTTTCTGACCAAATAGGGTCCTTTCCATTTGCTCTGTAGCTTCCCTGGAAATAATCTAAGCCTTGCATCAAACAGCCATACTTTCTGTCCAATCTCAAAATGCTTGTGGCTGATATGAGAATCATGCCACTCTTTGACTTTCTCCTTATAATGTAGGCTGCTTGAGAAAGCTGCATCTCTAAGCTCTTCCAAGGCGGCTAACTCTGCCCTCCTCTGGTCTCCCATACCATCTGGATCCATCAATATGTCTGTAACTGCCCAGAGTGACTTGTGCCTCAGCTCGACAGGTAGATGGCATGGCTTGCCATAAACGAGACGAAAGGGAGATGTACCCAATGGAGTCTTGAAAGACGTCCTATATGCCCATAAGACCGAGTCCAATAGCTGTGACCAATCCTTTCGGTCAGGGCGGACGACTTTCTGCAGAATCGTCTTGATCTCCCTATTCGACACTTCAGCTAGACCATTTGTCTGTGGATGGTAAGGTGTGGCAACACGATGGTCTATACTGAACTCGCTAGCAAGGGCCTTCACCTGGTCGTTGATGAAATGAGATCCCCCATCAGAAATCAGAACTCGTGGAACCCCAAACCGCATGATGATGTGCTTCTTCAAAAATCTGCAAACTGTCTTCGCATCTGCGGCTCGGGCGGGAATAGCCTCAACCCAACGACTAACATAATCTACGGCCAACAGAATGTACTCAAATCCCTGACTCTTAGGGAATGGACCCATGAAATCGATGCCCCATGCGTCAAAAACCTCACAGAAGTGAATGGGCTGCATCGGCATCATATCACGTTGTCCACAAGTGCCCATCCTCTGACAGTCAGTACACCTCTTCACGAACTCATCAGAGTCCTTGAAGAGTGTAGGCCACCACAAGCCGGATTGGAGCACCTTCTGTGCCGTTCTCCTCCCAGAATGATGTCCTCCTGCCTCAAGCTTGTGGCAGTAAGTGAGGACACTATGATGCTCCTCCTGAGGAATACACCGACGCCAGATGCTATCCCCTCCTTCGTGGTAAAGGATGGGATCCTCCTAGTGGTAGGACTTGGTCTTTGCAAGGAAGGTCTCAAGCCTCTGCCTGGGCCAATCTTGTGGGACTTTCCCAGCAACGAGAAAGTTCACAATATCGGCATACCACGGGAGTGAGGCGATAGCAAGGATCGCCTCATCTGGGAAGGTATCACAAATGGGATCAATCTGCTCAGAATCCTCAAGCTGCTCTAATCGGGAGAGATGATCCGCCACCACATTCTTGACTCCAGGCTTATCCTTGATCTCAATGTCGAACTCCTGGAGTAGAAGGATCCATCTAGTAAGTCTGGCCTTGGCATCCTTCTTTGACATGAGGTACCTGATGGCGGTGTGGTCAGTATACAAAGTCACTCTAGATCCAATGATATATGATCTGAATTTATCTAGGGCAAACACTACTGCTAGCATCTCCTTTTCTGTGACTGTATAATTCCGCTGGGCGGAATCCAATGTGCGGCTAGCATAGTGTATCGCAAATGGTACTCCATCCCTCCTCTGTCCCAGCACTGCCCCTACGGCAAAATCGGAGGCGTCCGTCATGATCTCGAATGGGAGAGACCAATCAGGCGGCTGAAGGACAGGAGCCTCAATAACACATTGCTGGAGAGTTTCAAAGGACGAAAGACACTTGTCATCGACAAGGAACTCGGTGTCTTTCGTCAAGAGGTCAGTCAACGGTCGGGCAATCTTGCTGAAATCATGAATGAATCTCCTATAAAAACCAACGTGCCCCAGAAATGACCGTAACTGCTTCAGATTGGACGGCGGTGTGAGTTTCCTAATGACATCGACCTTGGCCGGATCAACCTCCATGCCTCTGTTGGAGATGATGTGGCCAAGCACCGTCCCTTGAGTCACCATGAAGTGACTCTTCTCCCAAGACAGAACCAAGCGGGTAGCAATACATCGCTGGAGCACTCGGTCTAGGCAGTCAAGACAGGAATCGAATCCGTCGCCGTAAACCGAGAAGTCGTCCATGAAGACCTCCAAACACTCCCCTACCATGTCCGAAAATATCGACAGCATGCATCTCTGAAAAGTCGCAGGGGCGTTACATAGCCCGAATGGCATGCGTCGAAAAGCGTATGTACCGAAGGGACATGTAAAGGTGGTCTTCTCCTGATCCTCAGGAGCGATGGCCACCTGGTTGTAGCCCGAGTACCCATCTAGGAAGCAATAATGGCTCTTCCCTGCCAGTCTCTCTATGATCTGATCAATAAAAGGCAGGGGGAAATGGTCCTTCTTGGTGGCCTGGTTGAGTTTTCTGTAGTCAACACAGACCCGCCAAGAGGTGGGTACTCGTGTAGCAATCTCCTCTCCTGACTCACTGATCACAGTCGTGATGCCCGTCTTCTTGGGCACCACATGCAAGGGGCTAACCCACTTGGAGTCGGAAATGGGATAAATAAAATCTGCACTCCACCATTTTGATATTTCCTTCATGACAACATCTCTTAGGTTGGGGTTCAGTCGCCGCTGGAACTCACGCGACGGCTTTGCCCCTTCCTCGAGATAGATATGGTGGGAGCACAACGAGGGACTAATCCCATGGAGATCTGCTACGCTCCATCCAATTGCCTTGCGGTTCTTTTCAAGAACCTCCATCAGACGGGATTCTTGCTCTCCAGTCAGATCGGCAGAGATGATGACTGGGTACATCTCAGACTCTCCCGCAAGGAATCTATACTTCAGCGAAGTAGGGAGCGACTTTAGCTCTGGACAGCTGGGTGCTGGCAAATCTGGCTTCTGAAGAAGATGTGTGTATGCGGACAATTCTGCCAAATCTACCTGGGAAAATGATAGCGAACTCTCACAAACTGGATCTGGAGAAGGCGGGTCCTCTGCATTGTCTCTGATCTGTTCTGCCTCTACCTCCTCCTCATCTATAGGCTCAGGTGGATCCAGATCTGGCATCTGATCATCACAATCTGCCCAATCAGATTCTGAATCCGAGGGATCTGTATCAACTGCGGTGGCATCAGTACCACCGTAGAGCAGGGTGGCTTCAGTACCACCATCACTGAAAATCGTGTCGCGATCAAGGTCCGACTCTGCTGACTCAATAGTATCCTGAACCAGGGTTGTGCTCTCCAGACTATCCTCTGCTATCATCTCTGCATCAGCTGTATCTGAGTATGAGAGGATGGTCTGTGCTGCAGGATCTGCCCAAATTGCCTCATCATCCGTGATCACAAAATCACAGTCCTGGTGGATGTCTGGCTCTGCGTCTGTCAGCTGCTCTGAATCTGTATTGCCATGTGAGCGGGATCTATCTCTGGTTCTGTGGTCCTTAACCGTCTCTATTTGTATACTCTCGCCCTGGACACGAAAGAATACCTTCCCATTGTCATGGTCAGTCACTGCCTTGGTTGTGGCCAAGAACGGGCGACCGAGGATGATGGGGGAATCGGTCAACGAGTCAGGGGTCTCCATGTCCAGCACTACGAAGTCCACGGGGAATTGTAAACCCTGAATCGTGACGACAACGTCTCGCAACAACCCCTTTGGCCTCTTGACAGACCGATCAGCAAACTGAAGGTATGTCCTGCTCTGTCTAAGAGTGCCCAACTCTAAGTGGTCGAGAAGGGCTGCCGGAAGAAGGTTGATCGACGATCCGCTATCTAAGAGAGTACGGTCGAACCTCTGCTCACTAATCTGACATCTGACATACGGGGCCCCTAAATCTGGCCTCTTAGTCGGCAGATGGTTCTGGATCGCGAAGCACGTGGCTTTCGTTAGCACATGAATTTCTGCGGTCTTGTTCCTCTTCTTCCTTCTGACTGTGGTCCTATCTCTTAGGGATCGCTGAAGAAGAGGAATGTGCTGCAAAGCCTCATTGAGGGTCAGCTGGATGTGAAATCGGTCTATCATGCCCTGGCTGAACTCCTCCTGCTCTCTCTTTCTTGGATCTTTTTTTTTTCTTCCCCTTCCCCAATTCAAGGGCTCTAGGAAAGGGGATCACAGGGTCCTTCTCAGATGAAGGACTAGGAATAGGCCTAGATGATTCGATGACTGGATCCTCACAAACATCATTCACCACAGTGGGATCAGAAGAAACTAAACCTTTTCCTTTATTCAAATTAGAGTTCTGAGATACATTCATGCGAGGAAAGACAACATTTCTATCAGAATAGATGTTGGTGGCCTCAGTACCACCTCTAGCTGGCTCTACATCTAGACGTCTTGCGGCCTCAGTACCGCGGGCTGGCTCGGCTCTGCTGGTGGCGTCAGTACCACCTCCTCGATGTGGTGAAACGGCGACCTCAGTACCGCCGGTGGAATCAGCATCTCGGGTGGCATCAGTACCACCGTCATCATGATGTGCGGCTTCAGCACCGCTCTCTTCTTCCTCATCTGGCGCTCTAGATGATTCCTCGTGTTGTCGCTCAGATGAGGCGCCGCCTGCTGGTCTTCTACCGCTCCTAAGTGTAACAAAATCAGCATCAAATAGATCCGATGACATATCATCAAATGAGTTACTAGGAGTGGTAGGCTCAGTGTGAACTACCTGCTCAGATTTCCTCTTCAAGCTATTCGGATTAGGCTCGATCTGTGCAGGGATGGCGGCCTTCCCTCTCATCAGGTCCCGCATCTCCTGGCGGAACTCGTCCATCTCCCGTCTAAATGTAGCCTGCTGCTCTGTGAAGAGGCGGGCTAGATCATCCATGGCGGGGCTCTCATGGGAGCCCGACGGGTTGCCTCTCTGATAATGAGGCTGCTGGACCTGGTGCTGCTGCTGCTGAGAGGGGTAAGAGGAAGGATGCTGCTGCTGGTGAGCCTGCTGCTCACGTCTCCAATTCTGTCCCTGCTGCTGGTAGGGACGAGGTACGAAGGAGGATGGCTGGTGTGGTTGGTATGCTGGGGGCTGCTGGTGATCTCTCTGCTGGGAGTACTGATGAATCCACGATTCATCGCCTTTATTCTTTTATTTTAGCTTCAATTTCTTAGTCAAACACCTGTAAATACCCATTAATTTCATAATCTTACCACTTTGCATGCATTTGTTAAAATTGCATTTTTAACACTTTTTGTACATAAATAAAAGAATAAAGAAGAAAAGAAAAAGAAAAGAAAAATAAAGGATGTAGTTATGTAATAAATACAGACTGACCCAAACCCCGAGAGAAGGTCAAAACTTGACCTGATCGACCAGGAATAAAGTAGGGGGAGATAGGGTCGTTTGTCAGAAAAATCAAAAATATCTTGTAAATACTTTTCATGTATATTTGTACAAAACTTACATTATTTTATTTGTACATAATTTGACCTCAAACTAATTATTTTTGTAAATAAAAGTTGTGAATAAAATTGTGTTGTAAATAATAAAAATATTTGTAAAATAAAATACTGTATATATTGCAAATAATTACACCCAGAAAAAGCCACAAAGTGATAATTGAAACATCAATTCCGGCTCCACACAAGCTCTAATTGAACCAAACTCACTTCCAGCATACTATAAATTAAATTATCTTTCAAATGGCTGTGGTCTCGTACTTTTTGGAGTTACGGTTAAAAATTCGATTTTCTGGGGTGTATTGTGCAGTTTACCCATATACTTATTGTATATATTTTACTCATATTTATTTTTTATACATAATGTACATATTTGTAAATATTGTTTTCATTAAAAAAAAAATATAAAAATTAAAAAAAAATCTTTTATAAAAATTATTTCCTTATTTGTACCTATGTATATTGTATTATATGTGTATAATATATGTATACAATTAATTTCCCTAAATAAAAATGACCAAAAAAATTAATTGTCTCACATTAATTAATTTAATTTATTTAATTACGAAAATCATATGTAATTATTTAATTTATTTGATTTATTTGAATTTATTTGGTTTAATAACTTGCCTTGTATATATGATTTTATTCCACACCATATATGGCCACCATTAAGGTGGCTAATTGATTTTGAATTAATTTATTAATTTATTTATTACGAAATTCGTTTTTAATTAATTAATTATTTTATTTATTTAATTATTTTATTAATCCATCCAATAAACACATTCCTTTTTTGTAAATATTTTCCTTTTTTGATTTTTTGCCTCTTTTTAATGGGCTCCTCCTCCCTCATTCACATTTGATCAATCTTTGGTGGAGAGGAGCCCAGTTTCCGAGAATTTTCTTGTTGAAAAGGGTCTTAGCCTCCGATCCAGTCGGTGACAGCGGCTTGAGCTTCGTCGAGGCAATCATGGCTCCCTTCTTCCCAGTGAACTCCATAGGCATCGCGAGAGTGACAGCAAGCGATCGCCCTTGTTGCAGTGAGGCGAGGAGGTGTGTCCGATCCCCGAGGTGAGATCCACTTTTACTTGTTGTTTTTCTTAGGTAATCGTAGAGTTAGATCTTAGCGTAGGAGTAGTGAATAGTTTTTAGATTAAAAATCATAAAAAAAAACCATCACACTTTGTTCCGTTTCCGACACCGAATTTTTCATCTCACATCTTTATCATCACATTTCACATTCTACCTCACACAACCTTCCACCTCCGACCACGCACGGTGGTCGGAGTCACGGATCTATCTCCCATTTCGCAGATCCGAATACATTCACTTATCCTGTTATTGTGCATAAATAAAAAAATAAAAAAAATAAGAAATCATATAATTGTTTTTCCTGTTCATCTCACATTTGTTTTTGCAGGAAAAACTTAAAAAAAAAAAGAAATAAAATTTTCATTGTCTTTTCTCTCTAACATCTGTTTTGCAGGAGAATCTCAAATAAAAACAAAAAAAAACATTTTTAATTTATTCTCTCTGCTTACTGTTTCTGTACAAACAAAAAAATCATAAATAAAAAAAAAACAAAAAAATATAAAATCTGTAGCAGGCAAGCAGCGGCAACCATCTCCGCCGCCCGCCGCCGAGCTCCAGCGGCTAGGTCGCTGTCCCCTCCGCCACAGGAGGCGCGTGACCACCCACCGCGGCGTCAGCGGCCTCCGCAGCCCCGCGCCACTCCAGAGGGCGGCGGCGCCGTCCATCACCTCCAGATCTTCATCGGCGGCGCCGCCCATCACCCCCGTTCCCTCTGATCCTAGCGGCTACAGCCGCCCAGTTCCAGCCACGCGCGAAGACGCCTCGCGCGACCTCCACCAGATCGTCCTCCGCCCTAACGCGGGCGGCGCCGCGCCCGGCCGCCTCCATCCCCAGCCCGCGTGCGGGCCCGCGACCACCGCCCGCGCCCCTCCTCAGCCGAGTGCCGTGGTGAGCCCCTCCTCTGCGGACCCGCGTGACCTCGCCACCGCCCACGCGGCGGCCATCTGCAGCAGCCAGCCCCCGCGTTCTCCGACCAGCACGCGCGGCCCCGCGCGAGCTCCCTCCAGGCGGCCGACCTCCGTGGCACTGCCACCCCGTTCCGGCCGTGACCGCCCGCCTTCAACCTCCTCTTCCGCCGACGCGTGGCCGAACCCGCGGCGCAACCACCTCCAGACCCAGGCGCCGCGTAGCCGCGCTCCTCCACCCTCGGACTGCGGGCCCTGCCATCCCGCGTCCTCTCCTTACGTTGGCGGCGGCGGTTGCCCAAATCTCTCCCTCAAGCATTCCTGTGTTAAGAAACGAAAGAGAAGATATTGAAGCCCTAGAAAGGGTTTTGATTTTTAAAAGAAAGAAAAAGGGATAAATTGCAGACAAGTCTCTGGAGTGGTTCCAAATTGCAAAGCTACCCCTTTTAACACACAGCACATGTTTGCATGTGATTTAATGGGTAATTTCTGATTTCTCCCTCACAACTTAATTCTGTTATCTTTTTAAACAATACCTGATTCCAGACTTTTACGTGCATGCTTCTTTTCATTGCAATAAATATTTTCATATTCCAAAAAAATTTCTAAAAAAATTGTGTATGCTCCTGCAGTAGTGTTGTTCATTGTATAAGTTTTTCATAAGTTTTTGTTGTCATTTAGCATATTTAAAAATTCAAAAACAGTGTTTTTGTGTCTTTTTGCATGCCTAAACTTTGAAAATTCATAAAAAAATAGAAAAATTGCCTAAAAATTCCAAAAATATTTCTGTAGGTGCATTTTAATCTCTTTAATTTTCTGAGCATTTTTTTTACCTTTTAAAAAAATACAAAAATAGTGTAGTGTGTGTGTGTGTTTCTATTCATTTGTGCTTATTCGAAAAATACAAAAAAAAATATATAAAAATTGAAAAACCACTAAAAAATTAGCTTTTCCGAAATTTGACTATAGAGTTTTTCAATCGTGCTCCTTGTGTTCGACCCTGGTCGCTATACCAGGTAAAAAGAATAGCGAAGACCGCTTACATTAATTTTCATCGATTTATCTTCTCTTAAGTGGTTTCAATTAATTTTTCTCGATGACCGAATCACGCGGTTGAGAACGACGACACTTTGGCATATTATTTATCCTCTCTCGATCGTGTGATTTTCGCGTCACCAAGTACTGCCCTCCCTGATTGGCTGGCTGCTGTTGGGACTGGTTTCCCCCATTCCCCCACCTGAATCCGGGATGGTCTCGTCGGATTCCAGATTGAGGACGGTCATACCAAATCCCGTTGACATCCATCAATGGCTCAGCATCGAAGGGGTCTGGCGGCAGTGCTGCCAGAGGCTGATCCGGCTGATATACCACCATCTGTAAGTCTGGAGATGGTGGTGACTGGTAAGAGGGCTGCTGCTGCTGGTACGGCTCCGCCTGTACAAGGTGAACTTGTCTAGGCTGCTGCAAGGAGCTGGAGCGTTGGGACGAGCTGCGGCTGCCGCCGGGATCGCCTCGCGACAGAAGACGGGGCTGAGGAGCCGTCTGTGCCTCCTGAAGACACAAGAGCTGGGTCTTCATGTCGCTCAGAGTTTGTGCCATTTGCTCCATCTGAGTTATGCCCTGGCACTGCTTCTTCTCTATTATTTCCATGCGGTGCAACTTCTCGCTGATAATCCCCATGTCCGCAGCGGCCGACTCTGCCTGTGCGGCTGCAACTGTGGACGAACTGGATGGACCTGCATCAACCCGTGCTATCCGCTGATACTGCACGGGTCCTGGCGGCTGCTGAGATCTCTGTGTGTACAACCGAGTCTGGGACATCACCATGTAATTTTCTGCCATCTCCTCGTAAATGGCCCAGACTTGGTTGTGGTCCTTGGCAAAGTAGGACCCGCCGCAAGAAGCATTCACCAGACCCTGAAGCTCTGGCGTCATCCCACTAAAGAAGCTTTGAACTAGGTTCGGCTTCGAAATGTCGTGGTGTGGGCATCTATCCAGAAGCTCTCTGAACCTCTCCCATGCCTCGTGAAACTGCTCGTTAGGGAGCATGGAGAAGTTGTTGATCAGGGCCCTCGCTGCATTCGTCCGCCCGAGTGGATAGTACTTGTTCAAGTACTCGGTGCGGAGTTGCTCCCAGGTGTAAACAAACTTCCCTAAATGTTTCAGCCAGGCGGCTGCTCTATCTGCCAGTGAAAAAGGGAAGGCCATCATCCGAATCGTATCTTGGTCCACATGACGGTCGTGGACAGTGCTGCAGATCATCAAAAACTCCTGGAGATGGAGATGGGGCTCCTCAGTGGCAAGCCCGTGAAAGTGAGGAAGCATCTGCAGGGTATTCGGAGGGAACTTGAAATCCCCCACGATAGCAGGTACCACCACCCAATGGTGCATCAGTGTAGATCCGGGGTTGTGTAACTCCCGCATCGGTCTCGGTGGTCCTGCTCCGGCGGCGGCTGCTGCTGCGGCAGCCGCTGCTGCTGCGGCTGCTGCTTCTGCATCAGCGTCAGGAATGTCCTCAGGCTCGCTCGGCTCGTTGATGAATACCCATTCATCACTCTTTATTCTATTATTTTAGCTACAAAAACCTTTGCAAATACATGTAGATATGTGTAAATACAAATAATTACCAAAAGCATGCATTGTGTAAAAACCTATAATTAGCATGTTTTTGTGCACAAAATAAAAGAATAAAGAGTAAAAAGAAAAAGAGGGAAATATTTAGAATAAATATTGAGCAACCTAACCCAAGGGAGGGCTCAGCATGGGCCTGACCGCATAAAAGCCAAAGTAGAGGGAGATAGGGGCTCACATGTGTGTATACTTCTGTAAATAAATAAAATATTTTCCTCACCCAAAAATATGTTTGTCTATATTTTGTGTATATTTAGAGGCTATTAAAAACAAAACAAAAAGATAAAAATCAAAAAAATTCAAAAATACCCTTCCTTCACCATGTACATGAACCACACCTTTGTATTTATTTAACCCTATAAATAAATTCAATTATTTTCTAAACTTTTTGTAAATATTCTATGTTATATTTTGTAAATAAAATAAATAAAAAGAAACAAAACAAAAATCAAATAAAAATTACAAAATTGAAAATACAAAGATACATTGTATAAATACCATGTGTATAAATGTATTCAACCAATTATTTCACCCTTGTACATAAGTGATAAAAATAAAATAAAAATATTCTTTTATTCCATATTTCATCTTGTAAATAAATAAAATACAAAATGAGCATAAAATACATAAAAAGAACAAATAAAAAATCAAAAATAAAAATCCATGTAGTGTACATATACCTATATATATAGCTACCCTATTTTTATTTCCAAAAATTAATTAAAAATCACCAAAAAATAGAAAAAAATAAAAGAAAAATATTTCATGTTTTGAGTTTTATTTAATTCAACCTATTTCTGCCTTAAAATAAATAAATAAAAACCAAGCACACGTGGCCGCTCCTGATTGGTCCACGGGGGATTGTTGACCCCAGTCAACTCCCCCGCGGACTCCTTCCTATTCTGGCCGTCGCGCGCCGCGCCTCCTTCGCCGATTTTCCCACGCGCATCCAGGCTGTCCCCCACGCATATCTCGAGCCCGGATTCTTCGCCATTCATCCCTCTCCCTCGCCGGATCCTTTGCCATCAAATCCACGCCTTCCTTTGCTGTCAGCCCTCAACCCTAAACGCCCCTGTCACTCTATATAACCATCATCTCCGCCGCCTCCGCGCCCCATCTTTGGCCCATCTCCTTCTTCCCAGTGACCTCCATCGGCATCGCGAGAGTGACAGCAAGCTTTGCCCTTGTTGCAGTGAGGCGAGGAGGCGATACCATCGATCCGGCGTAACTTCGCCGTCCTTGCTCCGCCGCCGGCGTTGAGCATCGAGCTTCAGGCCTTGACGCCCTTCGAAGCTACGACCCGGAGCAAGACCAGCTCCACCACAGTCTCCAGCATCCATCAGGTAGCCTTAATTTCTTTTAATTTCTTCTAATTTAGGATTTCGCCCAATTCACATCTCCGACGCATCTCTCCGATTCCGGCCACTTCGCGTATCATCTCGACCATCCGACCCTACCATCACCTTCGCCATCTCCCCGCGCACCTTCTTCACCCATTCGCACAACCCAGATCGCACAGGATCTGGGAGTCGAGCTCCACCGCCGTCGCCTCGCCGGAGCTCTTCCGCCCCACCGCACCGATCACCTTCACGCCACCTAACCGGGTCGAGGCACTTTGCCCTCGACCCGCGAAGCTTCTTGACCATTTTGCAGGTCCAAAGGAGGTGTCTGAGCCTCCAGTCCATTCAGCCAGGAGCTTCGAGCCACTAGCCCTCGCCGGAGCCCCCCCAGGGCTCGGTTGGGCCATTGGCCACCACCAGCAGCTGCGGGACAGTCCAGCGGATCTTCTCCGACCTTCAGGCGCAGCTGAGGAGGACCGGAGTTCACGCAGGACGTCGGCGAAGTTCGCCGGCGTCGAGTTCTTCCTCCATCTTCCAGAGCCGTCCGATGAGCCCTCGCTCCAGTTCTAATCCTAGCCGTTCATCTGAGGAGGAGCAGCAGCCGTCGATCAATCAGAGGATCTCATCCGGACCGTTGCAGCCGAGGAGAGAGGCGCAGTAACCCAGCACCGCTCGATCGTCCACGTGCCTCTCCCTCCGCCGTCGATCGAGCCCAGGAGCCGAAGAAGTAAAGCGCCGCGCATCCCAGCCGTCAGATCACCCACGTGGCGCACATCCGACCGTCGGCTAATAAAGGGGTAAATATCATAGGGCCCCCTCGTAGTTTGTCCATTTCTTTTTAGTCCTGTAATTTTTAATTCAGTTGTTTATTTTCTGGGATATTTGCATAGAGACCCTCGCGCTTAATTTTATTTGCAATTATACCCCTGCCAGTAGTGAACCACGTGCTTCGTCACGTGTTACTTTGGGATTTTTGCATCTTTAGCCCTGTAGTTCTGGAATGTTATGCAATGAATGAATCTTTTTGTGAAATTGCATTTATACCCCTGTGAGCGTTGATTTTGCACATGTGCGAATTATTTTGGGTTATTTGCATATAAGCCCCTGGACTTTTGATACGAGTTATCAATAAGTCCTTGGAACTTATTTTTATTACATTTAGGTCCCTGTGTGCCCCAGGCACGTGCTTGGCACGTGACTTCTTGGGTATTTTGCACCAGGACCCCAGAACTTTTGGGTATTTGCACTTAGGTCCCTGTGCACAGTGCCCCACCTTTATTTTTGAATAAAATATCAAACGACCTCCAAATCCAATGAAATTTTGACACATGGCTCCTGCCATGGTGTAGAAATTTCTATGATTTTTGGGGACATTTCTGATTTCATTTATTATTTTTAAAAATTCAAAAACCCCTATTTTTGCCACTGTTTGACTTTAAAAATACCAAAAAAATATAAAAACTCCACCAAAAATTCTAAAAAAATTAGATACTGTAGTTTACTTGTTGTTTGATTTTCTAGCCAATTTTGGCTACTTTTCATCACTTAAAAACCTTAAAAATTGAAAAACCCCTAAAAACCCATAAAAATTATAATAAATAAATTAAAAATCCAAAAACAATAATTAGGGTGCCTAAATTTTCCTTATTCTTTCTAGATTATAGGAAAATTACCTTCAGGGCTTTTTGAGATCCAAAATTATTTTATTTTTGGGTCTTAAGCCTTGCTGGACAGTCCCCTTTGTTTTTCGCATTGTTTGATTTTTAGTAAATAATTCACTCATTAGAAAAATCCCAAAAATTCACCAAAAACAGTAAAAAACATTTAAAACATAAAAACAAATTTTCTTGAATTTTTGCATCATTTTTTGTGTGTTTAATAAATTGTTGAAGTCCCCTTGTATTTGTCTTCTTTCATTTTCTCATCTTTTAAAGAAAAAAAAATCTAAAAAAAAATATATAAAAACAAATAAAAACCATAAAAAAAAAAACTTTCTTGGATTTCTGACTACATCGTAGGCCGCAAGGCCAATCTGTGCTCCTTGAGTTCGACCCTGGGAGCTATACCAGGTTAATCCTATAGCTAGATCGCTCTATTGTGTGCTTGCTTGTTTTATCTTATTTGAGTGATTGATCTTTCTTGTTGATCGATTTTCGAGGGATTGAGGTCGCAACGACCTGTTATTTATCTCCCTTGATCTCTCGTGATCAGTCGGTCAACACTCGTCTCGCTCTCTTCGGAGTCTCTCCATCTTCCTTCTCATCTCGATCATAAAAGCCCCCTGATCGCGTAACTGCTGCTGAACTGTCTCTAATGATGCGATCAGGGTGGAGTTGATCGCCCCCTGGTCAAATACGACATGCTGCTCTCCCTGCTGACCTCCGGGGTAATCTTCTGATCTGGCGGCCATACCGACGTCTGCAAAATCAGATGAGCCCAACTCAGGTTCTGTCAAATCAATTCGTCTTTCCTCGGGCTCATGTCTCTCAGTAGCAAAAGAAAGGGGGTCGAGGGGGACAGGGTGGAATCGTACTCGGGCCCGGAGAGCTGGTCTTGACTCTCACGGGCCAACCTAGATGATGAAGTAGACGCACCAGAAAGCGGTGCAGCCAGAGGCTGCCTAAGAGATCGTCTACCCATCATCGTGATCTTGGCGAGTTGGGCGGATGGGATCTGGAGAAAATCTGATCGCAAAGCAAACCCCCGGTTCACCAACGCAACACAATCTGAAGACCGTGAAAGCTCGGTCAATTTATCTTGTCAATTTTATTTGGTGAACATACAAAATATCAGAGCGCTTACGTGACCTGTTAGGATACCCGATGCTACTCCAACCGACTGGCCCGCACGGAAGAGTCGGTAGTCAGCTAGAAATAACACCGGAGGGTTCTACCTAGGGTGCGGGTCACTCTCTCGCGCATCCAAACCATACAAGGAGGGGGTTGCTCTCCCCAAGACAAATTTTTAATGTGAGTGTCTTTTAGGGTCAATAATGTTATCCAGTCCCAATTTTTTTTGTTTTTCTTTTTAATTTTTTTCAAGATAAGTACAAGCGGCCTAACGGTTTTTCCGATTCTCCTGATGATTAAGCCAAAAACAGAGGGAGAAGACGAAAAAGCCGATGCGCGAAGAAATCAATGATGCATGCAGAGAAAGAAATGCGTACCTTGTCTCCAGCACTCTACATGCAAGTGATCCGCGCAGAATTTAAAGACAGAATAAAACTACCTAAATGGTGCAACGGGAAAAACCGAGTCCTAGATGTGCAACTTCTATTGATCGTGAAGAACAATAGTTAGCTAACCGAATCGAGTCCGGAGTCCGATCTTGGGAGTCACTCGGTGCCCGCCACAACGGGTCCTGCCAGCGCTGTATGTGACTCCTCACGGCACGTGGTCTCAAATCCAATTAAACTAACTTTTTCAGTGAATTTTATTAAGGTCCAATTACGTTCTATAGGAACAGATATTCTATTAGGTGTTGGGCCTTAGAAATTTACGTCACAAGCAAGAGAAATTCCTAAATCTATGGGCTCGAGAAAAACCACGTAAACACCGGAAAAGGCAGCTAGCTATAAAAACCGCAGAAAAAGCCGCGAAAATCCAAATGGGTCCCCCGAGCACACCGGTGCTCGGCGAAACAGACCCGCTAAGTTACAAGTGTCCACAGTTCAAAGTCTAAGTTATTACAACAAATATTGTTCTCTCTCTCTCTCTCTAAATAGAAAATTTCTTCTCCTCTCTCTCTTCCTCCTGCGCAGGTCCTCTGAATAGTAAGCTCCAAGTCGTCCAAGCAATACCTCGCACAAAAATCAAAGAGAGAAGGTCAGAAAACACTAATAATATGGAAAAATGACTACAAAGCCGTGCTCCCCGGCAACGGCGCCATTCTGACGACCAGCCTAAGCGATCGGGGTAAAAGGTCTAAAAATGGTCGTTGCGACCTCGATCAAGTAGACTAAGTCAATCAAGAAGAAATCAACCACTCAAATCAGATAAAACAAGCAAGCACAAAATGGAGCGGTCTAGCTATAGGATTAACCTGGTATAGCTCCCAGGGTCGAACACAAGGAGCACAGATTGGCTAAATAGCCTTCGATGTAGTCAGAAATCCAAGAGAGTACTTTTTAGTGGTTTTTATTTGTTTTTATATTTTTTAGATTTTTTAAAAAGATAAAGAAAACAAAAGAAAGTAAATATAAGGGAACTTCAACAATTTATTAAACACACCAAAATGACGCAAAAATTAAGGAAAAATTGTTTTTTAAGTTTTTTTAAGTTTTTTACTGTTTTTGGTGAATTTTTGGAATTTTCTAATGGATAAATTATTTACTAAAAATCAAACAATGCAACAAAGAAGAGGTACTGTCCAGCAAGGTTAGAAACTCAAAATAAAATATTTAAGAGTTTCAATCAACCCTGGAGGTAATTTTCCTGTAAACTATGAAGAATAAGGAAAATTTAGGCACCCTAATTATTATTTTTGGATTTTTAATTTAATTTTTATAATTTTTATGGGTTTTTAAGGGTTTTTTCAATTTTTAAGGTTTTTAAGTGATGAAAAATAGCCAAAATTGGCTAGAAAATCAAACAACAAGCACGAAACAGTATCTAATTTTTTTAGAATTTTTGGGGGTGATTTTATATTTTTTTGGTATTTTTAAAAGTTAGACAGTGACTAAAAAGAGTGTTTTTGAAATTTTTAAAAATAGCAAATGAAATCAAAAATGTCCTCAAAAATTCATAAAAATTCTACACCATGGCAGGAGCCATGTGTCAAATTTTCATCGAATTTGGAGGTGGTTTGATATTTTATTCAAAATAAAGGTGGGGCACTGTGCACAGGGACCTAAGTGCAAATACCCAAAAGTTCTGGGGTCCTGGTGCAAAATACCCAGCAAAACACGTGCCAA